>CANTUV010000012.1:18572500-19172500 GCA_947685225.1 Garcia nutans | reverse complement strand
GACAAACATGGGCCTAAAACGAAACTAATATGCTATTCAAAGTTCAGAGTTACTACTTTAGTCTATATTAACACCTTGTGTCTAGCCCCGTAGGCAATATATATATCCATGGATAAAGTAACAGACCCAGTCTCTTGGACCTCAACCCGGCTAGACCCTTGGGCTCCAATATCTTGATCCTCAACCCGGCTAGACTGTTATAGTTTTTGAGGCTTACGACCCGGTCTTTTCACCCCAAAAATATTGCATTTATCAGCTGGGCTCAACTTACGACCTGGTCTTTTCACCTGCCCAACAATTCATAGGCATGCCGCCAAACCCAGAACTCTAAAAATTGAATAACATACTAGGCACACAATTTATTCATTTATCTCATTATTGAATACTTTCATAATTCATTTCTTATTTCATTTCTCATAATCAAATTAGGCATATTGCTTTATTATATCATCATTTTTTCATCTTTTATCATTCTTCTCTTTTATATCAATATCAATTTGTTACATTATGATTTCACATATCATATCACATTTTTTCACATTTCTTTTCATATACAATACATTACTCAATTGCATTGATACATCAACTGTAACATCCGTGATTTTGGAAAAATTAAATAAGTATTTGGAGATATAAAATTTTATATACTCAATATATATATCTAGAGTATATATAACACATACATATGGTATATTAATTGTATATGTTGAATTAATACATTACATACTTAATATTTAATACACATATAAAGTACATTTGATGTGTATATAAGATATATATTACTTGTGCATATGTGTAATATTCCAAATTTTTAAAAAATTCTAATTTTTAGAAATTTGATAAAATAAATTATAATTTAAATGGATAAATTAAATTAATGGTTTTAAATGAAAAACGAAGGTGTTTTAAGTGAAAAAGTGGAACATATATGTGATATATATGTAAAATATACATAACATATAAAAGTCAACACTTTTTAAATGAGAAGTCAAAGTAAAAGGGTATTTTGGTAATTAAATCTTAGAAATTTAAAATTAATAAAATAATTCAAAAATAAATCATTTTGGATGGAAGATAATATTTTGGGGTTTTAATTAATTAAATAATTAATTAATTAATTAAAAATATATTAAATAATAATATATATAAGGTTGAAAATGTGAGTAGGAGGAAAGAGAAAATTATTTTTTTTTCATCTTCTTCTTCTTCTTTCCTTCAAGGCCGACTTTCATGGCTTCAAGAGAGGAATTTGCTTCTTCCATACTCTAAAAATTGAAGGATTTCAAGTTTTCAAAGTGGATTTTAAGTGATTTCCACCAAAATTAGTAAGTTATCAATTCTTTTCTTTGAATTATATAGAAAATTGGATTATGTTGAGTTTGGGGTTTTGATGTAGCATGTTATAATTATTGGAATGGGTGTGTATGATGTTATTTTGGATAGTTGACAATGATTTTAAGGTTGGATTAAATAAATGGTTGAATTGAAGTTGAGTTTGGTGAAGAGAGAGAATTTAGGGTTATGGAATATTTGAGTTTTTGAAATCATGAGTTTTAATTGTGCAAATTAGTTCCAAATGTGTTTTTTGATGCATAAACAAGGATTTTAAAATCAAATGATGGATTTAGTTAAGTTTGAATAGAGTTTGAAGATGGTAGTATTGATTTAGGGTTTTGAAAAAATGAATTTTCAAAGAATGATTAATTGTTTGATTTTAATGCTTAAATCATGCTATTTAATGATATAAGTGGTGGAAATAAGATTGAAATGATAATTGGATTGAGTTGGAATGGAGATCCTTCAATGGTGAAGGTTATGTCATTTTAGGGTTTTGAGCATAAGCATGTGGTTAATTAATGTAATTAATTTAAACATGCTAAAACATATTTCTAATGATATTAATAAACTTAAAATGCAAATTTAAATGGATTGATATAGTTTTTCAAAGTTAAAGTGAGGTGAAGCTTAATTTTGGAATTTGGTTTAGAGTGATGTTTAATTATGGTTTGATGTTGAAAATACCTTAGAATGTGATATTAAATTATTATGTATGATCACATTTGGTATAGGCATTGAGGGAGGTTGATTTGTTTCATCCAAGTGGTAAGGGCAAGTTGGAAGGATAAGATTGGAGGTTGTGTTAAGCTTGCTTTGGGTTACTAGTGGGGGTATGTACAAACTTTGAATATATTGTTTATATTTGCATGACATTTGGGCTTAACACATTTTGGTTGGAAAATGTGTTAAGTTACTTGGTTCATTGATTGAGTATGAATAATGTGCTATGACATTTGTAATGTCATATATGTGTTAAATGCATTGTGAAAAGCCATTGATAATGGCTAAATTGTGTAGAATGTGAAATATGTATATTATGTGAAAATACCCAAAGTAATTGGGTAATGTGTTGTGAATGCAAAAATGAGATATGTGGAATAATGAAATAAATTGATATTGATAAAAATGAGAAAAATGAAAAAAATGAGAAAAATGAGAAAGATGTGAAAAATAAGAAAAATGAGAAAAAAATGTGAAAATAAGGCAATGTGCCTAGATTGAATATGTGACAATGAGAAAGAGATTAATAATGAGAAAAATTAATAAATGAAAAAAAAGTGAGAAAAAGATGATATAATAAGACAATGTACCTAGTTTGATCATGAGAAAATGAGAAAAGTTTTGATAAAGGAATTATGAAAGAATTTGATAATGAGAAATATGAATAAATTGTATGTCTAGTATGTTACTCAATTTTTAGAGTTTTGGGTTTGGCGGCATGCCTATGATTGCCTACGGGCTAAACGCTGGAATGGTGAAAAGACTGGGTCGTAAGTCAGGCCAGCTGATACATATGATATTTTTGGGGTGAAAAGACTGGGTCGTAAGCCTAAAAAACTGTAGCAGTCTAGCCGGGTTGAGGACCAAGATACTGGGGCCTAAGGGTCTAGCCGGGTTGAGGTCCAAGAGATTGGGGCTGTTACGTTATCCATTGATATATTGCCCACGGGGCTAGACACATGGTGTCATTATGGATCAAAGCAGTAACTCTGAAATTTGAGTAGCATATTAGATCCTTTTTGGGCCCATGCTTGTCTTTGCTTTAATGTGAATTATGAATTGTAATACAATTGAGCAATATAATATTATGAGTTGTGATTATAAAATATTTAAAAAATATAAGAAAGTAGAATGATGTGACATCTATATGCAATGTGCATTGGCATTGCATTGAGTTTTATTATTATTATCAAAGTTTGTACCACTAGGCTTCGGCTTAGCGCGATTGTAATTCATTGCGCAGGCATCATAGATGATTTGGTAGATCCGGAGAGTTCTACTAAACCTAGTCGGGTCTAGGTTTGTATTTATTGAGATTGAAGAGTTATTTTTGGGTACATCAAGATTAGAGCCAGTTGCCAGCATATAGATATTTGATATTACAATGTATTTTGATATTATATATGTTATGGTATATTTTTGGAAGTATATAATGTAAATTATAAAGAATATTTTGAATAATTTGTTCAGATGAGATTTTATATGTGTTGTTAATTTATATATCTATATATAAGTATTTTGACAAAATATGGAGAAATTGAGAAGTATTGGTGAAATGGTGAATTGTTTTTTTTTTTGGAGTGTTTGCTTTATGCATGTTGTGTTTTGCTGGATTTTGGGAACGTTCAAATTACAAATAAAACTCTGGCGAATTTTTCCCAGAGATTTTCATATAAAATATTTATTTTGTATTCCTATAACAAGAAAAGAATATTTATAAACTATTTATTTTATATATTAGTATTTGAAATCTTAAAACAGAAATGCAAAAATTTTTATTAAATCGGTCTGTGACATTTTTCTACCGTATATGCATATTTTACATATGCTGAAAATATGTATTGTACGTATATAGGGTATAAGAGTGTTACATCAACATAATTCATATTACGCATATCGTAACATATAACTCATTCATCAACAATATATCAAGTAACTTAACACATTTCTCAACTAAATGTGTTAAGTCCCAATGTCATACAAATGTATGCAATCATTTAAAGTTTGTACTTACCTTAAGAGCAACAACACCACTCTAACAAACTCCTCTTCCAAGATCTCTATCAACACTTGGATTAAGGTAGCTCAAAACTCTTCAAAACCTAATCCAAAGGTGATTAACAATACTCACTTAGTGATACACACAAGAAAATAAGGATAAGAACTATCTAGGGCAAACTCTACACTTGACACGCTCAACAACACGGACGTATCCCTGACCGTGCCCTAAACCCATAACACAGAAGCTTTGACTCGCTCAGTGACATGGGCATGTCACTGCACTTGTCAATTCTCCTCCAACACAGAAGCTATGACACGCTCAGTGACATGGGCGTGTCACTGGACGTGTCAATTCTCCTCCAACACAGAAGCTATGACACGCTCAGAGACATGGGCGTGTCACTGCTCGTTTCAACAACTAAGAAAATAGTACCAATGACACGCCCAAAGACATGGCCGTGTTAATGGGCATGTCAAGCCAAAAACCTTGAAATCGATACCAACAAGCCCACATCCAACAAACACCTTCTTAAAATCCTTATCAACACCACACAAACTCAACCAAATCCATCAACATACCATATAATACTTGAGTAAACCTCAAAATAACTCAATCACAAACATTAAAACACAATCACAACCATATATCACAACTCAAACTTATAGAATCCACACACTTGCCTCTTTCACCAAACTTAACTCTTTTCTCTCTTCAATCCAACCCCAAAAAATCAAAGTTAACAAAACAACACAACCCCAAAAATACTAAATCAACCATAAATACATCTACAATAACCAATCACCAAACTCATAAACACAACTCAAAAGAAAACAAAGAAACAAGTTGGAAACTTACCAAAAATGAAGAAAATCCTTAAACCTCCAACTTGATCTCTTGAAACCCTTCAATCTCTTTAGATTGGAAGCAAAAAAATCTCTCCCTCTTGAAGATGGTGGTGATGGCCGGCCAAGAAGAAAGAAGAAGATGAAAATGAAAGAAAAAGAAAGAAAGAAAGAAAGTCAACCTCTTAAACCAAATACTCTCTCCTCAAATCACTCTCCACCAAGCAATTAAACAATAAAATAATCAACCCACTTACATCATCTTCCACTAACTCTTATAAATTCCATTTAAATAACTAAAATATCTTTTGACCAAAATAAACCCATTGACTTGTATATATATATTGTATATATCCTCATATATAAAACATATACACATCTCCTCTTATTCCATTAGTCATATATACACTTTAAATTATTTAATCCAATTCTCACAAATAAGCATTCCAAAATTTTAGGGTATCATTTGGGATATTACAATTCTCCCCCTCTACAAAGTAATTTCGTCCTCGAAATTACCTGTTCTCAAGTTTGGAATAACTTGGGATATTGATTTCGCATCATTTGCTCACTATCTCAAGTTGCCTCTTCTTTAGCATGATTCTTCCAAAGAACCTTCACAATTGGCACTTTCTTATTTCTCAACTCTTTCACTCCATGTGCTAAAATAACCACCGGTTCCTCTTCATAAGATAGATCCGGACTCACCTCAATAGATTCCACTGACAAAATATGAGATGGGTCTAACTTGTACTTCTGTAGCATAGAGACATAGAAGACATTGTGAATTTTATCTAACTCAGAAGGCAAAGCTAGTCGATAAGCCACTGGTCCAACTCTTTCCAATACCTCATAAGGTCCAATGAAACGAGGACTCAACTTTCCTTTGCGGCCAAATCTTAAAATTCATTTTCAAGGAGACACCTTCAAAAAAAATTTATCTCCAACATCAAACTCTATGTCTCTTCTCTTCAAATCTGAATAAGATTTTTGCCAATCTGAGGCTGCTTTCAATCAAACCCAAATTATCTTCACTTTCTCTTCTGTTTCTTTAATCAAATCGAGACCAACCAACTTACCTTCTCCAATCTCGTTCTAACATAGAGGCGTTCTGCATCTTCTACCATACAATGTCTCATAAGATGCCATTCTAATAGTGGACTGATGACTGTTGTTATAGGCAAATTCAATCAATGGCAAAAATTTGTCCCAACTCTCAGAGAAATCAATGACACAGATCCTTAACAAATCCTTCAAAATCTGTATCACTCTCTCTGACTGCCCATCTGTCTAAGGATGAAAAGTAGTGCTAAAATGCAATCGAGAACCCAAAGCATCATGCAAACTCTTCCAAAATCTTGAAGTAAACAGAGGATCTCGATCAGACACTAAAAAAATTGGGACTCCATGCAATCTCACTATCTCACTGATATATAGGTCAACCAATTTCTCAAGAGAATAATCCATCCGAACAGGAAGAAAATAAGCTGTCTTCGACAATCGATCAACAATCACCCAAATTGCATCGTGCTTCTTCTGAGTCAACGGCAAACCAGTCACAAAATCCATCATTACTCACTCCCACTTCCATTCTAGCACTGATAAAGGCTAGAGCAACCCCCGAAGGAACTTAGTGCTCAGCCTTCACCCTCTGACAACTGAGACACTTGGATACAAACTCCGCTATGTCCCTCTTCATACCTGACCACCAATAATGTTGCTTCAAATCATGATACATCTTAGTACTCCTAGGTGCATAGCAAAAACTAATCGATGTGCTTTCTCAAAAATAATCTTTCTTAGTCTTGCATCATTAGGAATACACAATCTATCTTTGTACCAAAGGCTGCCATCACTCCTCTCATGGAAATCTTGGCTCTCTCCCTTTTGACAATCCAAAATAATTTTTTAAATTTTCTCATCTGCCAATTGAGCCTCTCTAATTTGATCCAACATGACTAGCCTCAATTGCAACTGAGCCAACAAAGCACCATCATCACATGATTCAAAACTAACATGCAACACTCTCAACTCAACAAGCAACAAGAGCGAATAAGCAGTTAAACTTGCCAAAGACTTTCGACTCAAGGCATCAGCAATAACATTCGCCTTACCGGGATGATAATTAATCAAACAGTCGTAGGCTTTGATCAACTCTAACCACTGTCTCTGCCGAAGATTCAGCTCTCTCTGAACTCCCAAGTATTTTGAACTCTTGTGATCCGTATAAATGAAACACTTCTCCCCATACAAATAGTGTCGCCAAATCTTCAAAGCAAAAACTATGGCTGCCAACTCCAAATCATGCGTTGGGTAATTCAACTCATGCGGCTTCAACTGCCGAGAAGCATAAGCTATGACTCTACCCTCTTGCATCAAAACACAACCTAAACCATTATGTGAAGCATCACTGTAAATCACATATGGTTTATATTCCACAAGCAAGGTAAGAATAGGAGCTTGAGTCAACATCTCCTTCAACTGCTCAAAGTTTGCTTGACAATGATCTAACCACACAAATCTAACTCCCTTCTAAAGTAATCTGGTGAGTGGAGTAGCTATCAAAGAAAAACCTTTCACAAACCGTCGATAATAGCCTGCCAAACCTAGAAAACTTCTAACTTCAGTCACAGTCTTCAGTGGACTCCAATTCAAAATTGCCCAAACTTTACTCGGATCAACTCTTATACCATCTGCTGAAACTACATGACCCAGAAAAAAGTCACTCGATCAAGCCAAAACTCACACTTCGACAGATTAGCATATAACTGTTTCTCTCTTAAAGTCTACAACACAAACCGCAGATGCTTATCATGATCCTTCTCATTATTCGAATAGACCAAAATATCATCAATAAAGACTACCACAAACTGATCCAAATAGAGTCTAAAAACCCTGTTCATCAAATTCATAAAAGTTGCAGGTGCATTCGTCAACCCAAAAGGTATTACCAAAAACTCATAATGCCCATACCTCGTGCGAAAAGCTGTTTTAAGAACATCTTCCTCTCTGTTTATCAACTGATGGTACCCCAATCTTAGATCAATCTTAGAGAATACTGCTGCTCCTTTCAATTGATCAAAGAGATCATCTATCCGAGGCAAAGGATACTTATTCTTAATGGTCACCTTATTCAACTGCCTATAATCAATGCACAGTCTCAAAGTACCATCCTTCTTCTTCACAAACAAAACAGGTGCTCCCTATGGAGAAACACTAGGGCGAACAAACCCTTTATCCAACAACTCCTGCAACTGCACCTTCAACTCTCTCAACTCAGCAGGTGTCATTCGATAAGGAGTAATAGAGATGGGAGTGATACCAGGCAACAAATCGATACCAAACTCAACCTCTCTCTCAGGGGGTATCCCTAGCAACTCCTCAGGAAACACATATGGAAATTCAGCAACTGTGGGTATACTATCAAGCTGGGAACCCACTACTCTGGTATCCACAACATGAGCAAGATAAGCCTCACATCCTTTTCGAATCAACCTCCTAGCTGCAACAGCTGAAACCAACAAGGATGCAAGTTGCCTCTGCTCACTAGACACCATCACACTTCTACCATCACCGGTTCTCAGGGTAACACACTTCTTCTGACAATCTACTACAGCCCCGTGCTTAGACACCCAATCCATGCCTAAGATTAGATCATACTCCTTAAAAGGCATTTCAATCAAATCACCAAGAAAATCCTCATCCTGAACAACAACTGGACTATCTCGGTACACCTTACTCACCACAACACTATGCCCTAAAGGATTTGTCACCAAGACACCAAATCCTAGGGACTCAGAATGCAATTCAGACACAGGCAAGATGGATGCACTTATATAAGAATCCGTAGATCCTAGATCAATCAAAGCAAGAACAGAAATGCCAAATAAAGAAAATGTACCCGCAATGACGGCTGAAGCATCTGGCTGCCTCTGCATCACATACACTCACTGTGATGGCCCAGCCTCATATGGGCTACTGCCTTTGGATGTAGAGCCTCCTCTTTGACCAAACACAAGTCGACCGCCTCTACTAAAACCTCTGCCACTACGACCTCCTCTCACACTAGGTCGAGAAACTGCAGAATCTGCCTGCCTATCCTCCTGTAGCTCAGGACAATCTCTTATGAAATGGTTAGGCGAACCACATCTGAAACACACAGCTGGTCCACCAATCTTCCAGAAAACACCCTCATGTATCCTACCATAATGGACACATGTAGGTGGAGTAGACCTCTGAGCCACTGGGGTCGGTGCACTAGCCATAAAAACTATAGGTCTCGATCTGCCTCTGATGTGGTACTGACCTAACAGGCTACCTCTGGCCCCTACTGAACCTCTGAAAATGAAGATCCTGCCTCAAACTGGGGTCTCCTAACTCTGGTCTCCTCCTCAGTAGCAGCTGTTGCAATTACCCTATGCTCTCTCAACACTTCGGGCCGCTGTAACTAGCTGAGAAAGATCCTGATACCGGGAACCAGCAACAATACACATAATAGAGGGTCTCAACCCCTCCTCAAATCTCCTGCACCGGTCTATCTCATCTAAAATAATTCCACCGGCATAATGACTCAACCGGATGAACTCAATCTCATACTCTGTCACCGTCCGGTTATCCTGTCTCAAATTCAGAAACTCCATCTTCTTAGTATCCTTATACTCCCTCAGAGTATACTTTTGCTCAAACTCCCGCAAAAAATCACCTTAAGACAAGGTCGGTGGATCATCCATGACAAGTGGAACCATCTTCCACCAATCATAAGCATCTCTCTGCAGAAGTGATCTAGCATAATCAAATTTCTCTTCAGGAGTGGCTTGCAACTGGATGAATGCCTTCTGAACTCTATCCAACCACTGCTCAGCTACTGCAGGATCAGTAGTATCAAAGAATTCCTCAGCTTCGAACTTCCTTAATTTATCATACTACCTCATCGGTACTTGTGGCTGTGGTTGCGGTGACGACTGCTGCACTGGAGCCTGCCTCAACAAATCTACCATATGTTGTAACCAAACCGGCGGAATCTCATCAGCAGCTGGTCTCTCTAGCATAGGAGCAGGTGCCTCTCCAGCTATCTCAACCCTAGCTCCAACTTTACCCTCAATAGGAGCTAACTCTCAACACTACCTTCTGTAGACTGACGTGACTGAGATGTCATCACTACCTATATCTGCAAACACAACAGAAATACCTCATCAATGATCAGAAACTGCCAGTGCCAATGCATGTATCTTATTTAAAAATCATATTTTAAAATCAAAATTTTCTTTTTCTTACAATTCACCTAGGTTGAGAACCTCAAACCTAGGCTCTGATACCAAAATAGTTGTAACACCCCCGTACCCCATATATGCACACCGCATACACCCACACACCATGTGGTATACGTATAGAGGATATAAGAGTGTCACAATACATTTTAAACAAACCAAACTTTAATCTTTAACATATAATTATTATAAGTCAGTTTGAGTAAACTTAAAACATTTAACCTACATTATAAAAATCAGTAGGGAAAACATTTCTCGTTACAATACATATATATAACCTTAGTACCCAAAAGTTTATCCAAAACATTTGTTAAATAAGCAGCGAAAAATACATATGTATATATATCAAAATCAATATTTACAAAATTATAGAATTTATACATGCTGGCAGTTCATCTCTGATCTTGATGTCCACAACTCAACACTGCACTCACAAACTCAAGCCTAGACTCAACTCGGTCTAGACGAGCTCTCCGGCACAACCGGATCTACCCTGTCACCTGCGTGATGAACCACAATCGTACTAAACAGATAGCTTAGTGGTACAAACTTTGATTCAATATAGATCAATGCAATGCTCATGCACAATATATAAGAATATATCAACTCATTACATTATAACTCAACATATTAATCATTTACATCACATATCATAATTCACATTTAAACAAAGACAAACATGGGCCCAAAATGAAACTAATATGCTATTCAAAGTTCAGAGTTACTGCTTTAGTCCATATTGACACCTTGTGTCTAGCCCCATAGGCAATATATATATATATATATATATATCCATGGATAATGTAACAGACCCAGTCTCTTGTACCTCAACCCGGCTAGACCCTTGGGCCCCAGTATCTTGGTCCTCAACCCTGCTAGATTGTTACAGTTTTTGAGGCTTACGACCCGGTCTTTTCACCTAAAAACATCACATTTATCAGTTGGGCTCAGCTTGCGACCTGGTCTTTTCACCTGCCCAGCAATTCATAGGCATGCCGCCAAACCTAGAACTCTGAAAATTGAATAACATACTAGGCACACAATTTATTCATTTATCTCATTATCGAATACTTTCATAATTCATTTCTCATTTCACATTTCATTTCTCATAATCAAATTAGGCACATTGCCTTATTATATCATCATTTTCTCATCTTTTCTCATTCTTCTCTTTTATATCAATATCAATTTGTTACATTATGATTTCACATATCATATCACATTTTTCCACATTTCTTTTCATATACAATACATTACTCAATTGCATTGATACATCAACATAATTCACATTATGCATATCATAACATATAACTCATTCATCAACAATATATCAAGTAACTTAACACATTTCTCAACTAAATGTGTTAAGTCCCAATGTCATACAAAAGTATGCAATCATTCAAAGTTTGTACTTACCTTAAGAGCAACAACACCACTCTAACAAACTCCTCTTCCAAGATCTCTATCAACACTTGGATTAAGGTAGCTCAAAACTCTTCAAAACCTAATCCAAAGGTGATTAACAACACTCACTTAGTGATACACACAAGAAAAAAAGGATAAGAACTATCTAGGGCAAACTCTACACTTGACACGCTCAACAACACGAGCGTGTCCCTGACCGTGCCCTAAACCCATAACACAGAAGCTTTGACACGCTTAGTGACATGGGCATGTCACTGCACGTGTCAATTCTCCTCCAATACAGAAGCTATGACACGCTCAGTGACATGGGTGTGTCAGTAGATGTGTCAATTCTCCTCCAACACAGAAGCTATGACACGCTCAGAGACATAGGCGTGTCACTGCTCGTTTCAACAACCTAGAAAATAGAACCAACGACACGCCCAAAGACATGGCTGTGTTAATGGGCGTGTCAAGCCAAAAACCCTGAAATCGACACCAACAAGGCCACATCCAACAAACACCTTCTTAAAACCCTTATCAACACCACACAAACTCAACTAAATCCATCAACATTCCATATAATACTTGAGTAAACCTCAAAATAACTCAATCACAAACATCAAAACACAATCACAACCATATATCACAACTCAAACTTACACAATCCACACACTTGCCTCTTTCACCAAACTTAACCCTTTTCTCTCTTCAATCCAACCCTAAAAAATCTAAGTTAACAAAACAACACAACCCCAAAAATACCAAATCAACTATAAATACATCTACAATAACCAATCATCAAACTTATAAACACAACTCAAAAGAAAACAAAGAAACAAGTTGGAAACTTACTAAAAATGAAGAAAATCCTTAAAACTCTAACTTGATCTCTTGAAACCCTTCAATCTCTTGAGTTTGGAAGCAATAAAATCTCTGCCTCTTGAAGATGGTGGTGATGGCCGGCCAAGAAGAAAGAAGAAGATGAAAATGAAAAAAAAAGAAAGAAAGAAAGAAATTCAACCTCTTAAACCAAACACTCTCTCCTCAAATCACTCTCCACCAAGCAATTAAATAATAAAATAATCAACCCACTTACATCATCTTCCACTAACTCTTATAAATTCCATTTAAATAACTAAAATATCTTTTGACCAAAATAAACCCATTGACTTGTATATATATATATATTATATATCCTCATATATACAACATATACACATCTCCTCTTATTCCATTAGTCATATATACACTTTAAATTATTTAATCCAATTCTCACAAATAAGCATTCCAAAATTTTAGGGTATCATTTGGGATATTACAACTTGGCTTATAAATTAGTTTGACAAAGTAATTTATTTTATTATCCTTATTTATTCTAATAAATGTCCATAGTAATATAATTTTATATCTGTTTTTTATCATTTTAATAATAAATATACTTATAAGTTATTTTTTTTAACAAACATGTTAATTATTTACCAGCTACTTATAAGCACTTAAAACAAATACTTAATTGCTTAAAATTTTAAATATTTATAAGTTTCTATTGGCTTATAAGTACTTAGAGCTTATAAATTAAATTTTATAAACTAAGCCAAACACCATTATAGTGTGATTGCTTTTATATAATTAATTAATTATTTACTTACCTTATATAATTTTATATATTTTACATGATTATAATTTAAAATTATCAAAGATTCTAATAATATGCAATTAATATTATTATCTTAATTATTTGATATATTTAAATATATGCATCAGAATAAATTTATGAAAATATGAATTTATGAAAATATGATATATATATATATATTTACTTTACTATTGTTTAATCTTAATGTGTAATTAACATATAAAAAATAAGAGATATCCAATGAAGTGAAAATATAAACAAATATTTTTTTTAGTTGTTTTAATAAATGATCTTCGTAAGTTTGTCTTTCAAGTGAAAATAAACTAATTATGAAAGTGAGTATTCATTTTTTTTTATTTATAAATCATTAACATTTTATAGGGAAAAAATTACTATTACATATTCATTCCATTCAAATTTAAATATTATTTTAAAAAATTTTGCTTATATTTAAAAATTAATTAGAATTATCAATTTATCTTTAATTAATAGTTTCTCTCTGCTTACCCACAGGAGTTTTTGTCATAACAGGTAATGTTTACAAACAGGAAAGGGAGGGCCGAACTCCTTGAGGGATCAGTGACGAGCAACAAAGAAACCACTATCACTACATTTCAGCAGGTATTGTTGCTAATGAGATTATATACATACATATTTAATAATTAAATAGACTTATGAATGAAATTTCATTTTTTGTTTCAAAAAAAAATTATTTGATATTAAAAATTGTTTCAAACATTGTATTTAAATAATAATTTTAATTTATTTTAATTTCTTATTTTTCTATATTTTTAATAATAATTAATATTGTTAAAATTTTAGGAAATTATTATACATATTTACATAATTAATTTAAATATAAATAAAATCTTATTTAAATTAAATTTTTATAAAATGATATGATCTCTAAATATTTAGAACTCAATTCTTTTTATACTTTGAATTTTATAAACTCTCATTCTAAATATGAAAAGTAATAAAATAAAATTAATTTAAATTGAATTTTTTTTTATAAAGAAGGAGTTTAATAGATAAAAATTCTAACTTGAGATTTCACACTATAATTGTAGAAACAAGAAAAAAAAAATTCATGATTAAATTACAGGTAATTTACATGATTTTGCTCATCCAGAGCACAAGTGTAGCATGTAACTACTTTGATATATGTTGCAGAAAATACATCTTTTATGGGCGAGGATGATAAGACTTTCAAGTTAGAACTGGCACAGAACATGAAAGAGTATGCCTCTCCATACTGTATAATTTGACATGTTTCTGTTTCATTGGCAATTGCATAAATTTCATGCGTCAATACTGTTTGGAAGTCCTCTAAAAATATTTTTTAAGTTAATAGATACCGAACTTATCCTTTAATTTTAATTTTTATATGTCGGCCAAATTCAAATCTCAAATTTTTTTAAATTTAAATAATCTATTTTCACGTGGTAAATTTTTTTTAAAAAATAATAAAATTAAATAAAAATTAATTAACATTTTTCGATTTTTATTTTTATCATTGCTATCATCGATATTAATTTTATTGTTAGATTTTTTGATTTATATATATTTTTCTTTATTTTTATTTATAATAAGATTAAATGTAAATTCCTTTGAAAAAAATTATATTTATATATATACTTCTTTTGAGATTGAGGACGAATGGAGCCCTTGACTTACCTAAATATTTTTGAATTCATTGAATATATATTGTGAATATCAAAAATATCTTTATTTTCTCCCATTGGCCTCTCAAAAATCTGTAATTTTTTTTAAATATTTATGATAATTCCAAAAAAAAATATTTTTATCTTCTTTTATTGGATTAAAAACTAAATACATTATTTCAAAAAAAAAACAAATATATTAGTTGAGATTTAAAAAAATAACATATGAATTTTAGTTATTAACACATAAATATATATAATTATTTTTTAAATTATATCATATAATTAATAAACACTAAATTACTAACCTATGCATAAGGCTTCACGTATTTCAAGGAAAATAACTTCTATCCCTGAAAATTATTTTTAGGAAAACTAATTTATTTTATGTTGTTTCAGTAATAATATTAAAAATTAATTAAAAAGCTTTAATTCATTAAACTACAACATATTTAGAGTTTTTTTAACGTTAGAAAATCTTACTTTTAAATATAAAAAATGCATAAAATGATAAATTGCGGTAGTTACCAAGAGTGATCATCAATGATTTATGAAGTATATTAATGTGTTCTATTTTTAAATTAACCAGAAAGCATTTTCTTCACTATTTTTTTAAGTCTATTAAATATTATAAAAATAAGAAAAAAAATTTTCCACGAACGAACTGAGTCTAATAGTTTTAAATTAATTATTGATTACTCATTCTATCAAATTTCAGCCCCTAGCAAATACTGAAAATAGATTTACATTAATGACAGGCAACTAGGTGAAAATGCAACATTTGAAGGTATATGTCAGGCAGGTCACTTAGTTCACCTGGAGTGGCCATGCGTCTACAACCGCCGTCTTAAGCAATTCCTTGCTTCCCCTGAACTTGAAGGAAATCCACCACAATAAGTTTTTATTCTATATTTCTTTTTTATGTTACAGCATTTTCATTTTTAATTTATGATGTGGCAAGAACACTGAGCTTTTGGCATAAATAAATTCTATATTAACAAATGATATAACCAAAATTTTATAAAAATTTAATCATTAAAATTCATCAAGATTTTTTTTTTACGTTGAATTTTTATTTAAATTAATTATACATAAACCAAACTCTACTAAACTTAAAACTTATGAATTTTATACCTAATAGTATATATGCTACTAAAGCCAATGCATTCTATAGCTATTCAAGAAGTTTCATTTATTAATGAATTTAAAGAGCTTTAAATAAAAATCATTTGTAAATGAAATGAATTCTTACATGAATTTATACGAAACAATGCAATTTTTTTTCAAATACCATATATATAAATATATATATATATATATATACATTTGCAAATGAAAACTCGACTAGCAATATCACAAATGAATTATAGCACAGATAAATGGATTTTACATTCAATACAAATATATATATATAACATTAAAATTTTTCTACAAATGAATTTTATTCTATTCAGATAGATTATAATTTAAAATGCAGGCGTATTTGAATTTGACTTGAAATATAAAAAAGAATCACCTTTTATTACAACTGCATATCTACCCAAATACAGCCTTAACGTAATTCATTTGCAATGAAATGAATTTGAAAAAAAAAAGGAGGGAAATTCCCCCCCCCCCCCCCCCCCCCCCCCCCCCCTTTTCAGCAAAACAAAGAAATTAAGAGTTTATAGATAGGAAGGCACATGATATACAAGTGAATGTTAGCAAAAAAAGGTAACACGAGCAAGCTTCGAGCAAGTATTCTCATCGTAAGGATGATTGTATTTCTTCCAGAGTTCTTCCTTCGGTTTCAGGGACCCACAGAGACACAAAAACAACAGTAAAAGCCGTCACCAGCGTGTAAAGAGTAAACGTCCCTGCCACAGTGAAGTAGTTTGCTTAATTAGACAACATTAAACACACTTCAAGCTATCATTCAGTACCCAGAGCACCGTCCTCTCACAAATATATGGAGACTACAAGTCATTTTAACATGCGGATTTAATATTTAAGTGAGATGCAGTGCACTGGATACAGTGAATTTTCAATAACATTTCTCTGTTGTGCACTCAACATTAGAGAGAGAGGGGGAGAGAGAGAGAGAGACCTCCACTACTCCAACTCAACAGCAAATTTGCAGTCATAGTGATGACCACCCAGGATGTCAGCCAATTTGCTAATGTAGCTACGCTGCCAGCAAGGCTCTTAATATTCACGGGGAGAATCTGAAATGAAAACTCAGAAAAATAGAGTAAGCCGTGGCAACAAGCTATACCAATACCTTTTCTTCAGTATATTCCATAAAATGGCATTTTGATTTCATTGACTATAAACTGTCGGTGCATAATTCAGGCACTTTGTTACATCCATGGTTTTTGTTTAATCTTTCTCCCTATCATAATAAAAAATTAAGCTTATTTGTAACTCTATATAAAATTTTGGTGTAATTTGGAATTGCATCGAATGGTTGTGTGCAACTCCTTTACATTATAACAAATTAACTTGGGAGTAATTTGAAATTGCCCAAACAAATAGATACAGGAAATGACTTCGTAAGAATAAAACCAAATCCTCCTTCACAAGCTAATAGCTAAGAAACATTCAACATACAAGCTACCAAATAAGTATTTCCCCCAAAATCAAGGAAAGTGTGAGCAGCTTCATATATGCTGAGCCGGAAGCTATACATTGGAGAAAGAAAAATACCAGAAGTGGAGATAGGCTAAACAGCTTCCATAAATAAGGATGCTTTCAGAAAATCCAATAGAATTCTATACTTATTTTAGTAATTGCTATCATCACTCTTACAAAACTTCCAAGGTCACTCCACCTTCAGCTAGCTTTCCCAGTATTACAAGTATGCAGCCACCCTAGAGTAAGCCATTTTAAGGTCTTTGTTTTATAGGTTCATGCCTCCAACAATATACTCCTATTAATCATATTGCCTATTGCCAATTTACTCAAGGGTATTCCATGTGTTTATTGCTTCCCTAAATTAATCATTTTTCATGCTTGGTTAAGTCGATACATTTCTCACACAACACCATTAGGATGGTTGGTGAATGATTTTAGATTTTCAAGAAATTCTTTGGATAGCAGCCATCTCTCAACTGTACTTACCAAATCATAGAAAATTAAGATTGAGAAAGAGCAAAATTTTGCATACCTCGGACATTATAATCCAAGGAATAGCCCCAAGTCCAAGAGAGAAGAAAATTACTATAGCCTACATAAAATACATAGTTCATCAAGTGGAGTGAGAAATCATTAAAACCATTAAGAGAACACAGGCAACATAGGCATGCACAAAGCATTCAGGAAATCGTACCACAAGCCCCACAATTGAAAGTATTCCCATAATGCTATATAAATGAGAATCTTTAGAAACAATGCCCTGTATCAAAGATGTAGAAGAGGAGGGATAACAAGGCATCAGAAATTGCCCACCGAACAAAGTCACTGGATAACAATAAATATAATACATGGAAATACATGGCCTCTTTAAGACATTACAAACCTCTAAATAAAAGGCAACTGCAACAAGAAGCAGGCTAAAAGTCATTCCAGATGTAGATACCTACACCAAGTGATGCAATTACAAATCATACTTAATTTGTACTTTGGGATGACAACTTTTTAAAGCAAAAAATTTAGTCATTTCATTTTCTACAGTCAAGTCCTCAATTATTTCATTTTTACAATCAATTCCTAAGTTCTTAAAAATCCCTTATCATTAGCCCTATCTGCTAGCCAACACCAAAATACTTCTAATTTTTCATTTGAATCTTCACAACAACAACAACAACAACTAAGCCTTAATCCCAAACAAGTTGGTGTCGGCTGTATGGATTCTCAACAAAATAAGCTCAAAAGACACCAAAAAGATACTCCAGCCTTAGGCCTCTTCCAAGATACGAATTTTACGTCTCCATTCAAGTCTGTCATTAATCAAATCCGCATCAAGATCTAAGGCACATAAGTCTCTTGCTATCACCTCCTTCCACACAGTTCTAGGTCTGCCACGACCTCTAGCCCCCTCAATTAACAAATTCTCACACTTACGAACCGCAGCATTAGGAGGTATTCTTAAAACATGCCCATACCATCTAAGTCTTCCTTCCCTCACCTTATCTCCGACGTCCGCTACTTGGACTTTTTGTCGAATATGAACATTCTTAATTTTGTCCAGTCTGGTATGTCCACACATCCATCTTAGCATCCTCATTTCTGCCACACTCATCTTATGCAAATGTTGTCCCGTTACTCACTACCATAGAGCATCGCAGGTCTAACAACCGTCCTATAGAATTTACCTTTCACTTTCAGAGGTATTTTCTTATCACATAGAACTCCAGTCGCACCCTTCCACTTTAACCACCCTACCTGTATTCTGTGAGCCACATCTTCATCTATACGACCATCATTCTGGAACACCGAACCCAAATATTTGAAGTGCTTGGTTTTAGGAACCAAAACTCCATCCAACTTAACCTCATGTTCCTGCTTCTTCCTTAGACTGAACTCACAGTGCATATATTCCGTTTTACTCCTACTTAACTTAAAACCCTTGTCCTCGAGGGTTTTTCTCCACACTTCCAACTTACGGTTTACACCAGCACTAGTCTCATCAATTAAAATAATGTCATCAGCAAACAACATACACCAAGGAACATCGTCTTGTATGCTTCTGGTTAGCTCGTCCATAACCAGGGTAAATAAATATGGACTCATGGCCGAACCTTGATGCAATCCGGTAGTAATAGGGAAAGCCTCAGTGTCTCCACCAGGTGTTTTCACACTAGTGGATGCATTTGAATCTTCACACTTTTGAAAATTACAATTAACCCCTATTTTTTTTCCTTCAATTTGTAAAAAAAAAAAAAGAATATTAATAGTTCACCAACATCATATAAAAAGATGAGGAATTTCAAATCAACTGACAACAATGAAACTTTCTTTCCTAAAAAAAAATCAAAATATTGCAAGAAAAATTTTTCTTCAATCATATTTGAATCTATATTTTTTTACTTAAAATTTGAGGCTCAAAACATTATTTATTTTAAACATGATTCATAACATTTTAAAATAATCTAACAAAAAACTATCTAAAATTAAATCAAAAAATAAAAATTAAAAAATCATTATATCTTAAATATTCTAAGTAAACAATTGGAAATATGATGATAATTAAAGAAAAAGAGGCGTTGAGATATTTTCATTTGTTGTTTTTCAGGGAAAAAATATTGGAATTTTCATTATCATTCGTTGAATTGAAAGTCTTAATGTTCTATATGATCTTAGTGGATTTCTTTTTTCTTTTTGCAAATTGAATCAGAGGGGACAAAAAAAGAAAAATATTGTAATTTTTTAATGAGTTTTAGGATTTAAATGTAACACAAAAAGAAAATCTATGCCATATAGTTGACCGCAATTTTTAATGTTCTAGGACTTGATTGTTAAAAGAGAAGCAGAAGAATATTTAGGGCTTCATGTTAAATTGGACCAAGTTTAATAACTGCAAATGTAGTATCTCTTGTTCTTTATTCCCAGAGGTGATGTTTCTTACCATTAAATTTGAGATTTGAAAAAAGAAACTCACAATAAGAAGAATCCTGCGTCCAGCTTTGTCCACCAACCATGTAGTCACCCCAGTGGCAAGAACCTACAAAAAAAAAAGATCACTTCATGAATTGGGCAGGATTCATAATTTTTCCTTTCTCCCCCAATAACTTCCCCCTTTTCTTAAGGTTAATAAGACTGAACAAGGCTCTACCAACTCTTAAGCTACAGCCTGAGGCAAAAGAAGAACCATAACATTGAGTGTACTGCCTCGGGTCCTACCTCAATAACCACAAGTCCAAATGTAGCAGCATTACTTGAGGAAATCCTCGTCAGATTTGTAGTCACTTATCAACCATCATTATACAAGGAAAATTGCAGATAATTATAACAATGTTGAGACAACATTTATCTTTTGACTATTTTTCAGTTTGATGAAAATACTGAAGCAAATTAGGAACTTCCCAGTTGTAAAATTTTCAATTTTGAAATAATAATCCTAATATGCACAATCAATCTTTTTCCTACTAGCATGGATTACATGGAAGATCAAAGAGAATAATGTTTTCATAGTCTATTATGACAATTTTCCTTTGAAATATCTGCATTTTGAGATGTCAGATTAAAAGAACAAACGTGAAAATGTTGCAAACTAAAATAACAGAATATATCTAAAATAACAAGATGTTCGGCTTCTATTGTTAGATACATTTACAATAATATCCAACAGCAGACTAGTCCCACATATATACCTCATTATATATAGTGAAATATGAGTGGTTTAAATATCTTGAAGTTCAAGAAGCATACAAGCCAGCCGAGGAAGTTGTCACACAATAGTATAACAGGAGACCAAAGTGAAAAGAACACATTATACCAGCACTTTCAAAGATGTTACTAGAATAGAATAAAATCCCATTGATACCACTAAGCTGTTGAAGTATAAGTAATCCAATTCCTACTAAAAATAGTGAACAAAAAATATAAGAAGGCTGAATAATTTTTCTATATTGATGTACAACTATTTAAAGAGCTTCACTAGGAACAAGAAAGGCAATTAATCTCCCTAATTAAGGAGAAATATACTATTCAACTAACTACCCTAATATAGAAGAAAATAAATAGTGATTCCTAAGATTACTAATACAGCTCATAAACTTCTAAATATAGAGTATAACAAATATGATACATAATCACAATTATTTACGAGATCTTTCAACACTCCCCCTCAGGCTGGCATGAAGATGTCACTCATGGCAAGCTTGCTAACTAGATTCTCGTGTTGAACCTTGGGAAGACCTTTTGTTAGTATATCTGTTGTTTGGCTAGCAGTGGGTATGTAGGACATAAATATCACACCACTATCTATCTTCTCTTTGATGAAATGTTTGTCAACTTCTATATGTTTTGTTCTGTCATATAGAACTGGATTATGAGCTATAGAGATTGCAGCCTTGTTGTCACAGTAAACTTTAATAGGTGCTGGTATAAGAATCTTCAATTCTTCTAGGAGTCTTTTATCCATAACACTTCACAAAATCCATATGCCACAGAGCGAAATTCTGCTTCAGCACTACTCCTTGTCACCACACTTTATTTTTAACTTATCCAAGTAACCAGATTTCCGCCTACAAAGATACAATAACCTGAGGTAGATCTTCTATCATTTACATCTCCTGCCCAATCTGCATCTGTGTAGGCCTCTATCAGAAGATGTTCTCCTTTTTTGAACAAAAGTTCTTTTCCAGGAGTTCTTTTGAGGTATCTCAAAATTCTGAATACGACTTCAAAGTGAGTAAGTCCAGGTGAATGCATGAATTGACTCACAACACTCACTGTAAAAGCTATGTCAAGTCAAGTGTGAGCCAAATAGATTAGTCTCCCCACCAATCTTTGATAACGTTCTTTGTCCATTACTTCATTAGTTGCTGTTGTTTTCAACTTTACATTAGGTTTGATTGGCGTATCTGCTGCCTTACAACCTGTCATTCCTGTTTCTTTGAGTAAATCAAGCACATACTTGCGTTGGTTGACAAAAATTCCCTCCTTCGATCTTGCAAACTCCATCCCGAGGAAATATTTCAGCTTTACCAAGTCCTTAATATCAAATTCGGCTTCAAGTTTCCTCTTCAAGTTGCTAATCTCAAGAGAATCATCCCCTGTCATGATTATGCCATCTACATACACAATCAAAATAGCTACTTTACCTTTGATGGAATGTTTAAAAAACAAGGTGTGATTAGCTTGGCTTTGAGAGAAACCATGTCTCTTGATAACATCACCAAAACGCTCAAACCAAGTTCTAGGAGACTGCTTGAATCCATATAGACTTTTTTAATTTGCACACTTTGCCTTTTCCAAGTTTTTCTTCAAATCCGAGTGGCAGGTCCATATATACTTCTTCTTGCAATTCTCCATTTAAAAACGCATTCTTTACATCAAATTGATGAAATGGCCAGTTGAAGTTAATTGCAAGAGAAAGAAGTACTCTAATAGAGTTAATTTTAGCAACAGGAGCGAAAGTCTCTTGGTAATCAATACCCTGAGTTTGAGTAAATCCTTTTGCTACTAGTCTCGCTTTGTATCTCTCCACACTTCCATCAGCTTTAAACTTCACCGTGAACACCCATTTGCACCCAACCGTCTTTTTGTCTTCGGGTCACCTAATGCTTCCTGAACAGTTCTTGGAACAAGCATATTAGAAATCCTAGACACAAATGCTCTATGATTTTTTGACAGCTTTTCATATGACAAGTATTGTGTGATAGGATGTTTAATGCATGTTCGGATTCCTTTTCTTAAAGCAATTAGAAGATCAAGATCAGAAGGAGTGAAAGTAGATGGAAGGTTACTCTGAGTTGTAGGGCCATTATTCGGCAAAGCTGATTGATCATCTGCTGAAGGAATAACTGGGGCTATAGTAACTTTATGGAATTTCTTCCTAGTATAAACCTGCAGCTCATGTTGAGGATTATGATCCGTTGGAAGCACTTCTCCCCTTGTCTCTGATAAAGTAACATCTGGCAAAGTAGGATTAAGATTGCTAACCCTAGTTTCCATATCAGAATTAGTTAAAGAAATGGGTAAAGTTTCCCAAAAATTATTTTCTTCAACTACGTTCTCCCCCTAAAGAAATTTTTTTTGAAAAAAAGAGTGATCCTCGACAAACTTGACATCCATGCTCTCAAAAAATTTCTTTGTGACGGGATTAAAACACTTGTACCCACGTTTATTAGAAGCATAACCAATAAAAATGCATTTTTCAGCTTTGGGATCAAGTTTTGAGCGAAACACATTTGGGACATGCACATAGCAAACACATCCAAAAACCTTTAAAGGGAGATCTGCTGTTATCTTAGATGTGGAGAAATAATTTTTCAAAACTTGTAAAGGTGTTTGAAATTTCAAAACTCGAGATGGCATTCTGTTTATTAAATAACAAGAGGTTAGGAGTGCATTACCCCAAAGATATTTAGGAACATTCATGGGAAACATAAGTGCCCGAGCAACTTTAAGTAAATGCCTATTTTTTCTTTCAGCAATACCATTTTGTTGTTGTGTGTCACGACAAGTGGATTAATGCAGAATACCTGTTGCACTCGAATTAAGTACTACTACAAACGTCACTCGCAAGTATACGAGGTAGTTGCAGCAAATGTGATCGCCCCAAGGTCGTCTCACAAGGAAGGTGTAGTTCGTAATAGCTTGATTAAAGCAATTAAATTAAAAGCAAGTTCGTTGTTTTGAAATGGTGCCAGAAGAATTTAAACCTAAAATTAACGTGCGTAGGGTTGGTGTGTGAAGGTTGTACAAGATCAAATCGATTCTTGGGAAGGTGCCTAAGGTTATAGGTCCATTCAATCAAAGCTCAATTCTCAATTATCCATTAACATAACCTTGTAAATTAATTTGTTCCTTAAGTTTAATTAGTCAATTACCAATTCATTAGTTCTCACATTCATGAAATAGCAATAACCAATTATTTTACATTTGCAAATTAATGAAACCCTAGAACTTATATTTCTAATTCATTCATAGGGTAGTCGATTGCATAATTCCGATATCAAATTTCACCTCTCGGTCTTTCATTCAATATCCAGAGATCAATAGGTAGCTAATCTATCAACCTAGCATACAATCCAATGTAATCAACCAACAACAAGGTACATCAATGGAAATATCAAATCAAAGCATTCAATCGAATATACTACAAACCCTAGGCATGGGTATTTAGCTCAACATCATTAATTTAAAACATTCATTCAACTCAATATAAATCAAATACAAATTGTTCATTGCAATATCAATTCTCTTAATACAACAAAAACAATATTGAAATGAATTAAAAGAGATAATAGAAAAACCCCTTTGAAGATGCCAAGAGTATGATTACTAGTCTTCCTCCTAGCTCTATTTTGATGTATGATGAAGAACTCAAGCCCTCTTCAATGGATGATTCCCCTTTGCAATATGGAATGGAGCTTTCTCAAGTTACCAAACCTTCAATTGATTATGCCTTTGGAAGATGGAATGGAGCTTTCTAAAGTCACCAAACCTTTCAATGAAGCTTCTTCAACCTTCAAGAGCTTGTTAACCCACTTTATCTCAAAGAATCTCAAAGATCTTATCAATGGAAGATGGAGAAGATGAAGAGGATGGAAATGGAGGATGAAGATGAAGGGACAAGGAGAGTGTCACTCTCTACTTTCTTTTTGTTTTCTCTTTTTCCGCAAACCCTAGCCGTCTCCCCCTCCCCCCTGTTTTTTTCTTGCGAAAGAACTTAAATAGATTAAGGGTGACACGGCCAAGCTGGATTTGGCTTGGTCGTGTCTCTCATTTTTCTTTGTGACACGGCCAAGCTTGCTGGCCGTGTCCTTCCCTGCCTTCTTCTTTCTTTCTTTCTTTCTTTTCTTTGTTCTCAAGGGGTGACACAGCCAAGCTTATGGCCGTGTCATGTGACACGGCCAATGGCTTGGCCGTGTCATGTGGGTGTGTCACCTTCTGTTTGCCATCTTTCCTTTTTCTCATTCCTTGCTCTTTGACTTAGGATGGGACACGGCCAAACTTGTGGCCGTGTCATGTGACACTGCCAGTGGCTTGGCCGTGTCATCTGCCTGTGTCAGCTTCTGCCAAATTTTCTTTCTTTCTTTGGTTTCTTTGGTTTTGCTCCTTAGGTGAGACACGGCCAGTGGCTTGGCCGTGTCTCCTGCCCGTGTCAGCTACTGCTTTGAAGTTTCTTTGAGGGACAAGGCCAAGCTTGCTTTGGCTTGGCCATGTCTTGCTTGATTCATGCTCTTTCTTCATTGTTTTAATCATCAAAGAGAGTTTTTACACTTTAACCTAAAACAAACACTTTAAACAAAAATCAAATGAAACATTAACTAAAAACACATAAAATCACACTAAAAACAAGTACAAAAATGATCTAAACAACTACCCCACACTTAATTCCTTGCTTGTCCCCAAGCAAGGTTAAAATCAAAACACACTAACAAGATAATTTTGTTAAGTTCAAGAGTTATAAAGATGCATCAAGACTTCCCTATCCCTAAGTCCGCAATCAATATCGAATCGAACAAAATCGATACCCATGCAATTAAGTAGCTTTCCATGCATAACCTATGTTATCGCTCCCTCACCAACTCTTACAAGTGTTTGATCATGGTGATGTTTACACTCATTGTTGGAAAATGATATTATCACTCTATTTCCCTTAAACCAGATTAGTAGAAAAGCGAAAAATAAATGCGGAATAGTAACACGCAATTTGATAACGGAGTTCGGCCAATTATGCCTACGTCTCCGGAGCTGCTGCAGACTTCTATTAAGGAGAAAAATACACCGTGTTTACAAACACTCACACCTCACACCCAATTATCCCCAAGAATTTTAACAGAAATTCTTTTAAAGAAATTCCCTAATAAACGTGATCAAGAGCACAAAAATTACTTGATTTTATTTTTGCTTGACTCGCTCTGATCTTCCTCTCTATTAATTTTCTTTTTATTCTCTCTAATTTTCTCTCATTACATAACAATGGCCAAAGGGTCATTTATATAGAAAAATTATAACATGTGAACATAATGGTTGGTGAGATTTGTCAAAGGTTAAGTATCTTTTTTACCTAAGTTAGGCACCTCCATTTTTTACCACCATCACTTAAGTTAGGCAACTCCATTTTTGACCACCATCACTTAAGTTAGACATCTCCATTTTTGACCAAAAAATACCTAAGTTAGGCACCTCTATTTTTTACTCAAAAAATTACAACTTCATTTTATGGTTAGTAACATTTTATTAACAATCTCCCACTTGAAGACTGATTTCAATCTGTCTTCACACCTCGATCTATGCAAAAACTCTTCTACGATCTACTTCTACTGCAGGCCAACTGAAGCTGAACACAGCTTTAGTTGGTCAGTCGACACCGTCTTCGTTAACATGTCTGCTGGATTTTGAGTTCCACTGATCTTCTCAAGTTTCAAAATCCTTTCTTCCAGAAGTGACCGGATAAAGTGATATCGCAATTGTATGTGCTTCGTTTTGGCATGAAAAGACGGATTCTTCGCTAGATGTATGGCACTTTGACTGTCACAATGCAAAACATTGTTTTCTTGTTTCTTGCCTAGTTCTTCCAAGAAACTTTGGAGCCAGATCATCTCCTTACTGGCTTCTGTAACAGCGACATATTCTGCTTCAGTTGTGGAGAGAGCAACTATCTTCTGTAGTTGAGAGACCCAGCTCACCGCGGTACCTCCTAGAGTATAGACATACCCTGTAGTGCTCTTTCTGACGTCAACATTTCCGGCTAAGTCAGCATCCACATAGCCTGCTAGTGTCGTATCTCCACCTTGAAAATAAAGTGCCTTATCTGTGGTACCCTGAAGATATCTGAGGATCCACTTAACTGCTTCCCAGTGTACCTTGCCTGGATTATTCATGTACCTGCTAACAGCTCCCACTGCTTGAGCAATATCTGGCCTGGTACAAACCATAGCATACATCAAACTCCCAATTGCTGAGGCATACGACACCTTTGCCATGTGAACACGTTCCTCCTCCGTCTTCGGTGATTGTTCTTTGGAGAGTCTGAAATAAACACCTAAAGGTGTGCTCACTGGTTTAGCATCTTGCATGTTGAATCTGACTAGCACTTTGGTGATGTACTCAACCTGTGACAACATCAAAGTCCCCGACTTCGTGTCTCTCTTGATCCTCATTCCAAGAATCTGCTTTGCAGCACCCAGATCTTTCATTGCAAACTGCTTTGACAATTTCTGCTTTAATTTTTAATCTCTTGCATGTTTGAACCTGCAACGAGCATGTCATCAACGTATAACAATAAAATAATAAAACTATTGTCAAACTTCTTAATGTAGCAACAATGATTTGCTTGGCATCTTGTGAAACCGTTGCTGCCCATAAAGCTATCACACTTCTTGTACCACTGTCTAGGAGCTTGTTTCAAACCATACAAACTCTTCTTCAACCTGCACACTAGGTTTTTCTTGCCTGCCTTAATGAAGCCTAATGGATGCTTCATATAGATCTCTTCCTCCAAATCTCCATGAAGGAATGCTGTCTTTACATCTAACTGTTCAAGATGTAAATTCTCTGCAGCTACTATTTTCAACACAAGTCTGATTGTCGTAAGCTTCACGACTGGAGAAAAAATTTCAGTATAATCAACACCTTCCTTTTGCTGAAAACCTTTTACAACCAATCTTGCTTTATAGCGTCTACTCCCATCATGCTCTTCTTTGATCCTATAAATCCACTTGTTGTGGAGTGCTTTATTGTATTGTGGTAGTTCAGCTAATTCTCATGTCTGATTTGACATGAGTGAGTCCATCTCATCTTTCATGGCAGACTCCTACTTGACTGAATCCTCCACTTGCATTGCTTCATCGTAGCACTCTGGTTCACCATTGTCTGTCAGCAACAAGTAATGCAAAGAAGGCGAGTAACGTTGGGTTTTTCTAGGAATTCTGGAGGAGCGTCTCAATTCCGGCATGCTTGGCTCCTCTGCTTCAGGACTATTTTGAACATCATTTCCAAAAATCTCCTCGAATTCAGCAAATTCCTTATTTTCAGCATCTGTCTTGGAGCTGCTTGATTCTGTTGTTAGCCTATCTTTGAACATCACATTCTCGTTGAATATGACATCTCGGCTTCTTACGATCATCCGATTTTTATAATCCCAAAACCGGTAACCAAACTCATCACCACCATATCCAACAAAGACACATTTTTTAGACTTGGCATCAAGTTTACTTCTTCTAGCAGAATCTATATGTATGTAAGAGATACAACCAAACACTCTTAAGTGTGAAAGGTTTACCTCTTTTTTGCTCCATGCTTCCTCTGGTATTTCACTATCCAGAGGTACTGAAGGCCCACGGTTGATCAGGTAGGCCGCGGTGTTGACAGATTCAGCCCATACATTCTTGGGCAAGTCAGCATGTATCCTCATGCTTCTGGCACGTTCATTCAGAGTCCTGTTCATGCGCTCAGCTACGCCGTTTTGCTGCAGTGTCATAGGAACTGTTTTTTCCATCTTGATTCCGCTACTTGCGCAAAATTCTCTGAACTTTCTATCTCTGTACTCCCCTCCATTGTCAGACCTCAATCGCTTGACTTTCAAGCCAGTTTCATTTTCCACCATGGCCTTCCATTTTCTGAATGTTGAGACTTCTGATTTTTTCTTCAGAAAATACACTCATACCTTTGTCGTTGAATCATCAATGAAAGTGATGTAATACAATGAGCCTGCAAGAGATGGAACTGGAGATGGTCCCCATACATCGGTATGTACCAACTCGAGCTTTTCTACTTGGGGTGTCTTGCCATTTTTCGTGAAACTGACCTTCTTTTGTTTTCCAAAGATGTAGTCTTCACATAGACCGACATCTACACTTTTAAGTTCTGGCAACTTTCCCTTTGATAGAAGTGCCTTCATCCCTTTCTCGCTCATATGGCCAAGCCTCTGGTGCCATAGATTTGAATCAGCATCCGCTACTGCGATGATGTTCTCTATGTTTGAGGTTACATAGAGAGTACCGGTCTTCTTACCACGAGCAATGACAAGTGCTCATTTGGTAATTTTCCATTCACAATCTGTGAAGGTCGTACAATAACCTTCTTCGTCAAGTTGTCCCACAGAGATCAAATTCCTTTTGAGACCAGGAATATGTCTCACTCCTTGCAGCTTCCAGGCAGTCCCATTTGGCAACTTTAATTTGACATCTCCTTTTCCTATGATCTTCAAGGTTTCATCATCGGCTAGATGAACCTTTCCAAAATCACAACTGACATAGTTCTCCATGATTTCTCGGCATGGAGTGGAGTGAAAAGATGCCCCTAAATCCAAGATCCATGATTCAATCGGACTGTTAATGCTTAGAATCATAGCATCGCCTGCATCCTTGATCACGTTTACAGATTCCTGTGCGCCGGTATATTTCTTCAGAGCTCGGCAATCCTTCTTAAAGTGACCCTTCTTGCCACAATTATAACACTTGAAATCTTTCTTCCCTGATCTAGATTTGCCCCTTCTAGATCTTGATCTACCGGAGTCTGAGTTTCTGTCTAAAGTTCTCCCTCTAGACTCTGTGTGTAGAGCTGAAGAGGTTGATGCTTCTCTTGATTCTCTTCACCGAATTTCTTCACTCAATACCAGATCTCGTACATCGTCGAATTTTAATTTGGTATTTCCCGAACTGCTGACCGCTATAACGGTAGCACTCCAACTATCTGGTAGAGATGATAAGAGAATTAAAGCCCGAACTTCATCATCGAATTCAATTTCCACTGAACTCAACTGGATTGTGACTGTGTTGAGTTCATTCAGATGTTGGGCCACCGTTGCCCCTTCTGCCATTCGTAAATTAAATAACCACCTCATCAAGTGAACTTTATTTGCGGCCGATGGCTTTTCATACATGCTGGAGAGAGCCGCCATAAGACCCGCCGTGGTCTTTTCCTTGGCTATGTTAAAAGCAATATTACGGGATAATGTTAATCTAATAACTCCAAGGGCTTGTCTGTCCAGAAGGTTCCAATCTTCTTCTTTCATACATTCTGGTTTCGTTTGTGAAAGAGGTTGATACAGTTTTTTCTGATACAAATAATCTTCAATTTGCATCTTCCAAAAGCCAAAGTCCGCACCATCAAACTTTTTCAATTCTCACTTTTCCTTCGTCTGCGGCCATCGCTCCTACTCGAATCTGGATTCCCAAAAAAATTTCGACAGTGAATAGTACCCTCATACATATGAATAGTACTTTTGCCGGATTCCGAACCTTGGTTCTGATACCAGTTGTTGGGAAATGAATATTATCACTCTATTTCCCTTAAACCAGATTAGTAGGAAAGCGAAAAATAAATGCGGAATAGTAACACGCAATTTGATAAAGGAGTTCGGCCAATTATGCCTACGTCTCTGGAGCTGCTGCAGATTTCTATTAAGGAGAAAAATACACCGTGTTTACAAACACTCACACCTCACACCCAATTATCCCCAAGAATTTTAACAGAAATTTTTTTAAAGAAATTCCCTAATAGACGTGATCAAGAGCACAAAAATTACTTGATTTAATTTTTGCTTGACTCGCTCTGATCTTCCTCTATTAATTTTCTTTCTATTCTGTTACGGTTATTCCTCCACTAAGCAAGTCCCAAACCAAGCTGTCAAGTTAGTTTCCATTTCAGTTACTATTTTCAAGTTATGGATCCAGCATTGTAGGACCATTTCTGCCCATGTTTTTGTTCCCTAAATTAGTGGATGGCTCACCTCCACTAAGGTTGTTTATTTCCTTGTTTATAGAACCAATATCTCTGTAATTATGTATTTAAGTTCACTTGATTTTCAATGAAGAGAAGCTTGAAAATTCCAAAAAGTCTTTGAGTACTTTAACTCAAGAGATCTAGGTTCTCTCTAAAGAATCTAAAGAGATTGCAGATTCTCTCTAAGTCTGTAAAAAATAGTTAGAAAGAAGGTTAATCCTTCTTCATCCTCCCTTTGTAGACCTAAACCTCTAACTGAAAGACCCATAACTAGATCCATAACTCGGGACCGTAACAAATTGGTATCAGAGCCAATATTTATGGGAGATTCCATCCAACAAACACTTGATAGGATTATTAACTTCGTCCTTGAGGAACAAGCTGCAAAGAGAGATTGGTATGATAAATTAATTTCAAAATTGGAGGCCCTTACTACTGTCCTGGCTGGTTTTAAACATCCACCAACAACAACAAATGAGAGAGATCATACCACCACATCCAAAGAAACAAGTTCAGATTTGCTTGATGCAGTGAATGCAAGTTATGTTGAGACAAAGTTCATGGAGCTAGATGTAGAAGATGCAACAATCTTCGTGACCAAAGTTGGAAACAAGACATTGCCTAGCCTTATACTTTTCATTAAAGGGAAAGGGGAGAACCAGCTTAAGAAGGATGAAGAGGAAGCATCGGATGTTCCATTTGATCCAGGAATTTTAATTAACTCTTTTGCGCTTGAGGACAAGCGCATTTTGGAGGAGGGAAGTAATGTTACGGTTATTCCTCCACTAAGCAAGTCCCAAACCAAGCTGTCAAGTTAGTTTCCATTTCAGTTACTGTTTTCAAGTTATGGATCCAGCATTATAGGACCATTTCTGTCCATGTTTTTGTTCCCTAAATTAGTGGATGGCTCACCTCCACTAAGGTAGTTTATTTCCTTGTTTATAGAACCAGTATCTCTGTAATTATGTATTTAAGTTCACTTGATTTTCAATGAAGAGAAGCTTGAAAATTCCAAAAAGTCTTTGAGTACTTTAACTCAAGAGATCTAGGTTCTCTCTAAAGAATCTAAAGAGATTGCAGATTCTCTCTAAGTCTGTAAAAAATAGTTAGAAAGAAGGTTAATCCTTCTTCATCCTCCCTTTCTAGACCTAAACCTCTAACTGAAAGACCCATAACTAGATCCATAACTCGGGACTGTAACATATTCTCTCTAATTTTCTCTCATTACATAACAATGGCCAAAGGGCCATTTATATAGGAAAATTATAACATGTGAACATAATGGTTGGTGAGATTTGTCAAAGGTTAGGTATCTCTTTTACCTAAGTTAGGCACCTCCATTTTTTACCACCATCACTTAAGTTAGGCACCTCCATTTTTGACCACCATCACTTAAGTTAGACATCTCCATTTTTTACCAAAAAATACCTAAGTTAGGCACCTCTATTTTTTACTCAAAAAATTACAACTCCATTTTATGGTTAGTAACATTTTATTAACACTCATAACAATCAATGAAAGAATATTACCATAGGCTTGCTTATCAATCAAATCTCCACCATAAATTTACAATTAAACATCAATCAAAAGGTCTTTTATTGAGTTGTAATGGGGCTAAGGTAAAGACATAATATTTAGGAAATGTGAGCTTAATCATTAAGTTCAAGAGCACTTCAAGAATGAAGTAACCGATCATATGTATATACCCCAACAATTCCAAAACACCTTCCACTCATCTACCCCTTGACATTAAAGAGCTTTTCAAGGGAACTCACTTATTACATCTTGCAATGATTATTCCCAAACATATTCCAACCTACGAAAAAGAATAACTTCTATTATTTTTTTGATTTTTTTTATATATTTTTTTTCTTTTATATATATATATATATATAGGTTTTGTAATTAAATGAGATAATAGTTTGCAATCTTAAACCTACTAAATTTAACCCCACACTTAATTCAACACAACACTCAATCATAAACGCTATTAAAATGCTCTTGACCTAATGAAAGGGTAAGAGTTTAAACAACAAGGTTCAAGCTGATAGAGTTGTAAAAAAGAAAGAAAAGGAAAAATAAAATAAGCTCAAAATTGGCTAACTAAGGTTGGATATAAGGTTGGTCTATTTAAGCCAAAGTGGGTTCACCTAATTGCCTTAATCATCTTGATGCCTAATTGCAATTTTTATGTAGTCTCAAAATGCATTTCAAAGCAAGTTCTAGCAGCTCATCAATCAAAGATGTTCACCCACAACAATAATGATAAGTTGATGGCTCAATTCCTCACTAGGTTAAAGGCAATGCAAGGAAAAACCAACAAAATTGACAATAAGCATCAATTCTACTTAATTCTCAAATTCATGCTTCAAAAATTTAAATGCCATCAATCAACAATTTATAACAATTGAACTTTCTAAAATTCATTTATTCAAATAAAAACATTAAAAACAGTAACTAAACTTAAACAAAAAAAAAACTTAAAAGTAAAAACACAAATCACGAAAAGCACCCCGCACTTAAAGATTCACATTGTCATCAATGTGAGCATGCATAAACTAAAGAGAGAGTTTAGATGAAACCTGATTTCCATCGTTCTCATATGCGATGTGTAGGGCTCCTTCCACCCATAATGCAATTGTTGCCCATGTTTGAGAGGATGGACAACATGCAACTTCGAAATGTGCCCAATGTATTGCAAAGCCTAGGTAACATCCTTGGAAGAACAAATGTACAAAGGGAACGTGTGCAGGTTGTTTTGGGTTGATCCTCCAATGCTATAGGATCTTGGTAAAAATATTTTTCAGTATGCAACATGGTTATATATGTTTTTTGCTCATTCTCACCACCGAGAGTGGGAGAGATGATCATTTGTTGCATACTGTTCCCCCCAACCAAAACATCTTTCAAAATTTTTAAGGTCTTTTTGGGTTCAACCAAGTTTGGTTGAATCTCTTCCTCATCCTTTTGAGCCATTTGAAGTCCCCTCTCAACAGCCTCATCATTTAAGATTAATTTGCTCTTCTCAATTTCTAAATTGGAAATACTAGGCTCACTTCTAAGGTCATGGCTATCTCAAGCTTATTTTCACTATCTTCACTATAGGGCATGTCATAAAGTTTAGAAAGTTGCATACATTGATTCTCTTCCTTCAGCCTACTTGGGAATGGAATTGGAGGCATATAAGGATTTGGAGGTTCATGCAATTTTTTCGATGTTGATGCTTTCAAATTCTCCTCCTCCTCTGATTGAACTAACTCCTCTATGTTTGGTTGTATCTCCTCGCCGTTTTCTTCTTGATTAGTACCTGCATCAAAGGAATCACAAAATTTATTATATATTACCTGTTCACTCCTCAAATTTGTGATTACCTTGACTTGCTCCAATTGGCTAGGAAATTCCTCCTTTTGGTATGCTTGGAGTTAATGTGCCAGTTGCCCAACTTGAATTTCCACCCTCTTCAATGATTCCTCCAAAGAATCAAATCTCTCATTGCTCCCTTCCTGATTTTGTGTGCTAATTTGAAGGTAAGCATTCAAATCATCTTCCACTGTGGATTTCTTGCATTGATTTTGATTTTGTGCACTAATTTAAATGAAGGCATTCAAACTATCTTCCAAAGTGGGTTCCTTAAGTCGATCTTGATTTTGTACGCTAGTTTGAATGAAGGTATTCAAACTATCCTCCAATGAGGATTTCTTAAGGTGATCTTGATTTGAATATTGTTCTTGAGAGTAAGAACTTCATTGGTAAGGTTGAAAACAATTTTGAGGTGGAATGTGTTGCTGATTTTCCCAAAAAAATTTTGGTTGCTTCCCTAGCTTGGGTTGTAAGTATTAGAATATTGATCATTTCTACCCATTTGTTGGAAACTATCAAAGTCATCTTCTTCCTCCTGCCATTCTTGGTATCGTGCGAAACTGAATGAGCATGTATTTGCACTATGCCCTGCATTGCCACATGCTGCACATATCTCTTGGCGTGGCATAGGTGCTCTTCCTCTTGCATTTAGCACCTTAAGTTGATTCGTCAATTCTGCTAATTGTCATGCCATTTCGGAATTATTGTCCCTATCATAAACTCCCCCGCGCCTTGAAAATTGCATCTTTACAAAAGGCACTTAGCAACTTAAAGAAATCAAAGAAACAATTAAATTAAAGAAAAATCAAACAAAACAAACAAACAATTAAGTAAAACAAAAACAATCAACTTATTATTATTTTACAAAAAACAACACTTAGTAACTCAAAGAAACGAACAAACAATTAAATAAAAAATATCAAACTATCACTACTTAAACATCCCTCCCCGGCAACAGCGCCAAAAACTTGTTGTGCTCGCATTAAGTACTGCTACAAGCATCACTCGTAAGTATACGAGGTAGTTGCAGCAAAGGTGTTCGCCCCAAGGTCGTCTCACAAGGAAGGTGTAGTTCTTAATAGCTTGATTAAAGCAATTAAATTAAAAGCAAGTTCGTTGTTTTGAAATGGTGCGAGAACAATTTAAACCTAAAATTAACGTGAGTAGGGTTGGTGTGTGAAGGTTGTACAAGATCAAATCGATTCTTGGGAAAGTGCCTAGGGTTATAGGTCCATTCAATCAAAACTCAATTCTCAATTATCCATTAACATAACCTTGTAAATTAATTTGTTCCTTAAGGTTAATTAGTCAATTACCAATTCATTAGTTCTCACATTCATGAAATAGCAATAATCAATTATTTTACATTTGCAAATTAATGAAACCCTAAAACTTATATTTCTAATTCATTCATAGGGTAGTTGATTGCATAATTTCGATATCAAATTTCACCTCTCGGTCCTTCATTCAATATCTAGAGATCAATAGATAGTTAATCTATCAACCTAGCATACAATCCAATGCAATCAACCAACAACAAGATACATCAATGGAAATATCAAATCAAAGCATTCAATCAAATATACTACAAACCCTAGGCATGGGTATTTAGCTCAACATTATCGATTTAAAACATTCATTCAACTCAATATAAATCAAATACAAATTGTTCATTGCAATATCAATTCTCTTAATACAACAAAAACAATATTGAAATGAATTAAAAGAGAGAATAGAAAAACCCCTTTGAAGATGCCAAGAGTAGGATTACTAGTCTTCCTCCTAGCTCCACTTTGATGTATGATGAAGAACTCAAGTTCTCTTCAATGGATGAGTCCCCTTTGCAATATGGAATGGAGCTTTCTCAAGTCACCAAACCTTAAATTGATTATGCATTTGGAAGATGGAATGGAGCTTTCTCAAGTCACCAAACCTTTCAATGAAGCTTCTTCAACCTTCAAAATCTTGTTAACCCACTTTATCCCAAAGAATCTCAAAGTTCTTATCAATAGAAGATGGAGAAGATGGAGAGGATGGAAATGGAGGATGAAGATGAAAGGACAAGGAGAGTGTCACTCTCTCCTTTCTTTTTGTTTTCTCTTTTTCCGCAAACCCTAGTTGTCTCCCTCTCCCCCCTCTTTTTTTTCGTGCGCAAGAACTTAAATAGATTAAGGGTGACACGGCCAAGCTGAATTTGGCTTGGTCGTGTCTCTCATTTTTCTTTGGAACACGGCCAAGCTTGCTGGCCGTGTCTTTCACTGCCTTCTTCTTTCTTTCTTTCTTTCTTTTCTTTGTTCTCAAGGGGTGACACGGCCAACCTTGTGGCCGTATCATGTGCGTGTGTCATCTTCTGTTTGCCATCTTTCCTTTTTCTCATTCCTTGTTCTTTGGCTTAGGATGGGACTCGGCCAAGCTTGTGGCCGTGTCACCTGCCTGTGTCAGCTTCAGCCAAATTTTCTTTCTTTCTTTGGTTTCTTTGGTTTTGCTCCTTAGGTGAGACACGGCCAGTGGCTTGGCCGTGTTTCCTAACCGTGTCAGCTACTGCTTTGAAGTTTCTTTGAGGGACACGGCCAAGCTTGCTTTGGCTTGGCCATGTCTTGCTTGATTCATGCTCTTTCTTCATTGTTTTGATCATCCAAGGGAGTTTTTACACTTTAACCTAAAACAAACACTTAAAACAAAGTTTAAACAAAAATCAAATGAAACATTAACTAAAAACACATAAAATCACACTAAAAACAAGTACAAAAATGATCTAAACAATACCTTTTTCCAAAATAAATGTTCTCAAATATTTGTTGAAATATTCAGTCTCATTATCCGTTCTTAGAATGCCAATTTTTGTTTGAAATTGATTTTCAACCATGTGGAAAAAATCTTTAAATCGTTGTTCAACTTCAGATTTTTTTTTCCAACAAATAAACCTAGCAAACTCGTGTGTGATCATCAATAAATGTTACAAACCATTTTTTTCCAGAAAGTGTGTTAACTTTGAATGGGCCCCAAACATCACTATGCAACAAATAAAATGGTTTTGAAGCAGAATATGGCTTTATTGGAAACAAAACACGATGAATTTTAGCAAAATTACAAGCTTCACAATGAAGTTTTGAACAATCAATACCTTTAAATAATTCAGGAAATAAAGATTTGAGATATGGAAAGCTAAGATGCCCTAATCTTTTATGCCATAACATAACTTGATCATAGACAAAGCTTGAACTTGTACTACCTAATCCATGAACTATTTTATTCTCAGAACCAGTTCCATCATAGTAGTAAAACCCATTTATTTCTCTAGCAGTTCCAATCATCTTCCCTGAGTTCCGGTCCTGAAAAACACAATTGGAAGGAGAAAAAAGAATGGAATAATCAGTCTTTAGACAATTTGCTAACAGAAAGGAGATTACATGCAAGTTTTGGAAAATGTAAAACTGATTTCAAAGAGATTTTTTCTGAAATTTTAATATTTCCTATGCCTGCAATAGGGGAAAAACTGCCATCAGCTATTCTGATTTTTTCGAAACCGAAACATGGATAATACGAATCGAACAATTGAGAACAGCTTGTCATATGATCAAAGGCTCCTGAATCTATGATCCAAGGAGTACTTCCTAGAACAAATAAAGCCAAAGAATTACTACCTGGTTGTGCCATACAACCGACAGGAGCATTAGATGATGAGCAAGATTTCAGCAGTTTAAGAAGATGACTTAATTGCTCTTTACTAAATGGAGTTGACTCAGCCTCATTTGCTATAGGTGTACTATGTTCACCAGATTTTTTTCCCTTACAATGTTCACCAGATGGTTTACCATGTCACTTCCAGCATTTTTTGCGAGTATGGCGTGGTTTTCCACAGTAGTCACATTGCAGGTTGTTTTTGTCTTCTGCACGCTGGTTGTGAGAAGTTCTACTGCTTATTTGAGCTTCAGGAATAGCCAGCGCTAATCCTTCCATGGACGCGGTTGAACCTGCAGTCTTCTTTCCCAACATCACATGTCTCCGACTCTCTTCTCTCCTTACCTCTGCAAAAACTTCACCAATTGGAGGCAGGGGATTTCTTCCAATTATTCGGCCACGGACCTCATCATATTCAACATTTAGACCTGCAAGAAATTTGAAGATTCGGCCAGTATCCACTATCTTCTTGTACTGGTTGCAGTCATCATTTGATTTCCACTCATAATCATTGAATAAGTTCAGGTCCTGCCAAATTCGTTTAAGAAAATTGAAATACTTTGTCACAGAATCCTCACCTTGGCAAACTTCCCCAAGTCGTAGGGTCAACTCGTAAACTTGGGATTGATTTTCAAGAACAAAGTACATTTCTGAAACATTGTCCCATAATTCCTTGGCTATAGAGTAACACAGGTAGTTTGCACTTATCTCTTCAGTCATGGAATTGAGTTTTCAGCATCCCAAATGGCATAAGTTTTGTCATTCACGTCAGGCTGCTTAGTATCACCTGTGATATAGCCAATCTTTCCTCTTCCTCGGAGATACATGCGAACAAATTGTGACCATCGAAGAAAATTATCACCATATAGTCGGATTGTAGTAATCTGAATGGGAAGATTTTCAGATGTATTTCTCTGAGGTTCGGACTGAGATGGCTGAAGAGGCTGGCTTGTCCCAGACGTGACTTCAGACATTTTAGAGATAAAAGGAAAAAATATTCAAACCTAGAATTTTTTTAGCTCTGACACCATAAAAACAGTGAACAAAAAATATAAGAAGGCTGAATAATTTTTCTATATTGATGTACAACTATTTAAAGAGCTTAACTAAGAACAAGAAAGGCAGGTAATCTCCCTAATTAATGAGAAATATAATATTCAACTAACTACCCTAATATAGAAGAAAATAAATAGTGATTCCTAAGATTACTAATACAGCTCATAAACTTCTAAATATCGAGTATAACAAATATGGTACATAATCACAATTATTTACGAGATCTTTCAACACCTACCTACAAAATAAATGATTATCAACCTTGAATTCTAAAATTTCAAAAATAAAGAGGCATCAAAAAACCAATCAGAATCTCAAAACAAACCAGTCTACCATCAAAGGGAACCAATATCTTCTTCGCTTGAGTTCTGCAAACCGAATAGTGGCTCTTTTGCTTGTTGATGCTACAGATCTCTGCAAAAAGTACAATCATGAAATGCTAGTCCCTTGGTTTAGAGAGTTTAAGATGAACATGAAAATCCTTTATCATCTTAGCATCTTTTCCCAACCAACTTTCTTTTCAAAGTCTATGTCTAAGAAAAAAAAACAAAAAGACAGCAGTATAGTTCCATAATCATTACCTTGATTTCATTCACTTAAACAGAAATGTCTGTATCAAATCCCCGTAAAACTTGCAAAGAGGCTTCAAAATCTTCAGTCATTCCCATTTTGGCCTGCCACACATCCCCGAACAAAGAAAGAAAGAAAGAAAGAAGGATAAAAGGAATTTAATATACAATAGTCATTTTGAAAAATTATTTAAATATTTCTATGACTCAAATATGTTATCTTTGACATTTTTATACAGATAGATTTATAGGGAAATATATGAAATTATAATAATGTACAAATTATAATCTTGTAAGATGAGGAGAGGTACAGGTACATTGGTCACATTTGAATAATGCTACAACAAAAATTTAAATATAGCTATAATAAAAAATTTAAATAATGCTTATACTATATGAAATTTATCTTGAGATTTATTATTGACAACAAAATTATGAATTTTCATCATACTTTTTTTTTATTTGACATTTTAAATAAATAGCACTTTTGTTTTAAATTTAATCCCTCAGAAATATCATATTTGCTAAGTTATATATACATATGTAAATGCTTATATCCGCTGATAGTAATATAAGACATAAATTTGTAAATTTTGAGATACAAAGATTGAAGCACAAGATAGATCTGAGGGTTCTTTAGCAATAAGATCTGGGGGTTCTTTGGCAATTGACTCGTGAATATTTCATCTATGGAAGGCTAGTTAAAACTAACAAATGTTAACTAAAATTATTTAATTTGGTTGAAGATTATTTATTGTCTTTTTAAAACGAAAATAAGGGAAAAAAACTGAAAATGTTAATGGCCTACAAGGGCAAAGTTTTAATGTAATGAGGTTGAGTGACATGACACTACCATCTTGCATATTTTCGAGCAGAAATTACACCAAATACTACTTTTTAACTTTTTTTTTCATTTTTACTACTATTATTTTTTTCACAAATAACCTTTTTTTTTAATTTTACTTTTTAATTTAAAATTTTTCATTTTCACTTTTACCTTTTTTTCCAATCATGTTTTCTCCTTTTTTTTGTGCTTTACAAATGTTCTTTTTTTTTTTTTGGTGTTTTATAGCATATACAATATATATGCGACATATAAACAACATATACAACATATAAATGATATATAAAAGAACTATATGTTTTAATATTTGGAAAGCATCAAATATATGAAATATATACAACATATACATGATATATAAAAGAACTATGTGTTTTGACTTTTGAAATGCAGAAAATATATGAAAAATATACATGTACATAATATACAAATAAACTATATGTTTTGACATTTGGAATGCAGTAAATATATGAAATATATACAGTATATACATGACATATAAATAATATATACATAACATACAAAAGAATTATATGTTTTGATATTGGAATGCAGAAAATATATAAAATATATACAACATAAACACAACATATAAACATCATATAAAAAACTATAAGTTTTGACATTTCAAATGCAGCATATATGTGAAATATATACAACATATGTACAACAAAAAAAGAACTATATGTTTTGACATTTCGCATGCAGCAAAAATACGAAACATATATAATATATGCACAATATATAAAATACCAAAAAAAAAAGAGAAGACAAAAGAGGTAGCGCTATCCTATATGTCCTATATATGTTGCATACGTCGTATATATTGTACATTACCCAAAAAAAAGGAGGAAAGAGGTAGTGTTGCACGAGTTACCATATTTTTGAAATTTTTTAAGCTACCATATTTTTGAAATTTGTTTTTGTTTTTAGGTTAGTTATGTAATTTTTCCTTTTTTCTAGCCGTTCACACAAAAAAGATAATAGAGCTATAATTGGCATTATCTACTTAAGGTTATTTTGGTAAATTCTTAATAGACATTATGGTAATAGTTCGCTAAGGGTATTAAAGTAGTTAAAGTGTCAGATATCTCTCTTTTTAAATAGGTAATGGATTAACTAAAACTGATAAAATTAAATGGATTGGATAATCAGAATTTTGCACAGATAGTCATGATATCATTAGGCCATATCAAAAAGCAATATTCAATATATGAACCATACCAACCATCGAGGAGACTCTGGTATGAAAAACAGGCCAGGTATTAATATTAGGCAAGGCAAAGTTCCTACAAAACAAAGTATGCATCAGTCAGACTATCTATTAACTATTTATTCTATTAGTCAGTTGAGTTGAAGAATTTGAAAAGAAAGTTTCCAATACTAGTATCAGAACATAGGACAACATACTACATCAAGAAACCAATAGTTACTTGTTTATTTAAAAAATGATCCCTTGGTGGTTTTTTTTCCAAGTAAGGATTTCCTTCAATGGAATTTGCATGTTTGTTTGGCTACGCAGCATAAATGTTATTCACATTCAAATGTTTACTTAAAAGAATCATAGCTGTAATAGACTGGGCTTTGTTTTTGTTTGCAGTAATGTAAGGGTAAAGAGGAATTTCTTAGGGGCTTACCTAAAACTGCAAGCAGTGACCAGTGTACAAAAAGTCCTAATAGATAAGCCAACATTATTCCAAGAGTAACTGAGAGCTATTCAATAAAGAAATTGATAATCAATCAATTAGTTAGCTTCATTAAGTATCATGAACTGAAACTAAGAAGAATAAAAGCAAAACCAACCTGGTTAACAGATCCAAGGCTTCTTCTCATGTTCTGAGGTGATATCTCAGCTATATATTTTATTTTTGCAAATTGGCTTTATAATTATGTTTAATTATATTCAATTATATATATTAAAATTATTTGTGAGTGGTTAATTATTATTTTCTAGTTGTGATTATTTGCATTTCTTCCCCATCGGAAGATGTTATGTTTTAATATAATCACTGATCTAGTATAATTTGTCTGTATTATTTTAACTCTCCATCTGAGTAAATTAATTAGGGACATGAATTAGATGTAATATTTTCTCATATATTAATTTTTATTTAAGTGACATATTTTCTCCCATCGAGTAGTACATGTCGGTCTTATCTTATTTTTATATGCATGACATGTGATTGGTTGAATTCTCCCATCGAGATTACTATTCATGAATGTTGTAAAGATGCATATTTGAATTTTGATATCATTGTTGTCAATGTGCAATTTTGATTTAAATTCAATTTTATTATTAATGATATACTGAATTTGTTTAATGTTTTTTATAGAAATGACATCTTTCAATCTCCTAGCAAATATCATTACCCAAAACAAGCTTGAGGGTCCTAACTATGTGGACTGGAAAAGAAATTTGGACATTTTGCTTACTGCTGAGGAGTACAAGTTTGTGCTAACTGAAGTATGTCCTGAAAAACCCGGTGAGGGTGCCTCTGAGGAGGCTACCAGAACTTACCATAAATGGGTTAAAGCTGATGAGATGGCGCGATGTTACATTTTGGCATCTATGTCAAATGTTTTGCAACATCAGCATCAGAAGATGGACACTGCTTTTGACATCTTAGAGAATCTCAAGGAGATGTTTGGAGACCAAACTAGTGCAGCCAAACAGAATGCACTGAGGGAGATTCTTACTTCTAGAATGGAGGAAGGAACTCCTGTTAGAACTCATGTCTTGAAGATGATGAGTCTTCTGAATGACATGGAAGTTCTAGGTGCTGAGGTTGACAAGGCAACTCAGGTTGAGATGGTCTTGAACACTCTGCCAGTCAGTTTTCAGCAGTTCCGTTTGAACTACAACATGAATAAGATGGATTTTACTCTATCTAAGCTGCTGAATGAGCTGGTAGCTGCTGAGACTATTATTAAGCAAGGAGCCGCACCTATTGTGCTTAATGTTGAGCGAGGTTCTTCATCTGCCCAGAATAAGGGTAAGAAGAAGAAAAATGCTCAAAAGCCTAAGCCTAAGACAAATGGTGCAGCTGCTGGTGCTAATGGTGCTGTGAAAAAGCCTAAGGGTAAGTGTTTTCACTGCAAGCAAAAGGGTCACTGGAAGCAGCAATGTCCAACTTGGATAGCCAAGAAAAAGCAAGGTATGTCACTTTTTTATTTTACTGGTTGTTGAAACTTGCTTAGCGGTATTGACTACACTCCAATGGTGTGTAGATTCAGGAGCCACTAATCATGTCTGCAATTCTTTGCAGGAGTTTCAGACAACACGCCAACTAAATGAAGGAGAAGTGAGCATTTTTCTGGGTGATGGCACTGAGGTTGCAGTTCTAGCTATAGGAAATGTTATTTTGAATTTTGAGAATAATAGAACATTATTTTTGAAGGATGTTTTATATGTTCCTTCAATTAGAAGGAATTTGATTTCTGTTTCTAGTTTGAGCAAGAATGGATATTCTGTTTGTTTTAATGAATTTTATGATGATTCTGTCGTTATCAAATTTAGAAAACAAATAATATGTTCTGGCTCTTTAATTGATGATCTTTTTATTCTCAAAGTTTCACCTGAACTGTAACTTTCTAATTCTGAGGTTAATAATTTTGATATCGTTGTACCATTAAAAAGAAAACGTCCTATTGAGTTTAGCTGTACTTATCTTTGGCATTTGAGGCTTGGTCATATTAACTTAGATAGGATTACTAGGTTGGTCAAAGATGGACCATTGAGTTCATTGAAAGTGGAGGCACTACCAACCTGTGAATCCTGTTTAGAAGGTAAAATGACTAAGAGGCATTTTCCCTTAAAAGGTAATAGAGCTAATGATGTTCTTGAATTAATTCATTCTGATTTGTATGGCCCAATGAGTGTCCAAGCTAGGGGTGGTTTTGAGTATTTTGTGACTTTCACAGATGACTACTCAAGATATGGATATATTTACCTGTTGCGCCGTAAGTTTGAATGCTTTGAGAAATTCAAAGAATTCAAGGCAGAAACGGAGAAACGACATGGAAAATATATCAAGTCATTGCGGTCTGACCGTGGTGGTGAATACCTCTCTAGGGAATTCATTGATTATTTATCAGAACAAGGAATTATTTCACAATTATCTGCACTTGGTATGCCACAACAGAATGGTGTAGCAGAAAGAAGAAATAGGACACTTATGGAAATGGTTAGATCAATGATGAGTTATTCAGATTTGCCTATTTCGTTTTGGGGCTATGCCATAGAAACAACAGCATATATTTTGAATTTGGTTCCATCTAAGTCAGTACCTAAAACTCCTACAGAACTGTGGACTGGGCGAAAACCAAGTCTAAGACATGTTCGGATGTGGGGTTGTCCAGCCCATGTGCTGAAAGGGAAAGCAGATAAGTTGGAATCAAAAACAGACTTGTGCTTCTTTATTGGATATCCTAGAGGAACGAAAGGAGGTTTATTTTATAGTTCAAAAGATAAAAAGGTCATTGTTAGCACCAATGCACATTATCTTGAGGAAGACTATATTAGAAACCATATTCCCAAAAGCCAATTAGCCTTGTATGAATTGAGAGGAGAAAACATACCAACTAGAACCTTTCCATTAGAATATCAACATGAACCATCCATGGTTGGAGCTGACATTCCATTACCTCGTCGTAGTGGGAGAAATGTCAATGCACTAGAAGATCAACATCCGCCTGAGCATTTAGCGCCTAATATTCCACTACAGCCCGAAAGTAGTGAGAGTAATGTTGGAGCTACAGTGGCGGCTGATGATCCTAATGTACATCAGCAAGATGTTGGAGCTCCTGACATTTCATTGCCTGTTGGTAATGAAGGACATGTTCAAGCTCCAGAACATGACCAGGTTGCAATACCACCAGTCATAGACTTGCCAGCATTACAGCCACAGCAAGATGAAGGTGTGATTGCAGAGCCTGTAGTACTTCGTCGTAGTGGGAGAATTAGACGAACCCTGGTTCGATATACACTTTTGGGAGAAGCTTTTGATAGAATCCCTGAAGAAGTGAATACCGAACCAGCTTGTTACGATGAAGCACTACAAGATAAAGATGCTGATAAGTGGCTTATAGCTATGAAATATGAGATGGAGTCTATGTACTCTAATCAAGTCTGGGAACTTGTAGAACCACCTGAAGGGGTTAAACTCATTGGATGTAAGTGGATCTATAAGAAAAAGAGGGGTATAGAAGGTAAAGTGCAAACTTTTAAGGCAAGGCTTGTTGCGAAAGGGTTTACTCAGAAAGAAGGGATCGATTATGAGGAAACTTTTTCGCCGGTAGCCATGCTGAAGTCTATTAGAACTCTTCTATCCATTGCTGCTCATTTTGATTATGAGATTTGGCAAATGGATGTCAAGACGGCTTTCCTGAATGGAAGTCTTGATGAATGCATCTATATGAAGCAACCAGACGGTTTCATAACTAGTGGACAAGAAAATTTGCTATGCAAGTTAAATAGGTCCATTTATGGCCTTAAACAAGCATCTAGGTCATGGAATACTTGTTTTGACCAGACGATCAAAACTTTTGGTTTTGATCAGTGTCATGACGAGTCTTGTGTGTATAAGAAGTGGAATGGTAGTAAGGTTGTTTTTCTAGTACTATATGTGGATGACATTCTGCTTATAGGGAATTGTGTAGGTATGTTGACTTCTGTCAAGGATTGGTTATCTCAACGTTTTGATATGAAGGACTTAGGAGAAGCTGCTCATATTCTTGGGATCAAGCTTATGCGAGATCGCAAGAAGAGGATGATTGGCTTATCTCAAGCACTTTATATTGATACCATTCTTGCTCGTTTCAACATGCAGGATTCCAAGAAAGGTTTTCTTCCTTTTAGACATGGAATTACTCTATCTAAGGATCAGTCTCCTAAGACTCCTGAAGAGATAGAGAACATGAAGGCAGTTCCTTATGCTTCGGCAGTAGGAAGTCTCATGTATGCAATGTTTTGCACTAGACCTGATATCTGCTTTGCTGTTGGCATGGTTAGCAGATTTCAGTCTAGCCCAGGGCGAGAACATTGGACTGCGGTTAAACATATAATCAAGTACTTAAAAAGGACTAGAGATTATATGTTAGTTTTCCAGTCAGAAAATCTTATACCCATTGGGTATACAGATTCAGATTTTCAGTCTGATAGAGACTCTCGGAAGTCTACCTCAGGAAATGTTTTTGTCTTGGGAGGTGGAGCCATAAGTTGGAGGAGTATTAAGCAAACTTGTGTTGCTGACTCCACCATGGAAGTTGAATATGTTGCAGCCTCTGAGGCTGCTAAGGAAGCTGTATGGCTTAGAAACTTCCTAATGGATCTAGGTGTAGTTCCTTCAGTGCAATCGCCTATTACACTTTATTGTGATAATAGCGGGGCAGTTGCGAACTCAAAGGAGCCACGGAGCCATAAAAGGGCAAAACACATTGAGCGGAAGTATCACTTGATACGAGACATAGTTCAAAGAGGTGATGTGGTAGTGACAAAGATTGCATCGGAAAACAACCTGGCAGATCCTTTTACAAAGAGCTTACCAGCAAAGACTTTTGACAGTCATGTAGAAGGAATGGGAGTTAGAATTATTGATGCATGGTTATAAGTCTAAGTGGGAGATTGATAGGGATATACTATTAACCATGCAAATGTAATATTATAGTTTTGATGTTTTTCTTTTAACAATTATTTATTTATATTTAATTGGAAAAATTTGCATTAAATAAATATTTTTTTTGTATATCATTAATGATTGTGATTAGTACATTTTGTATGTATCTAATTGGACCTAGTAGAGAATGGGTGTTTTATACTGACTATTAAAACATATTCTTTTTGACATTAGAAATAAGATTTAATGTTCTTAATCTTGATTTAATTTAATATGAGCAAATATTTATTATCTTGTGCTTTGATTCATTAAAGGGTGAGTTTCATTATTGGAATAATATTCTCGGTGGATTGAGCAAAGATAATTTGTATTTGTGAAATATCAATTAATGATGGAATCCATGTCTCGGTATAGAGAGTGATGATGCACTTTAAGTAAGCTTATAAGGTTTCATTGTGTAAACCCTGCAGGTGGATTTTAATCCGACACATGAAATAAGTTGAGCGACAATCTTAAAGTTATATTGTTATTTAAATAAATAGTCAGTAATTTATTTAAGATAATAGCATCTGTAATCTTAACATGGGGAACATAAAATTATTATGTTGTGGAATTCTAAAATTAATAAGGGGTTCAATCATGAATTTTTAGTGGAATAATTTGTGATTAATTATAATAAGATTATACTGGTCCTGTATAGATTCTTATTATAATTAGTAGCCTTGTTGATTTTATTCCTGCGGTCCCTGTTGTGCCTTGGTTATTTGGAATGTATATGTTTTATTTTAAATTTAAAAATATTATCTTCCCATCGAAGAGATATTTTTAAGGAATTTAAAATATAATAAAACTCTAAGAGATAAAAGGAGAGTGGTACGTACAATTTCTCCCCACTGAGAAAACTATTCCAAAGAGAATAATCGAGGAACACAACAGAAGATCGTGGGTGACTCCAAGGTCTCAGGCAAGAAGACTGGTGAACGATTCTGCGCTTCAAGAGGTCAGTTTGATTGATTAATTCAATGTTTAGTTTGCCTCATACGTGTTTCGATGTGGGTTGTTTCCGCTTTCTACCCGCTCCCTTCACTGGCACCTTGACATAATGAACCCCAGTGATTTTTTTTTTCCAAAGTAATCCCAATAAATGTAGTCATCTATTCATGATCAATACAAGGAAAAATAAAAATATATACTGCTACATATCTTACTGTATAAGAGATTATGCCGACACCAAATACTGCCAACACCCTTCCCATGAATAAAAATGATGAATCCTAGAAAAGCATTAAGAAATTATCCATGGTAAGCAAAACACGAAACACGGACATCACTAACAAGTTGCGAAGCATCAAATTATCACTTACTTTGGCAAATGATATGCTTAACCATCCAATTATATTCAGCAATCATCAGCGACTGCATTAAAAAAAAAACAATGCAGCAATTATCATCATGACAATTAAAACAAAAACATGCATGAATTTCGTTCGTATCTATCATTTATCATTCCACTCCTTCATATTACGAAAATAATTAAAATTAGAAATAATTGAATGACGATAATTTGCCCCTTTGCGACCAATGTACTCTGCGATCTGACCACTAGCAATAGCTCCAATCATAGCACCAACATTTGCTAAAGAACCAAAGAGAGAGAGCTGCACACACAGTAAGGTAAAAAAAAAATAAACCAGAAAAAGAACAAAAAAGAAAATGAAAGATTGGAAATAACATTGCAAACCAAACAAGTCAAACCTCAGAAATAGAGAGTTTAAGATCCCCGACGATCTCCGCTTGTGTAGGTGAAGAATAAGCGCACTATATTACAAAAAAAAAATACATATTTTTATATATAAAACAAGAATCAACAAATTTGACATTAAAATGGGAATGAAAATGAAAGATTTGGGAGTTTTTACCAAAAGGGTGTTTTTTTTTAAACTCTGGACACGAAAGGGTGTTTTCGGAAACTGATTATGAGAGTTTAAGAAAGTCTCATATTAGATATGAGAGTTCAGGTATTTTTTTGAATTAAAAAATATACTCTCAAACCCAGTATGAGAGTACAAAGCATTAATCAGAATAATTATCCGCTAACTAACAATTTAATGACAGATTAAATATACTCTCATACTCAATTTGAGAGTACAGAGAGAGGAATACAAAAGGTCCAACCATAAGGTGACACGTCATTAGTCATCAGAACTCTCATACTCAGTATGAGATTTAAGTACTCTCATACTCGGTATGAGACTTTTGTGGGAAAAAGACAAAACCTAAACTCTCATACGAAGTTTGAGAGTTTCTATACTCTCATACCCAGTTTGAGACTTTTGTGGGAAAAAAGACAAAGTAGCCTGACAATGTAGCACGTGAAAAATTGAACCCTAAACTCTCATATATAGTTTGAGAGTTTCATTACTCTCATATCCAGTTTGAGACTATTCAATTTTACTATTTAAGACACATTCATTAATATTTTAAATTAAAAATTTTATTTAATATTTAATTATTTTAATTTATTTGATAATATATAAGACACATTCATTAATATTTAAAATTAAAAATTTCAATATTTAATTATTTTAATTTATTTGATAATATATATCTTAAAATTAACACAACAAAATTTTTAATTTAAAATTTACACAGAATATAACAAGTGATTAAATCTTTAACTATTTTTTACAATTTAAAAATTATTTCTCTTATTTTATTTAATATTTAAAATATATCACTTAAATTATCAGTACATAATTTTTTTAAAATTTTCAACGCCGTCATATTTGACCATATATATATATATATAATGTCTAAAAATAATTTTCAGTGAGATCACAATAAATCTGTCTATATTCCTCATAATATGAGGAATTTTTTTTTTTGAATTTATACAAAGGAAAATTGTACTATATTTTTTTTTAAAAAATTTAATTATTTTGATATATTTTTAATATACTATATGAATATTAAATATATATTTTTAAGTAAAATATATATTTAATATTCGATGTTTATTTTTTAGAATAAAATAATTTTTAAAATTAAAAATTTATAAGTAATATTTTTCAAAGGAAAAAAACATTTTTAAAAATAACTTTACTTTTCGAACCACTTCAAATAAATTCTATTTGCACCAAGAGAAATATTAAATATGGCCAAAATTAATAGTTGAAAGTATATGAATCAGGCCAGAAATAATAATAGTTATGATTTACAGTAAACTGTGAATTAACTTTATAATTTATAAATCAAACTAAAATTAAAAAAAAATTAATTTTTAACTAGAATCAAAATTAGATTATAAAAGTTTAGTTTCGATTCATGAACCGAAATCAGAACCGGCAATTCAGAACCATAAAAAATAAAAAAATAAAAATTAATATATATTAAAAATTAATATATATTATATATTATATATATAATATATTAAATTTTAATATATATATATATATAACATATAATTTTTAGTTCAAAATTAAAATTTAGAGTTAATTTTTTTAAATTTTTTTCTTACACCTCAATTATATTATTAAATATTTTAAAATTATATAGTTAAATATATATATATATTTATATTGAAAAATTATATTTGCTAAAATTTGTCTTTATTATTACAATTATTATTTATTATTAATTAATTATTTTTTAACAATTAATATTATTTAACTTAATTCATATTATTAAATTTATGAATTAAATATTTAGTCTCATAAATGAAAGTCATGGAGATATTGAAACTAAGGAAGAATGTGAGACCGGCCACTGACCAAAGACGAAGTGGGCAAATGACCATGAAAGGACAAAGCAATGAATGAATGAGACACCAAAAATCCCCTTCGAAAATACCAAAATAGAATAATCGATCCTCTAATTTTCGGAGGAATTTCACTTTCATTGCTGCAAATTCATTTCTTTGCCATTTTTATACTTTGTTGCTCTATTTTATTTGGTTTTAGCTTCATTTTTGTCTACTAACCTACCATCAAATCATTTAGAAGTCTTAGTTTGAATTTTGCAGTTCTTTGACTATTATTTATATCAATCCATGAGAAATTCAAGTAAATTAATAAGAGAAGTTTTAGTACTCTATTTCTATTCTATTTATAGCTCTTTCTAGAATTTTACACTTTCATTTTATTTAGAATTCAGTTTGCACAAGTTGACCGAGAAACCTATAATTTTCTACCACGCTTTGTTTTATAAATATATGTTTTATTTTTGATATATGTTTAGATATTAAATACACATAATTTAAATAATACATAATTAAATATACATTCGTAATTAAATATACGTAATTAAACTAAACATTCATAATTAAATATACATAATTAAACTACAATTACAATTAAAAAAAATACATAATTCAACTACAAACCAAATTAAAATAAAAATACACATAATTAAAAAAAGTTCACATAATTTTAAAAAAAATTACAAACCATGCTCCCCATATCTATCATAAACACTATCTATTGGAGCTCTATCAGAAGGAGGATGAGAGAGCGGACATGATCTGGAATTATGATCGGGATTTCCACAACGGCTACATCTTGGACCTCTCCTAGTCTGCCTTCGGCTATGATCCATCGCGCCTTTAATTCTATTTACCCTTCTTCGGCCCGGCCCTCCATGGTGAATCATTAGGGAGTCATCTGGAAGTAGAGTCCAGTCCAAAGGAGGCCACGTCTGACTACCAAGTATAGGGGTGAAAGCTCCAGCAAACTGTGCAATCCAGCCTTCCTTAGTGTAGAACTTATCAACAAGCACCAACGGATCCTCACGTCTGCGTAAGGCTACGGCAATGGCATGTGAGCACGGAATCCTATACGTCTGCCACTTTCCACATGTGCATGCTTTGCAACTCCATCGTACTTCATGCTCGTTGCCGTATTCTGTTGCCACTTTGTACAGTAATAAACGTTCATTCCAACAGCCTACTCGATGGAGTTGCGAACGGATTCTATAGCTGTTAAACAAGTTCATAGGCTTCGGTGCAAGTGCAGTGTTGCAGTTTGCTATCTTTTCCCAGTCTCGCTGGAAAATAGCTACCGTTTTCTCTAATGATGACTCAACCAAAGCTCTGATCAGTAAGTAGCGAGCTCCTTTTAGGACATTGTTGAAGCTCTCAGATATGTTCGTAGTCGACAACCCCCATCTATGACATCCATCTCCAAAAAGAGTCCATTTCTCAGGATCGATGCTTTCCAAATATCGTTTGGCGCCATTGCTATTCTTGCCCAACTTCTTCCAGGCAGCTTCATACTTGTGCTCTTGCAATTCCGTACCAACTGTCTGACACTGGTCCTTCAGCCCCTTCCGCCTGTATTTCGAACACATGTTGGCCTTGACGTGTTCAAGACAGTACCTATGAACATAATAAAAATTAAATAACACATAATTAAAATAATAAAAATAAAATAAGACATAATTAAAATAATAGAAATTAAATGACACATAATTAAAATAATTAGAAGTAAATACACATTATTAAAATTAAAATCACATAATTTTCAAAAAATTAAAATTAAATTAAATAAAACATAATTATAATAATTATTAAACATAATTAAAATCATTAAAAAAAACTACACTTAATTAAGAAAAATACCTGTGGACTCCCATTCCGGGAAATTTTTCTAAAATCGCATCAATAGCAGAAAGGATACCCTTGTGACGATCGGATATAATGCATGTCCACCGGTCACCAAGAACATTCAACTTCAAATATTTTAGGAACCACTTCCAGCTATGTGTTGTCTCATCGTCCACGACCGCAAACGCTACTGGAAAAATATTATTGTTTGAGGTCTTGGCCACTGCTACTATCAATTTTCCCTTATAAGACCCTCGGAGGTGCGTTGCATCAATAGAAACAACCGGACGACAAGTCTTAAATGTTTCAATTGACGGGCCAAATGCCCAGAACACGTACCGAAAAATGCGTCTCGCATATGAACCGCCTTTGAACTTGTACTGGATCACTGTGCCCAGATTCTTTGCCTGAACTGCAGCTAAATATCTGGGCAGCTCCCTAAAATTTGACTCCCATGTCCCAAATAGTCCCTCAATTGCTTTTCTTCTCCCATGCCAAGCTTTCTTATAGTTGACATCAACTCGGTATATTTTTTTCACATCTGTCTGAATTAGACGTACCTTGTAGCCTGTGTCCTCCTTAATTTTTGGAGTAATTAAGGCAGCAATATCCGAGGATGTCACATTTCTGCCTTGATTGCCTATGTTTGCTCCCGCACAGTTGTGTTCCGCAACCCACTTCACCATTCTCCACTTGCCCGAACTAGCTTGTTCTGATGCCCGTATACTCCAGTTGCAATATACTCCGTGCAGTCTTTCCTGTGGATATTTAGGACTACGGGTTTCGCATTCGGCTGCCCAAGTTTTCTTTTTGCTCTCGACCTTGTGGTATGTCATCCCTCTTTTTGCGGACCATGCCGTAATAACATTTATCACATGCTGCTTGTTTTTGAAATAAGTACCGATACCAATACTCTCGGTATTGCCATCCCACATATTCGGTAAGTTTGCATTCTCCTCTTCCGGATCTTCCACGCCAATGTCTCCATAAATAAAATGACCCGAAGGTACATCAATTTCATTGCCAGAATCATACTCTGATGGCACGTAGGATTCATCGTCACTACTTGAAAAATCTTCACTATCCTCGTTTTCTCTTTCATCCGGACTGTTGACTGCTCCGATTTCTTCATTTTCTCCATCACCTGGACTGTTGACTGCTCCAATTTCCTCATTTACTCTTTCATCTGTACTGTTCCCTGCCCCAGTTTCTACTTCTTGATATTCACTATCATGTGCCATGGCACTTGTTTCGCCAGCCCCACGCGGTTCAGGCGCATGATAAAAGTCAGAAATTTGTTCCGCTGTTATATATAATTCTTGCAAGTTCAACGCATACATGTATAAAAACTGAATATTCCGGTTGTCCCGAATAATGATGTACCTTCTCATTCCATTGTATTCTGTCCACACCAAATAAAAAAAATCGCAGCATATTTCGATTACTCCGCAACCCACACTCGTTGCATACCACATCTACAAGCTGCTCAAAAGATAGCTGACAGTCAATGCATATTGTCGCGTCTGCCACGTTAGGGTTGTAACCAACCATACCGTCGACGAGAGGTAATGCACTGCTCCAATATAAATTTAACGGAAATGGAGTAGTATAAGACATTTCTCAAGAACACTGAAAAAACAGAGGGTGTAACACCCCGATACTCTATATAAGTACTATACATATACATCGTATACATACAGTAGGTATATAAAGTATAAGGATGTCACTAGTTATCACAAATTTAAAATCTTTACTTTCATTCCAAAATCATATCATTATATTGAAATATATAAACGTACTTTCAAAAATCAATATCTTTTTGATAATATATATATATATATTACATTGTCTCTTCAATAGGTTCATTTATACATATAAATACATTCTTGTGAAAATACAATATAATTAACTGTTACATGCATGCATTACCATCTAGTTGGTCTCGAACTATACTTGCTCTCTTCGTGACATACTGACTTAACTCCAGCTCCATCACCCAATTACCTGCGCGATTAACATAACCGCGCTAAGCTCGAAAGCTTAGTAGAACAAGTAAACATTAAAATATGCAATACAAAGGATACATACCTCATATGTTTAGCCTCACGTTTTATCATTTTCTTACTCTGTTTTCTTCTTTTATATATGCATTCTTCATATATTCCTATTAATCTCATATATGATTTATATATACATTTATATAACATAACCATCAAACATAGTTCAATAAATTGATAGAACCTTCATATAATGATACTTACCAATTTCATTTCATACATATCATATATATTGTTTTATACTTCATAATTGCATATTTCATATAACTTCACAAACCACATCTCCTTTCAATAATTCATTTATGTTATATAATCATATCACAACATTACATTTACTTATCATGTCATACTTCATAATATCACATCTCATTCATTTAATTCATTATCCATTATTCACCATTCATAAATCATATTTAAACAAACACAAGCATGGGCCCAAAGACACTAATATGCCATTCAACTTTCAGAGTTAATGTTTTGGTTTATATATCACATTTATCATTATCATTATCCCAACTAGGCTTCAAGGATTATGTTCAACCAAGCTTCAAGGGGAACAAAGCATGCTAAGTATCAACCCAACTTGGCTTCAAGAACAAAACCCAACCTAGCTTCAAGGGTTGTAACATCTCAATTAGGCTTCAAGGACTAGACCCAACCAAGCTTCAAGGGGAGTAAAACATGTTAAACTTCAACCCAACTTGGCTTCAAGGATCAAATCCAACCTAACTTCAAGAGATTGTTACTAATAGGCATGCCACCAACAACAAAACTCTGAAAATGAATAACATATTAGACACACAATTCATTCATTATTTCATTATCAATTTCATTCTCATTCTTATCATCATTTAGGCAAACATGCCTCAATCATCATTTACATCATCATAGCCAATCACAATGGCATCATTTAGGCAAACATGCCTCAATTGTTTCTTTTAAATCTTTATAGCCAATCACAATGGCTTCATTCATCATCATTCTTTCAAATCTTTATAGCCAATCACAATGGCTTCATTCATCATCATTTCTCAATCCACATTTCATATTTCACCCTTAACACATATATAATCATTCATCATATCATTTGCATCATGCAAATCATATCATTCATTTTCCATATCACATACATTTCATACTTCATCTTATATATATATACATATATACATATACATAACCATTCATCATTCAAGTATACACAATCAATTGCATTATCCTATCCTCACACCTTTCACCTTTCATAACACATATATACATTGGATGCTTTCACATTTCACATATTTGATTATACCCTCATATCTTTTGTATTTCATAACATATACATTAATTATATACATATTTATCAATTATATAATAGATTACTTAATACATTTATCATCAAATGTACTAATGTTCCAAGTCATATAAATATATATATGCAAATAAGGTTTTGTACTTACCTTCAAAGAAACTCACACCCACTTAGACTTCTCTTCCTTAGATTCTTCAATATTTGGATTAGGGCCATTCAATCTCTTAAAAACCTAATCCAAAAGTGATCATACACATGAGATAATATAAATAAGAATCAACTAGAGCAAACTCAACACATGACACGCTCACCCACACGGGCGTGTTCCTGATCGTGCCCTAACTCCCCAATACAGAAACATTGACACGCTCATAACCACGGGCGTGTCACTGGGCGTGTAATACCTTCTGTATCTCAAACATATTGACACGTCCCACAACATGAACGTGTTCATGGTCGTGTCAATTCTCCAAACTCACAGTAGCTATGACACGCTCAATAACACGGGCGTGTTACTGGTCGTGTCAATTCTACTGTCACACAGAACTTGTGACACGCTCAGTGACATGGGCGTGTCACTGCTCGTGTTACAAACCCCAAAAACATAACCAACGACACGCCTAACAATCTGGCCGTGACCATGGGCGTGTCAGGCTAAAAACCCAGATTCCGATCAACACAAAACAACATCTAACAAAACACTTCTTTTAGCCATCATCCACTCCAAACAATCTTCACCAAACACACCCAAAACCATAACAAACTTACAAAAACACCAACAACACTTAAAACACACACCAATCATCATTATAAACATCATCCATGTATTAATTAATCAAATCCCCAAATTCATTAAACTAAACCCTTACTCAACAATTCATCATCATCCATATCAATTAATCATATTATCACCATCAAATTACCAATTCAACACACACACACATAACTTACCAACAATCATCAATCACCAAACCCAATCAAATATCCACACAACTCAAAGAAACAAGAGAATCAAGAAGAAACTTACTTAAATATCTTGTCAAATCCTCATCTCCATCTTCAATCCTCTAAAAATCCTTAAGAATTTGGTGTATAAATCATCTCTCTCTCTCTCTCTCTCTCGTACACGAAGAAGAAGAAGAAGAAGAAGAAGAAGAAGAAGAAAGAATCTTCTTTTCTTTGTTCTTATCCCCAAAATATATATATATATAATAATAATAATAATAATAATTACTAAAATATCCTTCACCAAAACTTTCTTTCTTTATAATCAAATACCCTTTTTAGTAATTTCACAATCCACAAAATAAATATCTTCTTTTCTTGACTTACCATTTGACCAACATATATGTTATATATATTGCCATATACACTAAATATACATTCTCTCCACACATTGCTTTCTTTTCAAACAACACATAAACATTCTCTCTTAAATTTTCTTGTCTTATCAACTTAACATATATACGTTCAATCCCCTTATAACAATAATATCACAACTTCTAAGGCACAGTTTGGGATATTACAGAGGGAGCCAGCTTATTATTTTTTTTTGTGCTCCAAATGTAGCTCGTATATGATATATATTGGCTAAGAAATCTCATACTCATTATGAGAACACACTACCCGATGCTTTTTTTATTTCCCATCAACCGTGCACTTTTTCTGTTACTGTCAGAACTTGATTGTCAATGTTGCTTGTCGCAGGTGGTGAAAATTTTTCTGGGCAATGTACTCTCAAACTAGGTATGAGAGTTTTTTTTGTCCTGTAGTCATTTGGTTGATGGCGTGTGAAGTTTCTTTTTTCTCCAAGTACTCTCATACTGAATTTGAGAGTTTCTGGCATGCTTCACATGTGTCTGTACTCTCAAACTAGATATTATTATTTTTTAGATATTTAGTATTTTGAAAAAATCTAAATCTATGACTTTTATTTGTATTCGGATTATTTGTTAGTAGTTAGATATAATATAAATTACTTGCATAAAATTTTTAAAAAATGAAAATTGACAGATTTGGGATATACTCTCATACTCGGTATTGGTATGATATGTTAGTGTATTTTTTTTTTATAATTTTTTGTAATTTTTATATTTTATATTTCCTAATATTAGTTTATAATATTAATAATATTATAAAAAAATTTGTATTTTTATTTATTTATGTAGTTTGCAATGTTCTTTAATTTTTATATTCTTATTTTTAATATTAATTTATAATATTAACAATATTATAAAAATTGTTTATTAATATGATAAATTATTAATATAAAAAAATCATTTTCACTTATATTAAAATATTTTTAATATTATAATTTATAAAATTAATAAATTATAATAATATTTAAAATTATAAATTATAAATTATTTGTTAAAATTATAAATTACTATAAATTAAAATATTATAAATTGTTTATAATATTTATAAATTACTCTCATACTTGGTATGAGACTTTTGTGAAAAAAAGACAAAACCTAAACTCTCATACGAAGTTTGAGAGTTTCTATACTCTCATATCCAGTTTGAGACTTTTGTGGAAAAAAAGACAAAGTAGTCTGACAGTGTAGCACGTGAAAGATTGAACCCTAAACTCTCATATATAGTTTGAGAGTTTCTTTACTCTCATATCCAGTTTGAGACTAAGTACTCTCATACTGAATTTGAGAGTTCTTAATTAAAAAATTAAGAACTCTCATACCTAGTTTCCGAAAACACCCCATTTGTCCACATTTTAAAAATTTTAAAATTTATTTCCACAATTTAAAAATGGACACCCTTTATCTAAAGCACCCAAGAATTTGATAATTTACAGTGAAACCGAATTGGGTAGGACCCAAAGCGACGATGAGGACGCAGAGGACGACAGAGACAGCGCCATCGCGGATGATCTGGGCGGAGGAGCCCATGATACTGGATTGCCTCGAGCTCATTTTATACCAACTACACGTGTGAAATTCCTAGGAGTTTTTACCAAAAGGGTGTTTTTTTTTAAACTCTGGACACGGAAGGGTGTTTTCGGAAACTGATTATGAGAGTTTAAGAAAGTCTCATATTAGATATGAGAGTTCTGGTATTTTTTTGAATTAAAAAATATACTCTCAAACCCAGTATGAGAGTACAAAGCATTAATCAGAATAATTACCCACTAACTAATAATTTAATGACAGATTAAATATACTCTCATACTCAATTTGAGAGTACAGAGAGTCAATCCAACCATAAGGTGACACGTCATTAGTCATCAGAACTCTCATACTCAGTATGAGATTTAAGTACTCTCATACTCGGTATGAGACTTTTGTGGGAAAAAGACAAAACCTAAACTCTCATACGAAGTTTGAGAGTTTCTATACTCTCATACCCAGTTTGAGACTTTTGTGGCTTTACTCTCGTATCTAGTTTGAGACTGTCCAATTTTACTATTTAAGACACATTCATTAATATTTAAAATTAAAAATTTTATTTAATATTTAATTATTTTAATTTATTTGATAATATATAAGACACATTCATTAATATTTAAAATTAAAAATTTTAATATTTAATTATTTTAATTTATTTGATAATATATATCTTAAAATTAACACAACAAAATTTCTAATTTAAAATTTATACAGAATATAACAAGTGATTAAATCTTTAACTATTTTTTACAATTTAAAAATTATTTCTCTTATTTTATTTAATATTTAAAATATATCACTTAAATTATCAGTACATAATTTTTTAAAATTTTCAACGCCATCATATTTGACCATATATATATATAATGTCTAAAAATAATTTTCAGTGAGATCACAATAAACCTGTCTATATTCCTCATAATATGAGGAATTTTTTTTTTATTTATACAAAGGAAAATTGTACTATATTTTTTTAAAAAAAATTTAATTATTTTGATATATTTTTAATATACTATATGAATATTAAATATATATTTTTAAGTAAAATATATATTTAATATTCGATGTTTATTTTTTAGAATAAAATAATTTTTAAAATTAAAAATTTATAAGTAATATTTTTCAAAGGAAAAAAGTATTTTTAAAAATAACTTTACTTTTCGAACCACTTCAAAAAAATTCTATTTGCACCAAGAGAAATATTAAATATGGCCAAAATTAATAATTGAAAGTATATGAATCAGGCCAGAAATAATAATAGTTATGATTTACAGTAAACTGTGAATTAACTTTATAATTTATAAATCAAACTAAAATTAAAAAATAAAAAATTAATATATATTAAAAATTAATATATTTTATATATTATATATATAATATATTAAATTTTAATATATATATATATATATAACATATAATTTTTAGTTCAAAATTAAAATTTAGAGTTAATTTTTTTAAATTTTTTTCTTACACCTCAATTATATTATTAAATATTTTAAAATTATATAGTTAAATATATATATATATATATTTATATTGAAAAATTGTATTTGCAAAAATTTGTCTTTATTATTACAATTATTATTTATTATTAATATATTAATAATAATTATTATTAATATATTATTTTTTAACAATTCATATTATTTAACTTAATTCATATTATTAAATTTATGAATTAAATATTTAGTCTCATAAATGAAAGTCATGGAGATATTGGAGCTAAGGAAGAATGTGGGACCGGCCACTGACCAATGACGAAGTGGGCAAATGACCATGAAAGGACAAAGCAATGAATGAATGAGACACTAAAAATCCCCTCCGAAAAGACCAAAATAAAATAATCGATCTTCTAATTTTCGGAGGAATTTCACTTTCATTGCTGCAAATTCATTTCTTTGCCATTTTTATACTTTGTTGCTCTATTTTATTTGGTTTTAGCTTCGTTTTTGTCTACTAACCTACCATCAAATCATTTAGAAGTCTTAGCTTGAATTTTGCAGTTCTTTGACTATTATTTATATCAATCCATGAGAAATTCAAGTAAATTGATAAGAGAAGTTTTAGTACTCTATTTCTATTCTATTTATAGCTCTTTCTAGAATTTTACACTTTCATTTTATTTAGAATTCAGTTTGCACAAGTTGACCGAGAAACCTATAATTTTCTACCACGCTTTGTTTTATAAATATATGTTTTATTTTTGATATATGTTTAGATATTAAATACACATAATTTAAATAATACATGATTAAATATACATTCGTAATTAAATATACGTAATTAAAATAAACATTCATAATTAAATATACATAATTAAACTACAATTACAATTTAAAAAAAATACATAATTCAACTACAAACCAAATTAAAATAAAAATACACATAATTAAAAAAAGTTCACATAATTTTAAAAAAAAATTACAAACCATGCTCCCCATATCTATCATAAACACTATCTATTGGAGCTCTATCAGAAGGAGGATGAGAGAGCGGACATGATCTGAAATTATGATCGGAATTTCCACAACGGCTACATCTCGGACCTCTCCTAGTCTGCCTTCGGCTATGATCCATCACGCCTTTAATTCTATTTACCCTTATTCGGCCCAGCCCTCCATGGTGAATCATTAGGGAGTCATCTGGAAGTAGAATCTAAAATTTAGAAATGTTTCTAATTCGTTATGATTTTTTTGTTCATAGGACTTATTTTCATTTCTGTTGCCTTAAATTTAGAGTTGTCACCAGCCTTAGAGTCTTAAATTTAGGAGAATAACAAGTTCTACCATATTATAGTCTTAAATTTAGAGTAGTCACCAGCCTTAGAGTCTTAAACCTCTGTTGCCTTAAATTTAGAGTTGCCTTAAATATATATCATAAAATGACTATTTAAGTTTCAATTTAATTTTTTTTATCTAACGATATGATAAAAATAGAGGTTTAAACATATATATATATATATATATATATTTTATGAATATTTTTTTCACCTACTAATTTAACGATCTAGATATAAGATTAATAAAGTATTATCATTAATGTAGTTTTTAAATTTTAATTACAGAGAAATGACAAATTGTAAGAGTCTTAATTGTAGAAAAATGGCAACTGAAAATTAAGGCAGTAATATTACCTTAGGCAGGGGAGGGGTCGTGACGTATGATTTTTAGGAGAATAACAAGTTCTACCATATAAATCATAATAGTTTATCTATCGATTATTACATTATTTTCCTTCATTTGTTTCCTTTCTTTAGTTTCTTAACCAAATCAACTCCTATTATTTATAATTTTTTAAAGCTATTATTTGATAAATATTAAAAATAGATATTACAAAAAAAAGTTATTTTGTTGAAAATATAAATTTATATGTATTTTTTTACTATATTGTCATTTTGATGTGAGATCTTTTATTAAATACTTATTAATAATTAATATTAAATATGAATAAAATAAAAATTTAATACATTGATTAAATTATTAAAATGATACTAAATATGTTATAATTTAGAATAAATATGGAAAAGAAAAATATGTCTATTAATTTGTAATAGATATAATATTTAATTTTGTTAGTAATTTTTATTTTTCATTATTTGAACAGCTTTTATTAATTGATTTTTCTTCATAATTCTAACCCTCTTACAAAATTTTCTAATTATGCCACGGATAATGAGTTAAGAACCCCAAAATTTGTAAGTTTAATTTTACAATGAAAAAAAAAGCTATTCATTTATCATTAAAATAATGAAAAATAAAAATAAAATGGCCCACAGTATTAATTATATATGGAGCATTTATTTTATTTAACAAAGTGATGGAAGTACATGCAAATAATTTGCATTAATTATATCGGCTGTTGTGCTATATGTATATATGGTGGAAAATGGCTTGGCTTTTCCCTCTGTAAAGCACCGTTTCTCTGCCATTAAATAATTTGCATTAATTATATCGGCTGGTGCTGTATATATAACATGTACATATATGTTGGATTTTTATTATATTGTTATTATTATTAACTTTAAAAAAGTTGACAATTATATGTAAATATTAAGGCTAAAATACATATATTACTCTATTCGATATTATTATGGCTAAAATATTTAATACTAAATATTTAAATAATAGTCTTTCATCATAAAGTAAGAACCAGCATTGGACTAGATCAACATGAAGTAAGAACCAAACACCTAATTATTAAAGAAAAACTAAAAAATAACTGCGAGAGTGCAAAACCCTAAAACAAGTTAGATCTAGTGATGATTGGTGACAACTCTATAGATCTAAGATAACTTTAATCTACCTTTTCACAAAGAGAACAGAACAAACGAAAGGAAAGAAAAAATTAACTTGTATTGTTCAAAAAATTATAGGGCTAAATTTTACCGCGGTCCATGAACTTGTGCTGTTGTAATATTAATATTCTTAAACTCTGATTTGTCACTTTAAAATCTTTGAACTTACGAAATTATAACATTATAGTCATTCGTTCAATTTTTTATCCATTCTCACTAATACATCAACTTTTACCTCACTAATTAAAAAGTGATATGACACAACATCAACATCTTATTTAGTATTAATTTAAATGAAAAATATGTTAAAAGTGTTAGAGTTCAAACCCTATACCTTTTAAACTTTTAAGTTATTTATTCATGTTGAGCTATACTAACAATAATATTATTAAATTTTATTTTCACGGTAGCTGTCAATATAATTTATAATACTAATTAATAAAATAATTTATAATGTATATTATTAGTATAATTTAATAGTTTATAAAATATTAATTTAAAAATGATAATAATAATTATTATATATTTATTAATAATTTTTGTATAAATATATATAAATATATAGTATATTATTATTATTATTATTATATTTAATAAGATAATTTATAATTTATAAAAATGATAATAATAATTATTATATATTTATTAATAATTTTTGTATAAATATATATCAATATATAGTATATTATTATTAATAATATATTTAATAAGATAATTTATAATTTATAAATTATTAAATTATACTAATAATATATATCATAAATTATTTTATTAATTAATGTTATAAATTATTTTATCAATTGATGTTATATTTTATAAATTATATTAATAGCTATAGTTAAATAAAATATAAAAAAATAATCGTATTATTATTAGTGTAGTTTAATAGTAAAAAATAACTTAAATTAAAAGTGTAAAATGTATGGGGTTCAAATTATATTACTTTCAATTTTTTTAAATTAAAATTATATAAAAAAGACACATACTCTCATACTTAGTTTGAGACTTATGTGGGAAAAAAGATAAAGTCTCATACTTAGTTTGAGACTTATGTGGGAAAAAAGACAAAGTAGCTTGACAATGTAGCACGTGAAAGATTCTACCCTAAACTCTCATATATAGTTTGAGAGTTTCTGTACTCTCATATATAGTTTGAGAGTTTCATACTCTCATAACAGATTTGAGAGTTCTTAATTACAAAATTAACAACTCTCATACCCAGTTTCCGAAAACACCCCATTTGTCCACATTTTAAACATTTCAAAATTTATGTCCACAGTTTAAAAATGAGCCCCCTATATCTAAAGCACCCGAAATTCCTAAGTCCATCGCGCCTTCCTCCCTCGAAGTCATAATGCTCTTTACAAAATCTTTTTCTCTGGGGCAAATTATCAAACAGATTGTGATCGATGGATAATGAGGTCACCATAAAGATCAATCTTTGAAATTTTTTTGAAAGATTTAAAAAAAAAAGTGATTAGAGATGGATTTATGAATTTGAAACGGTCGCTGTGCTTAAAGTAGAAGAAAGATTCGTGCTGACAATTACCTTCATCAAGAGACATGTGTGAGTCGTAGCAAAAACGAGGTGGCGCGTCTTTTATATTTGTTTAGGGCCTTTTTTTTTTGTCTGCTTGTGCATTTTTAAATTTTGGTTGGAAATCTTGGAAGCCTTTTCATGCCAAAAATGCTTCGTATACAAGCCAATAAAACTTCTATAGAAAAAGTAAATCCAAAAGAAAAAAAAAATTCCTTGTAGAGATCAAATGGAGGCATAGATCGTATAATGGATTCGGGAAGGGGATAGAAATATTAAATATTTTGATGCAGTGGCGTCCAAGAGAAGGAAAACTAATTATATGAAGGAGCTTCTTGACTAGAGGGACATTCTAATTCGTGGAAATGATCTGTCTAATCATGTCAATGATACTGCTATGAATTTAGACTTTGTTCCACGTAAGGTAACTGAAGAGATGGCTCAAATCCTTCTTAAACCTTATTGTGCTAATGGTTTATCAAGCAATTAAGGTTATGCATCCTTCTAAGGCTCCTAGACCTGATGGCCTTCCTCCATCATTCTATCAATACTATTAGTCTATTTGTGGGTTTTGACGTGGTAAGGGTTGTTTTGGATGTGTTAGGTGGAGGGGACTTACCAGATGGCTTTAACCATACTCACATTTGCTTAATTCTAAAGATCAACGAGCCTAAAAGAGTCACGGATTACAGACCAATTAGCTTGTGTAATGTGGTCTGTAAAATAACAACCAAAGTCATAGCTAATAAACAAAAAAATGATTCTTAAAGAGGTTATTAATGAATCCCAAAGTGCCTTTGTGCTAGGTTGGTTAATTACGGATAACATCTTGGTAGCTTATGAAGTTTTTCATCATATGATTACAATTGGTAAGAGCGGCAAGAAAATCAGGTTGAATGAAATTTTTTTGAGGCAATCATGTTAAAAATGGGTTTCCCATCAGTATGGGTAGCAAGGGTGATGAGGCTGGTTACCTCGGCGACATACTTATGATCGTGGATTTTTGCCCCCACTCCCGGTGGAATGGTTTTTATAACTTCGGCACTACTAGGCTCAGGGCCTTAGAGAACACGGGCCTAAACCCAGAAAAAATAGATTTGCCACCTGTACGGGCCGAAAAAAAGAAAGGGATGAATTACTTAATTCCTAAGAAATCTCCAACCCCCTAATGGGTTTGAAAAGTTAGGTACACGTGGAAAATGTGAGAATGACCCAGCATCACCACAGCACCCGGTTTATTGAAATTGGTCTCCTTTTCAAGTCTAAATATTATAAAACTCTTAATTATTATGATATTATCCATATTACATGTAATATCCCGAAATGTGCCCTAGAAGTTTTGATATAATTATTGTTTTAATTGGATTATGTGTATAAGTTAAATTGAAAGAGAAAAGAAATTAAGATAGAAGTGTATATGTTGTATATATGGAATATATATAACATATACATAAGTCAAATGTGATGGTTAAAGAAGGTTAGTGGAAGAAGATATTTATGTGTTTTTAAGTAATTAATTAATTAAAGGAAATGGAAATTAAATAATGAGTGGAAGAGAAGAAATGGGATTATTTTAATAGTTATAATACTTGGAGGAGGTTTAAAGGAATTTTGTGTGGAGATTAAGAGTTGACTTTGTTTTTTTTTTCTTCATTTTCTTCTTTGTTTTCTTTGTTGGCCGGACACCCAAGAGAGAAGAGAACAAGAGAGAGATTAATGGTTCTAAGATCAAAATCTAGGAGATTTGAAATGATCAAGTTGAAGATTGAGGAATTTCATCAACTTTGGTAAGTTCTCTCTTGATTTCTTGTGTTGTTTTTGAAGTTATGTGGGTTTGTGGTTTGAAGTTGTATTTGAGAATGTGTTTGGTTTGATTGTGTTGGGTTTAAGAGTATTTGGTTTAAGTGGTTTTGGATTTTGGGGTTGAATTGAAGAAAAGAGTAAGTTGGTTTGTATAGATTGAGTTGTGGTTGTATTTAGAGTTTTGATGAAGTTTGTGATTTATGTTTGATGTATGTTTTGGTTTGTTTTGGTGTTGTTGTAAGTTTGAGATGGTTGTTGGGTATGTTTTGTTAAGGTTATTTGAAGCGGATGTTGATGGATAGAAGTGTTTTGTTGGTTGTGGTGTTGTCTTGGCCGGAATCTGGGTTTTTGGCTTGACACGCCCATGAGCACGTCGAGAGTCCTTAGGCGTGTTGTATGTTTTGTGTGGCAGTAGGTGTGACACGGCCATTAACACGCCCGTGTTAGTGAGCGTGTCTTAGCTACTGTGATTTTGGAGAATTTACACGGCCAGGAGCACGTTCAGGTTGTTGGACGTGTCGATGTTTTTGTGTGAGGCAGTATGTATTACACGCCCAGTGACACGCCCGTGGTCATGAGCGTGTAATAGCTTCTGTGTTGTGAAGTTAGGGCACGGTCAGGAACACGCCCGTGTGGGTGAGCATGTCCAGTTTAGGGTTTGCCCTAATTGATTCTTAGCCGCATGATCTTATGAGGGTTTCTTCATTCTTTTGGAATAGGTTGTGAAGAAAGTGAATTACCCTAATTCAAGAGGTGTTAGATTCTTAAAGGAAGAAGTGTTTAGAGTTGTGAGGATTGTTGTTAAGGTAAGTACAAGTTCTTCATTTATGCATATATTATATGATCTAGAGGCTTATCATATGTGATTGTAAATGTTATGTTGTGTATATTGTGAATTGCTATGCATACATATATATATACACTTGAATGATGAAATATGAGATGTGAAACTAATGTGGTTGATTATAATGATATGGAATTGGAAATGTGAAAAGTATGAGTTATGAGATAATGATTGTTGAGGCATGATTGCCTAATGGATTATGGATTGTGAAATAAAGTTTAAAATAAAATAATTATATGTCTAATATGTTGATTCAACTTTCAGAGTTCTGTATTTGGCGGCATGCCTATGAATCACTAGATAGGCGAAATGGGATGGCCCGTAAGCCGATTCTAGTTGAAAAATGTGAATATGAATCACTGGATAGGTGAAATGGGATGGCCCGTAAGTCGATTCCAGTTGAAAAATGTGAAATGATAAATGTGAAATGTGAATTAAAGTAACAGTCTAGCCGGGTTGAGGATCTCCTCGATTAGTCGAGTTGATGGTCCAAGAGACTGGGTCTGTTACACTATCCATGGATAGAGATATGATATCTGTTGCCTACAGGCTTGATTATTGTGATTATGGACCAAAGCAGTAACTCTGAACTTTGAATAACATATTAGTGTGTTGTGGGCCCTGTCTGTCTTGGTTTTCAATGTGGTTATTGTATGATGAATAAGATATAACTTGAAATGTAATATTCTTTTGAACAATGCATAAAACTTGATTGTATGACATGGACATTGCATCATAGCTTAATGATACTATAGCTTGTATTACTAAGTCGTTGGCTTAGAGCGATTGTGATTCATCGCGCAGGTGACAGAGGAGAACCCGAGAGTTCAGCTAGACCGAGTGAGTCTAGACATTGAGGAGTTGCTTTAGAGCTTAAAGATCAGAGAGTCAAGCTGCCAATCATGTATATATTTTTTGTTTTGTAATCTTTGATCTTAATGTATATAAAATTGTAAATATTTCTAAAATTTCCGCTGCGGAGTCATTAAACATTTTGTTTTTATCTATTAGGACTTATAAATTCTATTATACGTTTTATATTTGTTTTATTTGATTTTATTAAAGATGTGCCTTGTGTATTTGTAAACTGTGACCTTTCTATATTCAGTATACGTATATTACGGTCGTTTAAGCATGCTGTGTACATATATGGAATATAGGGGTGTTACAATTATTTTGGTATCAGAGCCTAGGTTTGAGATTCTCAACCTAGGATAACTATATGGAAAAAAATCTTTTGGTTTTAAAAAGTCAGATTTTGAATATAATACATGTTTGGTATTGGCAGACTCTGATCTTTAATAAGGTGTATTCTGCTATGATTGCAGATATAGGTTGTGATGGATCCTCATTCACATCAGTTTGTTGAGGGAAGTGCGGAGAGTGTAGCTCCAGATGAGGGTAGAGATGAGGCTAGACTTGATAGAGCCAGTGAAGCACCTGCTTCTAGGTCAGGGAGACCAGTTGCTGATGAGGTTCCACCAGCTTGGTTCAGGCATATGATGGAAATGATGAGACAAGCACCAGTGCAACAACCACCTCAGCCTCAAGTACCAGTGAGACAGTATGACAAGTTGAGGAAGTTTGGAGCAGAAGATTTTCTGGGTACTGTCAATCCAGCAGTGGCTGAGCAATGGCTAGACAAAGTACAGAGGATATTTATCCAGTTACAAGCCACTTCAGAGGAAAAATTTGATTATGCTAGGTCATTGTTGCAGAAGGACACCTATGATTGGTGGAAGACTGTGCCTCATGCCATGGACGATCCACCTACTTTGTCTTATGCTGATTTTCTTAGAGAATTTGAGTTGAAGTATACTCCGAGGGAGTATAAAGATACGAAGAAGATGGAGTTTTTGAGTTTGAGGCAAGATCACCGGACAGTGACAGAGTACGAGGTTGAGTTCATCCGGTTAAGCCATTATGCTGGAGGTATTATATCTGATGAGATTGACAGATGTAGAAGGTTTGAGGAGGGACTGAGGCCTTCTCTTATGTGTCATGTGGCTGGTTCTAGATACCAAGATTTTCCCCAGCTTGTTGCAGCAGCTAGGAGTGTGGAGAGAGCTCAGGGTATTGCAGCAGCTGCTTCAGAGGAAGAGACCAGGGTTAGGAGACCCTAGTGTGAGGCAGGGTCCTCATTTCTGAAGAGAGGTAGAGGCAGTTTTGTTTCCAGAGTTGGGAGGAGTCAGAGGCCAGCTGGTAGGTCAGTACAGTATCAGAGGCAGAGACAGCGACCTACAACTTCTGTGGCGAGTGCTCCGACCCCAGTGATTCAGAGATCCACTCCACCGGTATGTGAGCTTTGTGGTAAGATTCATGTGGGTGCTTGTCGGAGGATTGGTGGATCAGGTGTGTGCTTTCATTGTGGATCGCCTGACCATTTTATTAAAGAGTGTCCTAAGATGCAGGAACAGAAGTCAGTGGATTCTGCAGCTTTACGACAGAGTTTTAGCAGAGGAGGTAGAGGAGGTAGAAGTTTTGGTCGAGGAGTTAGATCTGGGTTCATTCAGAGAGGAGGATCTTCATTTAGAGACAGTAGACCGGATGAGGCAGGATCTTCCCAGAGAGTTTATGTGATGCAGAGGCAGCCAGATGCTTCAGTTGTCATTGCTGGTATTTTCTCTTTATTTGGCATTTCAGTACTTGCTTTGATTGATCCAGGATCTACTCATTCATATCTTAGTGCATCTGTATTGCCTGAGTCTGAATTGCATTCTGAGTCTTTAGGATTTGATGTGTTGGTGACAAATCCTTTAGGTCATAGTGTTGTTATAAGTAAGGTGCACCGAGATTGTGCAATTGTGGTGCAAGGTGAGGAGTTCCGTGGTGATTTGATTGAAATGCCTTTTAAAGAGTATGATTTAATTTTAGGCATGGATTGGCTGTCTAGACATGGAGCTGTAGTAGATTGTAAGAAGAAGAATGTTACATTGAGAACTAGTGATGATAGAATTGTGATGGTATCGAGTGAGCAGAGGCAACTTGCATCCTTGTTGATTTCAGCTATTTCAGCTAGGAAGTTGATCAGAAAAGGGTGTGATGCCTATCTTGCTCATGTCTTGGATACTAGAGTGGTGGGTTCTTCACTTGACAGTCTTCCTACAGTTTCAGAATTTCCAGATGTTTTTCCAGAGGGGTTGCCAGGGTTGCCTCCTAAGAGAGAGGTGGAGTTTAGTATCGATTTGTTGCCAGGTACCACTCCTATCTCTATTACTCCTTATAGAATGGCACCTGCTGAATTGAGAGAGTTGAAAGTGCAGTTGCAGGAGTTGTTGGATAAAGGATTCATTCGCCCTAGTGTTTCGCCATGGGGAGCTCCTGTTTTGTTTGTTAAGAAGAAGGATGGTACTATGAGATTGTGTATCGATTATAGGCAATTGAACAAAGTAACTATCAAGAATAAATATCCTTTGCCTAGAATTGATGATCTCTTTGATCAATTGAAGGGAGCAGCTGTGTTTTTCAAGATTGATATGAGATCAGGGTACCACCAGTTGAGGGTTAGAGCTGAAGATGTTTCTAAGACAGCTTTTCGTACAAGGTATGGGCGTTATGAGTTTTTAGTAATGCCTTTTGGATTGACGAATGCACCTGCTGCTTTTATGGATTTGATGATTAGGGTGTTTAGGCCCTTTTTGGATTAGTTTGTGGTAGTTTTTATTGATGATATATTGGTGTATTCGCGGAATGAAGAGGAGCATATCAAGCATCTGCGGATTGTGTTGCAAATTTTGAAAGAGAAGCAATTGTATGCTAAGCTGTCGAAATGTGAGTTCTGGCTTGATCAAGTAGCTTTTCTCGGTCATATTATTTCAGCAGATGGTATTAAAGTTGATCCGAGTAAAGTTGAAGCTATTTTGAATTGGAGTCCACCAAAGTCTGTGACTGAAGTTAGAAGTTTTCTGGGTTTGGCAGGCTATTACCGACGGTTTGTAAAAAGTTTTTCCCTAATAGCTACTCCACTTACCAGACTACTTCGAAAGGGAATTGGATTTGTATGGACTGATCAGTGTCAATCTAGTTTTGAGCAGTTGAAAGAAATGTTGACTCAAGCGCCAGTTCTTACTTTACCCGTGGAAGATAAACCATATGTGATCTACAGTGATGCTTCACATAGTGGGTTGGGTTGTGTGTTGATGCAAGAGGGTAAAGTGATAGCTTATGCTTCTCGACAGTTGAAGCCGCATGAGCTTAACTATCCGACCCATGATCTGGAATTAGCAGCCATTGTGTTTGCATTGAAGATTTGGCGACATTATCTGTATGGGGAAAAGTGTTTTATTTATACTGATCATAAAAGTTTGAAATATTTGGGGGTTCAAAGAGAGTTGAATCTTCGGCAGAGGCGATGGTTAGAATTGATTAAAGACTACGACTGCTTAATTGATTATCATCCTGGTAAGGCAAATATTGTTGCAGATGCCTTGAGTCGGAAGTCTTTAGCAGGTTTAACTGCTTATTCGCTCTTGTTGCTTGTTGAGTTGAGAGCGTTGCATGTTAGCTTTGTATCCTGTGATGATGGTGCATTGTTGGCACAGTTGAATGTTAGGCCAGTGTTGTTGGATCAAATTAGAGAGGCTCAGTTGGTTGATGAGAAAATTCAAAAGATTGTTTCTGAATGCCATATAGAAAAGAGCCAAGATTTTATTGTGAGAAATGAAGGTAGCTTGTGGTTTAAGAATAGATTGTGTGTTCCTGATGATGCTAACTTAAGAAGGATTATTTTAGAAGAAGCACACCAATCAGTTTTTGCTATGCATCCAGGTAATACGAAGATGTATCTTGATCTGAAGCAGTATTATTGGTGGACTGGTATGAAGAAAGACATAGCGGAGTTTGTGTCCAAATGTCTTACATGTCAAAGGGTTAAAGCTGAGCATCAAGTTCCAACAGGGTTGCTTCAACCTTTGTCAGTGCCTGAGTGGAAGTGGGAAAGAGTCACCATGGATTTTGTGTCTGGATTGCCATTGACACAGGGGAAACATGATGCCATTTGAGTGATTGTTGACAGATTGACAAAGACAGCTCATTTTCTTCCGGTTCGGATGGATTATTCTCTTGAGAGGTTGGCTGAACTGTACATCCATGAGATTGTGAAGTTACATGGAGTCCCAATTTCTTTAGTGTCTGATCGAGATCCTAGATTCACTTCGAGGTTTTGGAAGAGTTTGCATGGTGCTTTGGGTTCTCGATTACACTTTAGTACTGCTTTCCATCCGCAGACAGATGGACAGTCAGAGAGAGTAATACAGATTATCGATGATATGTTAAGAAGCTGTGTCATTGATTTCTCTAGAAGTTGGGACAAATTTTTGCCACTTGTGGAATTTGCCTACAACAACGGTCATCAATCTAGTATTGGTATGGCACCATTTGAAGCATTGTATGGGAGAAGGTGTAGGACGCCTTTGTGTTGGAATGAAACTGGTGAAGGTAAGTTAATTGGTCCTGATTTGGTTAAAGAAACAGAAGAGAAAGTAAAGATAATTCGAGATCGATTGAAAGCAGCTTCGGATCGGCAAAAATCTTATTCGGATTTGAAGAGGAGAGACATTGAGTATAATGTGGGAAATAAAGTATTTTTGAAAATGTCTCCTTGGAAGAAGATCTTGAGATTTGGTCGAAGAGGGAAGTTGAGCCCTCGGTTCATTTGGACCGTATGAGATATTGGAAAAAGTGGACCAGTTGCTTATCGACTTGCGTTGCCACCTGAGTTGGATAGGATCCCTAATGTCTTCCATGTTTCTATGTTGAGGAGATACAGATCAGACCCATCTCATGTTTTACCAGTGGAATCTATCGAGGTGAGTCCGGATTTGACATTTGAAGAAGAACCCATTGCTATTTTGGCCCGAGAAGTGAAAGAATTAAGAAATAAGAAAGTGCCATTGATAAAGGTTCTTTGGAAGAATCATACAAAGGAAGAGGCAACTTGGGAGAGTGAGCAAGCAATGCGAGATCAATATCCTCAATTGTTTCAGACTTGATATCAGGTAATTTCGAGGATAAAATTTCTTTTTAGAGGGGGAGAATTGTAATATCCCGAAATGTGCCCTAGAAGTTTTGATATAATTATTGTTTTAATTGGATTATGTGTATAAGTTAAATTGAAAGAGAAAAGAAATTAAGATAGAAGTGTATATGTTGTATATATGGAATATATATAACATATACATAAGTCAAATGTGATGGTCAAAGAAGGTTAGTGGAAGAAGATATTTATGTGTTTTTAAGTAATTAATTAATTAAAGGAAATGGAAATTAAATAATGAGTGGAAGAGAAGAAATGGGATTATTTTAATAGTTATAATACTTGGAAGAGGTTTAAAGGAATTTTGTGTGGAGATTAAGAGTTGACTTTGTTTTTTTTTCTTCATTTTCTTCTTTGTTTTCTTTGTTGGCCGGACACCCAAGAGAGAAGAGAACAAGAGAGAGATTAATGGTTCTAAGATCAAAATCTAGGAGATTTGAAATGATCAAGTTGAAGATTGAGGAATTTCATCAACTTTGGTAAGTTCTCTCTTGATTTCTTGTGTTGTTTTTGAAGTTATGTGGGTTTGTGGTTTGAAGTTGTATTTGAGAATGTGTTTGGTTTGATTGTGTTGGGTTTAAGAGTATTTGGTTTAAGTGGTTTTTGATTTTGGGGTTGAATTGAAGAAAAGAGTAAGTTGGTTTGTATAGATTGAGTTGTGGTTGTATTTAGAGTTTTGATGAAGTTTGTGATTTGTGTTTGATGTATGTTTTGGTTTGTTTTGGTGTTGTTGTAAGTTTGAGATGGTTGTTGGGTATGTTTTGTTAAGGTTATTTGAAGTGGATGTTGATGGATAGAAGTGTTTTGTTGGTTGTGGTGTTGTCTTGGCCGGAATCTGGGTTTTTGGCCTGACACGCCCATGAGCACGTCCAGAGTCCTTAGGCGTGTCGTATGTTTTGTGTGGCAGTAGGTGTGACACGGCCATTAACACGCCCGTGTTAGTGAGCGTGTCTTAGCTACTGTGATTTTGGAGAATTTACACTGCCAGGAGCATGTTCAGGTTGTTGGACGTGTCGATGTTTTTATGTGAGGCAGTATGTATTACACGCCCAGTGACATGCCCGTGGTCATGAGCGTGTAATAGCTTCTGTGTTGTGAAGTTAGGGCACGGTCAGGAACACGCCCGTGTGGGTGAGCGTGTCCAGTTTAGGGTTTGCCCTAATTGATTCTTAGCCGTATGATCTTATGAGGGTTTCTTCATTCTTTTGGAATAGGTTGTGAAGAAAGTGAATTACCCTAATTCAAGAGGTGTTAGATTCTTAAAGGAAGAAGTGTTTAGAGTTGTGAGGATTGTTGTTAAGGTAAGTACAAGTTCTTCATTTATGCATATATTATATGATCTAGAGGCTTATCATATGTGATTGTAAATGTTATGTTGTGTATATTGTGAATTGCTATGCATACATATATATATATATATACACTTGAATGATAAAATATGAGATGTGAAACTAATGTGGTTGATTATAATGATATGGAATTGGAAATGTGAAAAGTATGAGTTATGAGATAATGATTGTTGAGGCATGATTGCCTAATGGATTATGGATTGTGAAATAAAGTTTAAAATAAAATAATTATATGTCTAATATGTTGATTCAACTTTCAGAGTTCTGTATTTGGCGGCATGCCTATGAATCACTAGATAGGCGAAATGGGATGGCCCGTAAGCCGATTCTAGTTGAAAAATGTGAATATGAATCACTGGATAGGTGAAATAGGATGGCCCGTAAGCCGATTCCAGTTGAAAAATGTGAAATGATAAATGTGAAATGTGAATTAAAGTAACAGTCTAGCCGGGTTGAGGATCTCCTCGATTAGTCGAGTTGATGGTCCAAGAGACTGGGTCTGTTACACTATCCATGGATAGAGATATGATATCTGTTGCCTACAGGCTTGATTATTGTGATTATGGACCAAAGCAGTAACTCTGAACTTTGAATAACATATTAGTGTGTTGTGGGCCGTGTCTGTCTTGGTTTTCAATGTGGTTATTGTATGATGAATAAGATATAACTTGAAATGTAATATTCTTTTGAACAATGCGTAAAACTTGATTGTATGACATGGACATTGCATCATAGCTTAATGATACTATAGCTTGTATTACTAAGTCGTTGGCTTAGAGTGATTGTGATTCATCGCGCAGGTGACAGAGGAGAACTCGAGAGTTCAGCTAGACCGAGTGAGTCTAGACATTGAGGAGTTGCTTTAGAGCTTAAAGATCAGAGAGTCAAGTTGCCAATCATGTATATATTTTATGTTTTGTAATCTTTGATCTTAATGTATATAAAATTGTAAATATTTCTAAAATTTCCGCTGCGGAGTCATTAAACGTTTTGTTTTTATCTATTAGGACTTATAAATTCTATTATACGTTTTATATTTGTTTTATTTGATTTTATTAAAGATGTGCCTTGTGTATTTGTAAACTGTGACCTTTCTATATTCAGTATACGTATATTACGATCGTTTAAGCATGCTGTGTACGTATACGGAATATAGGGGTGTTACATTACATGCGACAATTAAAATAAAATATCATTGTATTAAAATCAAAGTAATTTTCAAAATAAAACAATAATTGGGTACTCATACAAGATGGAAACATGCCTTTACAACTATGTCCAACGTCTAAAACAAAATAAATATGATATCCACCAAAAGGTGGAAACATATCCTTTTACATTAACCCAAAAGTTTAAATAACTTAAATTACATAATAAAAATCAAGGAACCCACAAAGTAGAAACATGTCTTTTACAATTCAAGAAATCAAACAAATAATTAATTAAACAAATTAAATCATTCAAGCATAATAATTAAACATAAACATCTAGTCAACCAAAATAAATTATCCATTATAAAAACAAATCAAATCAAATAAATAAAGCTAGAGTTTAAACTACTAAATAAATAAAATTAGGGTTTTAAATTTAAAAGATTCATTTTACAATTTAAGGTTTAGAGTTTTAAAGTTGTTGAATAAAATTGGTTTTAATTATTGGATTTGGGAAATTTGGAGAATGGAGACACTGGATTAGGGTTTTAAGCACTAAGATTTAAATTGAGGTTTTAGCATTTATGGTTTAAGGTTCTGAGGTTAGTGGGAATTAAGCCACTGGAATTATGATTTTAGGTTTTCTAGAATTAAAGGATTTTAATTTTTTAGAATTAAATTAATGTTTTGGAAAATTAAGGAAACAATTTATGGTTTTGAAAAATTAAGGAAACAGTTTAGGGTTTCAGAAAATTAAGGAAACAGTTTAAGGTTTTGAAAATTAAGGAAACATTTTAGGGTTTTCAATATTATAGAAAATAGATTAAAATATTAGAAATTGGAAAATAAGGGTTTTGGATGTTAGGTTACTAAGTATTTAGGTTTAAGGTTACAGATTAAGGTTTCTGAATCTTGGGAATTTAGGGTTTTGCTTTTTGGAAATTTAATTTTAGGATTCTAGATCAAGGCTATTTGAAATACAAGATTTGGGTTTTAGCATTTGAGAAATAAGATTTAGAAATTAGGGTTTTAGGTTTTTTTGAGAATTATGGTTTTTAAAATTGAGGATTTGGTATCTTGAAATAGTTTAGGGTTTTTTAAGAATTTGGTTAGGGTTTCGGATGTTGAACTTAGAAAGCATATTAGGGTTTAACAATTTTAAACTACTGGATCAAAGCAATAATTTAAAACAAATAATCAAAATGTTTAAAGGAAAAGAAGAATCTAGCTATTGTATGTTTTAACAACTTATAAATCAAGGGATGAAGTTACTGTAAGTATAAACAAATTATATGATTAAAGCCAAACCTCCATTGTTGGTTTCACCAAAATTGATTCTGGCTAAACAAAAATGATGACAATCTTGCTGGTTTTATCGTTTATTGATCAATCTGCCTTGTTGATCAATGTTTCTTCCTTTGATTGTTGTTGCTCCTTTAATTATTGTTCTTACTGCCTGTTATTTGTTGTGCTCGACTAACATTACTACAAAGCGACACTCGCAAGTATACGAGGTAATTGTAGCAACGGTGATGATCCCAAGGTCGTCTCACAGGGAAGGAATTATTTTGTAATAGTTTGATTAACAAATAAATTAAAATTGAGTGTGTGTTGTTGAATTGGTGAGTTATAATTAAAATTTGAAAATAAAACGAGTAGTAGTGCATAAGATTAATTCAATGCTAAGAATGGTGCCTAGGGTTGTAGATCAATTTAATTAAATCTTGATTCTCAAATTATCCATTAATATAACCTTGTATTTTAATTTGTTCCTTGAGTTTAATTAGTAATTACCAATTCATTATTTTTCACATTCATAAATTAACAACAACCAATTGTTTTGAAATTGCAAATTAAATAAACCCTAGAACTTATATTTTTAATTCATTCTTAAGGTGGTTGATTACATAGTTTCGATATCGAATTTCACTTCTCGGTCCATCATTCAATATTAAGTGATTAATAGGTGGCTAATCTATCAAACTAACTTTAAGTCCAATGCAATCAAACAATAACAAAGTATACTAATGGAATTATCAAATCAAGTCATTCAATCAAATCTATTACAAAACCTAGGCATGAGTAATTTAACTCATCAGCATCAATTTAAAATAAATAATCATCTCAATATAAATCAAATCACAATTATACATTGTAATATTAATGTTCATAACAAAACAATAATAATCTAGAAATGAATTAAATGAGAGAATGTGAAAAAAAAACCCCTTGAAGATGCTAAGAGTTGAACTTCTAGTCTTCCTCCTAGCTCCACTTTTAATATGATGAAGAACTAACAAGCCTTCTTCAATCAACGGCTCTCCTCTTGAAAGATGGAATGGTAACTCTCTCAAACCTCCAACTCCTCAATCAATCTTTCTTCAAACCCTAACCTTTCACAAGAGCTTCCTCACCCAATTTTATCTAAAAATGTTAAGAGTCTTGTAATATCCCAAAGTATACCCTAAAAGTATTGGGGTTATTGTGGTATTTGGATTCAATGTGTGTATTGAAAGGAAAGAGAAAAGAAGTGAAGAGAAGATTTGGGAAATATAAATGCAATATATATGACATATACATACATCACATATATATGATGTATAAAATGGTGTAGGAAAAGTGAGTTATATATATATATATTTGTATAATTAGTTAATAATAATAATAATGATAATAAGGACAAAAGAAAGAAGAAAGTCAAAAGGAATGGTGTGTGGTGGAGATTTAATTGTATTATTATTATTATTATTATATATATGGGATAAGAACGAAGAAAGAGGAAAGGAAATTCATTCTTTCTTCTTCTTCTTCTTCTTCTTCTTCTTCTTAGTGAACGAGAGAGAGAGAGAGAGAGAGAGAGAAGCTAGAGAGAGAAAGGTGATTTTGCTTCTAATTACACCAAAGATTAAGGATATCAAGAGATTTGCAAGTGGAGTTGAAGATTTGGCAAGCTATTCATGTAAGTATCCATTTCTTGAGTTGATTTTATTGATTATGTATATATGCAAGTTTTCATATTCTTGTCTTGATTTCTTTTGATTGAGGTTGGGTTTGATATAATTGGGTTGTGAGATAATGATAATGAAAGATTGAAGTATGTAAATGTGTTGAATTGGTATTTAAGTGATGAGAAGATGGGGTATTTGTGAGGATTATGATGAATTGTTGAGTTAGGGTTTAGTATGAATGAATTGGTACTTTGAGTAATTGGTTATAGTGATGTATATATATTGATTATTATGATGATATAATGAAGTTATATAAATGCTAAAGTGATAGGAAATTGATAAATATAAACAAAGATAATAATTTAAAGGGTGGTGGTGTGAATTTGGAAGGGTTTGGATGGATTTTGAAGTATTTGGTCTTTAAATCATTGAAGGACACAGCCAAGTTATGAGAGACACGGCCAAGTTAGGGCAAACCTGGCCGTGTTGGATGAGTTTTGGAGAGACACGGCCACTGGCTTGGCCGTGTCCCTTGCCTGTGTTTGTCACTGTGGGATTTTTGTTGAGAGACACGGCCGTGTCCCTTGCCCGTGTCTGCCTCGGTTTGATTTGTGTTGAGAGACACGGCCACAAGCTTGGCCGTGTCCCTTGAGTGTGTTTGCTACTGGATGTTTGTGTTGAGTGACACGGCCACAAGCTTGGCCGTGTCCCTTGAGGGTGTTAGCTATTGTGTTTGTTATTTGTTCTACTTACATTGTTGGATCTTCAAATGTCTTTTGTACCTAAACACACTTAAAACCATAATGATCCAACCAAATGAATATGGAAGATTCTAAATCCATGAATAATGTAAATTGTTATATATATATATATATCAATGATGAGATAGGTAATATGGAAGATATAATGATCATTGAAAAAGTATATGCAATGCCATTGATTATGTAAACTTGAGTGATGAATTGATCAATATGATTTGATGATAATGATGATGCATATGATACTCTATGAACAATGTTATGTTTTATGCATTGTGAATCTTATGAATTGCAATGATGCTATATATATAATGTGAAGGATATGATGAAGAGATTGCTTATATACAATTGAATAATGAAATATTATGATATGATTTGAGATATAATATGATGTGAAGTCATTGTTATTGACTATAATGATTCAAATATGATATGAAGCCATTGTGATTGGCTATGATGATTCAAATGGAATGTGAAGCCATTGTTATTGGCTATGATAATTCAATTGAGAATGAAATTGATAAGTGAATTGTATAGCTAATGTGTTATTCCATTTTCAGAGTTTGTTGTTGGTGGCATGCCTAATGGTAACAATCTCTTGAAGTTAGGTTGGATTTGATCCTTGAAGCCAAGTTGGGTTGAAGTTTAACATGTTTTACTCCCCTTGAAGCTTGGTTGGGTCTAATCCTTGAAGCCTAATTGAGATGTTACAACCCTTGAAGCTAGGTTGGGTTTGGTTCTTGAAGCCAAGTTGGGTTGATACTTAGCATGCTTTGTTCCCCTTGAAGCTTGGTTGAGCCTAATCCTTGAAGCCTAGTTGGGATAATGATAAATGTGATAATTAAACCAAAGCATTAACTCTGAAAATTGAATGGCATATTAGTGTGTTGTTTGGGCCCGAGTCTGTCTTTTTTGTTAATGTGATATTCAAATGTTGAAATAAATGAGATCTATGGCTGCCCTTATTGGAAGTGTGATTCATGATTGATGAATTGTGAATAAAATGATGTTATGAAGTATGATTTTGTAATATGTGTATTGATATATTGAAAGTGAATATGGCTTGAGGAGCTTTGTTGAGATATGAGTTTATGAAAATGTTGTATGATGTGTAAAATGTATATGAATGTGGAATTTGTGAGAATTGTTTTCATGAAGATTTGGATAGGTCATTGAATGGTGTTTTGTTGAATTGATGTATATGTATATGTATATGAGATAGAAAGGGTAAGTATTGTGTTGTGAATGTTCTATGTAATTATGTATCTAATTTATGAGATTAGTGGGAGTATATGAAGAATGCATTGAGAAAGGAAAACGTGGTAAGAGAACAATAAAACATAATGCTAAAAATATGAGGTATGATTCTTTTGGTAAAGTGTATTTTATTATTTATTTGTACTACTAAGCTTTCGGGCATAGCGCGGATGTGTAATCGCGCAGGTATTTATGCGGTTGATCTGGAAGTCCAGCTGTTAAGCCACGAGAAGGGTAAGAGTGTCTCGAGACCAACTAGAAGGTGATGCATACATATGTGATTTTAAATTATGTGGTATTTTTTTTATATAAGAATAATGATTTCCGTAAATGTTCTTTAAATTATTGTAATATGGCTTGAACTTGAATAAAGGTTTTTAAATTGAAACGAAAAGTGACATTCTTATACTGTATATACGTATTGTATGTATACCAAGTATATGTATAGTACTTATATAGAGTATGGGGGTGTTACAAGTCTTGTCTATGGAAGAAATAGAAGATAAAGATGAAGGTGATGTTCATGGTCTCTCTTAAGACCAAGAACAAGAAGATGAACTAAGAACAAGATCCTAAAAATGGAGAATGAATGGTCTTTTAATGTTTCCAACGTGTTGTTAGGAAATCAAGGAGATCACTGCAAACAAAAACACGCAGCGGAAAAATTTTTTGATCTCTGATTTCCCACCAGGATCCATGCTGTTCGTTTAATTCGATGAAAGTGTACAAAGAACTAACCTGTTGATGATTCGAAATCACAATTGGAAGAGATGCCTCGATCGCGAAACACCCTCTATCGCGTATCCACACGAATGCTACCGTCTGGAGTGCTAGCTCTCTGCAACGGCGAAGGCTGAAAAACGTTTTCTCTAAAACGTATTAGGGTTTCGAAGTTTTCGTTCTCTTTTTATTTTCTAATGTTACCTATATAAAGACTTAACGTCTGGAGTGAATATAATCACTCCATAATCCAATTCGAAATTGATAAGGTAAGTCAAATTCAGAATCCAAATCTAATTAGGATTCTGAATATATTATCTAATAATATATATATATAAAATGAAAATAATAATAATAATAAATATTAATATCTAATATTAATATTATTAATATTATATCCAGCCCAAAACGCATTCTTGTGTGTGACCCGATAGACCCATATTAATTGGCAGTCAATTTAATCTCTATTAAACCAACAAGTCATAATTGGCCTCTAGCAAGGCGTTACAACTACCCAATTAATATAAGGAATGTCCAATATGCCTAATAATAGTACATGCATTAATCCCTTTGTCACACGATATCTAGCTTGAACATAAGTCATGGTCAACATCATACTTATATTGTCCAAACTTATGATTACTCGATCTCCAAGTAGACTGATAAAAACAAATGAAATTGATCACACTATCAATTCATTTGAGCACGGCCATGCATTTCACAGTCTCACTTATCGAGGGCCCCAAAAGATATCTCTCTCAAAGAGAGGGACAAATTCTATCTTGATTGTTCATTATCCTCTACATAATTTCTATCATATATGATCATAACCTTTATTACTATCCAATTACGGATAATGTTTGATCATGTCAAAATATAATAGTCCTTATATTGGAAACTATGACAATCTCAAGTCAAAGAATTAATACATAACTATCATGAGATTTACTTATGACACTAACCCATGTAGTAATCTCATGATGGATCTATCCAATACATTGTTCTATAACAAGTATCTATGAAATTGATTTGTATCACTATACACATAACCATCTGATGATTATCAAATCAATGTTCATACTGGTTAAGAATTATTTTTTTTTATCTCTATAACAATAATAAACTAGGGACAAATATCAAAATTGTGTAACATGCAAACAAACAATAATGATAATAAAACCTCATTTATTAATAATGAATGTATAACATAAAGATCCAAATAAATGGCCTAGGGCACATACACTAACACATGTGCCCCCATTACTTTCTCTTTCGATCATGTATTTTTTAATTGCCAATTGCTTTCCCAACTCACCTCACTCCCATTTGTCCCCTTCTTTTTCCTTTTTTAAATCTTTCATTCCATAAAATAAGTCACCTATTACATCTTTTATTATTTATTTCCAAAGGAAAATGCATGTTGTCTCCCACTTGTCCATTAGCTCATACAAACAATTCAAAGAATTCACATAGAACACGGCCAAGACAGTGAGTGACTTGGCCGTGTCTATCAATTTTTCTTTGGACACTGCCAAGTCACTTGGATGTGTCCTTCACTTCTTTGAATATATGTTTCTTATGAGGGGTGACACGGCCAGTGACACGGCCATGTCACTTAGATGTGTCCTCTTCTGCCTTTCTTGTCATTTTGCTTTCTTCAGGTGTGACACGGCTAAGACAGCGAGTGACACGGCTAAGACGGTGAGTGACATGGCCAAGACAGGTGGGTGTGTCGCATGTTGTCAAATTTCTCCTTTCTTTGATGAGGGCATGGCCAGTGACATGGCCAAGATGGTGTCTGAGTGACACCCAGTGACACGGCCAAGACGGTGTCTGAGTGACACACCCAGTGACACAACCAAGATACCTGCATGTGTCTAGTTCTGCCTTTCTTTCTTTCTTTTCTTATCAAAGTGACATGTAACACAGCCAGCACATGTTGGGACACAGCCAAGGCATGTTGATACACCCAAGGAGATGACCAAGACAAGGAGACATGGCCAAGCTTCAACCACCTTTGTTGTTTCCTTCCAAAATAACTTCATGAAGTGGATTTAGCTCCATTTTTCTCATACTCATCTAAATCATCAAACTTCAAGTAAACTTGAACACACATATTAGAAAATTAACTAAAAAGCAAATAAAACTATCCTAAAAACACATATACAAATGATTAAAACATTATTAGTATTCAGCCTTATTATTTATAGGCAAACCATCATAAAAATCATAAACCTCATTCGTGTAATCCACCTTTAAAATGAATTCTAGCCTAATCAGGAAACAAATGGCTGACCAAAACTTAAAATAATTTAGAATCATATCGATCTGGTGTGCCAAATCGACATGTGCCAAGACCATGTCTATCTATGCAACTAGGTCAACATGAGCCTTGGCGGCTCATGTGGACCTGCGCAACCAGATCAACATGAGCCATGCTCATGTCGACCTGGTCCCTCCAAGTCGACATGAACAATGACTCAAGTCGCCTAGGGCCGCTCCGACTTAAATCAGTATTGTATTTTTAGTTAATGGACCAGATAGTTTCAATTTGGGCCGAATAAATTTAATTTTAGGGCTTTAATCAGTTGAATTTATGCCTTTCGAAACCAAACCGACCTATTTAAAAGTTGTAAATTAGGTTTAGATCTTTTAAAGTCATATCAAATTTATTTTTACATTCTTTAATCAGGACTGTACCAATTTGGGGTCAAAATTAAGGGTCTATAATTTGTCCCCTGCTTGAACGATCTTGAATTTATTCGGAGAGTGAAAAGTAACATAATTATTGATTTTGTTTTGACAAAAATGAATTGGGCTCTGGACCCAATACTGGATTTGGGCTCTGGGCTCGAATTTGATTTGATTTGGGTTCTGGACCCGAGATTATTTGAGTTCTGGACCCGGATTGATCTTCAAACTTTAAGATTAATTTTGAGTTCTACACCCGAAGTGGTTTGGGTTCTAGATCCGAATTGAGTTCTGGATATGAAAAAATGATTTTGGATTCTGGACCCAGTTTGGTTTGGGTTTTGGACCCAAATTGAATTTTGGGCTCGAAAATGATTTAGGTTCTAGATTATAGATTGTTTTAAGCAACTTTAATATCCTAATAGGTTCATCGGATGACTCTAATATCCTCATGAAATGATGAAGTGACAACCATTGAACGACTTTAATATCTCAACTGGTAAATGGGCAACTCTAACATCCCAATGGGTTCATCAGGCAACTCTAATATCTTGATGACCAAGCAACAAAATTGTTGAGCGATTCTCATATCTCAACAGGTTATTGGGCAACTCTAATATTCCTATGTGTCTATCGAGTGAATCTAATATCTTGATAAAGTCACCAAGCAATTCTAATATCTTGGTGAGTGAAAACAACCATTGAGCAATTCTAATATCCTGATGAAATTCACTAAGTGATCTTGGTAGGTGTGAACCTCTGTTTCCACCCAAAAAGGATTTGAATGAACATTCACTTGTTGTTAGGAGTCGCTACTCAGTTTTTTCTGTTCAAAGGGAAAAACTAAGAAAACCCTTGTTTGACTCCAATAATGCGTCCAATGTAAAGGTTTCTAATTTACGAACCCAAGGAGGATTCGGGGACTATGTCATGCATTTGATTAACTTGCCAAAGAAGAAATGAACCTAAAAGGAACACAGAAAGGAAGACAAACAAATTGTTAGTAGATTGTGGACTTGCTATTTGGGGTGAATCCCAAATATGCCTACATACTCTCGTTTTTTATGAGAGATCAAAGCCCATGTAGTTTGGAAAAGCCTATTTAAAGGCAATTATACATTTATGCATGTGTGTGTATATGCTTCGTGCCATGTCGGGCTTTTTGCCAAAATTGTGAGATTTTGAGCACTTAGTGCTAAATTTGATGAAATTTGGGTACTTGGTACCAAAAGAAAATGCAATTTAGGCTTCATGCCAAAAGGTTGATTTTAGTTGAGATCGGCTTCATGCCAAAGATTGATTTTAATTTGGATAGACTTCATGCCAAAAGAGATTAGGTCTTTGACCCAAAAAGAAATTAAGAAGGAGGTGTAGTGCTCATGATATGCTTAAATTGACCAAGGATAAATTAGGATATTACCTTGTTTAGGATTCTCCCACTTCGTAGTTCCAGATCTCATTTTCTCGGACCTTGGATTATGATTCTTGATTACGGTTTTTTTAATTTTGATTTCGATTGATTCCTGCAGCACAAGGTTAGATTTATGCAAAGAAAAGTCCAAGAGAAGTTCTTAAGCATATGAAAATAGAGAGTTCGTCTGCCCGAAGCCAACCCAAAAAAACCAACGGAAAAGCCCGAACCGAAAAGACCGAACCCTCGTTCTGAAAATTCGGAGGCCTTTTATAGTGAAAATGGACAAAATTCGGACCTGGACGGTGGTCGGACCGCAGTGGAAGTGACCAGCCGGGGAAAAAAAGAAAAAGCAAAAAATGGCGGCGGCCGGACCGCCGCGGTCGGCGGTTGAGCCCCCCAAAATAGCACAAAAGCTAGCACGATTTTTCGTTCAAACTGATTTTCCGGGAGCTATGGACCTCCAAAAATTATTCCGGGACCATATCCGTGATCCAAGTACCATGAAGACATACTTTCAGTGAACTTTACCGTGGTCCTCCGGTCCAGCCCGGTCGTCTGTAGTATGAGAAAATTAGCTTTTCGAGACTCAAAATTCGAGTATTCACAATTGCCCCCCACTGGGGTCCATAAAAATGATTTATGGGGCTCAGTGGTCGTCAGAAACGAGAATTTTGAGCAAGGTGCAATATGGACCCTCAACAATGAACCCTCTTTTTAACCATATGATGCACGAATAGACCAAGAGCCTCCATAAGGTTGAAAGGATCAATATGGGAAGATATGGATTGAAAGCTGTTGCTACTCTTAGAGGCGTAGCTGTAGATTGGGATTTCTTGCATGCATGTATCAGATTTTGGGATCCCCAAGCTCACGTCTTCAGATTTGGTGCCCGGATGGACGAGATGTGTCCTCTTTTTGAGAAATTCTGCTCAATTATTGGATGTGACCCAAATGCCCCTCTTGTAAGGCATGAGGTTCAAGTTGGCTATGTGGGGTCTTTTCAAAGGCTTTTCAACTTTACAAGGCCTCAAGCTCAAGCTATGATCACGGATGGGAATAAGGCGATGTTGCTTCCTTTGATTGATGAATTCCTGACCGCTAATTTTGAAAATGAGATTCAACTGAAACATAGGATGCGAGCTTTTATTTTCTGCTTGTTAGCCGGGTTTCTTTTCAACTGTGATCCTGGCTTTGGAGATTTAAAGCTTTGCCCCATGATTAGGCAAATGGAAGAACTTAACTGCATTGGTGGTATGATTCTGGCTAAGACTATTCAGAGTCTTGACAGAACTGCACTCGGATTTGAAAATTGGATTGTTACTCCGATCATTTTCAGGTAACTTTGTTTTACTTTTTGCTTCTTCTCATTTCATCATCTCTCTTTTTCCTTGTAAATAGAAAGGATCTATTTTTTTTCAGGTTTGGCTGAGAGACCATCTCCGAGTGGTTGCCACTCCCCATGCCTTGACTTATAACCCTTCTCAGTACCGCACTAGAAGAATCCAGGTTTCTTTTCCTTCTATGGCTAAGTGGACTATCTGGTTGTATGAGCTTAGACTGGAAGAATTGTTGTGGTTCATCCCTTAGTATAGAATTTCTCGCTTCATGGAGGCAAATGCAATGCATAACCATGTCTACCTTCTTGGTTTCACTCATAGTACATGGTATAGTGCTTCTCGCATCCTCAGACAGATGGGAATTGATCAGAGGGTTCCTCTTCCTGTTGGGCTTACCATTGCTTCCCCTATTACTCCCGGAGTTACTCGAGCTGTTCTACAAACTTGGGTTAGGAACCATCAGATGATCAGGCCTTTTGCAGAGCCTTCCCTTGTTTAGCCTACTCCAGAGTATATAACTTGGTTTATAGCCGAAGTTTGGCCAATTGAAAAGCCAAGGAGGCATGCATTGCTGCAGGAGTTGGAGGGAGAGGATGTGGTTCCTCTTAACGAGGGGAAGATAGATGTTGCATAAAGTTTCGGAACTAAGGAAGATACCGAAGACTCTGCCCCACGTAGGAGACATAGGATTTAGATCCTAGGGTTGACTCTACTGTCTGCTTTTTTGGATTGCTTTTACCTTTTTGGTTCATTGGATGTTTAGGACTTATGGTTTGACTCTTTTCATGCAATGAATGACTCTTTTTGTAATGAATAATTTTTTTTTGGAATGAATGACTCTTTTTGGAATGAATGACTCTTCATTTGCTTTCCAAGCAATATCTACTTTATTTACTTGCTCTAATTTTTGCCTAAGCCGTCCTTTCGGATTTTCAACTTAGCGAGCTCTTACCCATTCTTGCCTAAGCCGCCCTTTGCTGGTTTTCAACTTAGTGGAATTTTTTTTTTGGAAAAAGAAAAATGAATCAATGGTTTTCATTAAAATTTAGACCGTGCTCAAGGAGAGCTGCCTACATATCTCGAATTAGTTTGCGAGAATCAGGTCTAATGTAGTTCCTTACAATGCATGATTATACATAAAATTTCTTTAGTTGATCCAGATTGCATGGGTTTGTGAACTCCAGACCATCCAAATCAGACAAGATGACTGCTCCGCCGAAAATTATTTTCTTTAAAATGTAGGGTCCAGCCCAAAGAGGACGAAACTTCCCACGAGGATCTGTAACGGGTGTTCTGATCTCTTTCAGAACCAAACAACCTTCTTCCAACTTTCGATCTTTGACCTTTTTGTTGAAATGTCTGGCCATTCGCCTCTGATACCCTTGAATCTGATGGAGAGCTTGAAGTCTTTTTTCATCCAAACCCAACAACTGATGATGATAATTGCTAATCCATTCAGCTTCATTTATCTGACTTTCTTGAATTATCCTTGCCGATTGAACTTCCAATTTGATGGGGAGTACTGCTTCCATTCCGTACACTAGTGAATACAGGGTTGCCCCAGTAGGAGTTCTAATTGATGTTCTATATCCCCACAAAGCCAGTGGTAACTTCTCATACCAACACCTATGTTCCTTGATCATTTTTTGTATGATCACCTTTATAGACTTATTTGCTGCTTTTACAGCTCCATTTGTTTGAGGTCTATAAGGAGAGGACTTATGATGCTGGATCTTCTTATCCTTCAAGAGTTTGGAAAATTCTGCTTGGAAATGAGTTCCATTATCAGTGATAATCTCAAATGGCGTTCCGTACCGACAAAGGATGTTGGTTCGGACAAACTGTGCTGCCTTTTTGGCGTCTAATTCTGCATAGGAAGCTGCTTCAACCCACTTTGTGAAGTAATCCACTAAGACCAAGATAAACTGATGTCCATTCGAAGCTCTCAGATGTATTTTGCCAATTATATCTATTCCCCAAGTAACGAAGGGCCATGGAGAAGTGATTGGATTCAGGGCAACGGGAGGTTGCTTCTGCAGCTTAGCAAATATCTGGCACTGATGGCATTCTTGCACAAATGCCACACAGTCTGTATTCATGGTGGACCAATAATATCCTAGATTGGCTATTTTTTGTGCCAAGGCGATCCCATACATATGCGGTCCTGATTCGCCACCATGTACCATTTCCATTATCCGCTTAGCCTCTGCTTCATTTACACACCTTAGGTGCATTCCATTCCAACTTCTTTTGTAGAGGATATCTCCATTAAGAATGTAACCTGTAGCTAGCTGCCTTATTGCTCTCTGATCAACCCTTGATGATCCCTCTGGATAACTTCCATCCTTAAGATAACTCTTGATATCCCAGAACCATGGTTTACCATCGGCCAAATGCATTACATGGGCAGGTTGCTTCTGAAGTTGAACTTTCAATGGACGAATGGCTTTCCCCTCCTTGATATTGATCATGGAAGCCAAAGTAGCCAGGGCATCAGCAAACTGATTCTTTGCTCTTGGGAGATATTCGAAGGACAGATCATCGAATTGTTGTGCCAAATGATCAAGGCGTTGTAGGTAAGGAACCAAACGCTCTTCTCTTATTTTCCATTTCCTTAAAGCTTGTGATACTATTAAAATAGAATCACCATAGACCTTTAGATTCTTAATCCCCAATCCCAGGGCGGCTTCGAGCCCATTGATGCAATCTTCATATTCCGCTTCATTGTTTGTGCAGCTAAAGTCAAGTTTAACTGCAAAGGGAATGTATTCTCCACAAGGAGTTTTGAACACAATCCCAATTCCATTTCCATGATAATTGGATGCCCCATCAAAATACATCTCCCAAACACTTCTTTCCACATTCAAGAGGTCTTCGTCAGGGAAATTCATTTCTCGCATCTCGTCTTTTACGGGTAATTCTGCTAACTGGTCAGCTATTGCCCCACCTTTCACAGCTTTCCTTTGAATGAATTTTAAGTCAAAGGCTGCCAATGTTGACACCCACTTTGCCATTTGCTGTCCAAAACAGGCCTCTCCATAAGGAATTTCAAGGGACTTTGTTCTGCGATGACACAAGTAGTGTAAGAAGACAAGTAGTGTTGTAACTTCGTGCAGGTCCAATACAACGCTAAACACAACTTCTCAATCTTGTTATACTTTAACTCATAGTCCAGCATCCTTTTGCTGTGGTAGTAAATTACATTTTCTACCTTTGTACCTTCGGCCTCTTGAGCTAGCATTGCACCCATGGCTTCATCTGTTACAGACAAATACAAGAGCAGAGGTTTTCCCATTCTGGGAGGTTGCAAAATTGGCGGGCTTAACAAGTATTCTTTGATCTTGTCAAAGGCCTTATGGCAGTCTTCATTCCATTCTTGTGAAGCCCTTTTCCTTAGTAGCTTAAAGATGGGACCGCAAGTCTCTGCCAACTGCGATATGAATCGACTGATATACTGTAATCTACCTAGCAAGCCTCGAATCTCCTTTTCTGTTCTTGGTGGAGGCATTTTCAGAATAGCCTTTGACTTTGCTGGATCAACTTCTATTCCTTTCTTGCTGACCAAATATCCCAAAAATAAGCCTGATGTTGCTCCAAATAGGCACTTTGCAGGATTAAGCTTCAAATTGTACTTGCGAAGTCTAAGGAAGAACTTCTCAAGTGCTTCAACGTGCTCTTCTAGAGATTTTGACTTGACAATCATATCGTCAACATACACTTCTACTTCTTTGTGAATCATGTCATGAAAGACTGTTGTCGCCATCCTTTGGTAGGCAGCCCCTGCATTTATCAATCCAAAAGGCATAACCCTGTAGCAGAAAGTGCCCCATTCTGTAATGAAAGCTGTCTTTTCTTTGTCCGGTGGATGCACCATGATCTGATTGTACCCAACCGCAAGGTCAGTCATGGAAACCATCATATGCCCAGCCATCCTGTCTATTAGCAAATCGATGTGTGGTAGCGGGAAATCATCCTTGGGACAAGCCTTATTCAAATCTCTATAGTCAACACACATCCTGACCTTTCCGTCTTTCTTCAGGACTGGCACAATGTTTGCTAACCAGGAAGGGTAAACAATTGGTTCTATGAACTTATTATCCAGTTGCTTGGCAATCTCATCTTTAATTTTCAAAGACCATTCTGGCTTCATTCTTCTCAACTTCTGCTTAATCGGCTTTGCATCGGGGTATAGCGGAATCTTATGAACTGCTATTGCTGGGTCTATTCCCGTGACATCACTTGTCTTCCACATGAAGTAGTCGACATATCTTCTGATGCACTCAACAACATGTTCTTTATTCACATAATCATATGCAATGTATGTATATTCATTTTCTTTGCCAATTATTATCTTTTCATTTATTTATTTATTTTCATTTTTGCTAGAGACTACTTGGAAAGCAAAAGACACAGGGTAACTAAGAACTTGAATAGTTTTATTAATAATGGCGGAGTCATCCTCCAGAGTTACATTATATTTGACATCAGGGTTTTCTATTCCTGAAGCTAAGGAAGACTCAGAACTGGACTCTGACTCGGTGTTTGACTCAAGATTTGACTCGGTACAAGACTCAGGTTCAGGGTATGACACATGACTAGGTTTGACTATAGCTGCTTGTCCCTTCTCGGCATACCAGTTCATCAGTGGTCCATCTGTTGTCTTGATCAGCTTCGTGAAGTCCCTTTTGTCTTCAAAATTGGTTATCATAGCAACCTCATCAAAGAGACTAGGCTGCATGAAATCTTCCACTTGTGGGTCAGTTATAGGTTCTGGCTCTTCTTCCTTTATGACTAAAACATCAGCGAACATCTCAAAACTCGGTAGCTTCTTTCCAGTCATAGGATAATAGAATGGCTCCTGAAAACCACAGTAAGGAACTGCTTTTCCAGGTTTGCAAAAGTGACCGTTCAGAGTTCTAAAGTAAGGGCGCATTTTGAGGCTTTTTGCCCCCCAAGTCTTCTTTTTCTTCTTCCCATGCTCAAACTCTCCTATCTCCTCGTCTATGGGTTTGTACCCCAAGCCAAAAGTTCCCTTATTCTCAGGCTCTTCCCATGGCTGCACTATGGATGATTTCCTCCCAGACCTTATCATTTCCATCCCGGGTAGCAGACCTACCCTTAGCATCATTCCCACCAGGCAATTGACTTGGACCTCCCCAAAGTCATATAGGATAAATGGCCCTTTGGGCCTTTCTCCTTCAATGCATTGAACAGTGTCATAATGGAACCCAGTCAAGGCCATAGCAGTTTCACCAGGAACAACCTCAAAGAGAGACTGATCCGTGGTTTTCTTGTTGATTTCACATGTGTCTCCTTTAATAGTGATGATTTTTCCTTCAAAAGGGAACTTAAGTTTTTGATGTAATGAAGAAGGTACAACATTATTCTGATGAATCCACGGCCTTCCAAGGAGGAGATTAAAGCTCGTGGGTACATCAATAACCTAGAAAGGCACTCCCATTTTTACCGGTCCAATAGCAACTTCCAGAGTAGCAACACCCAAAATTTCTCTTCGAGTATTATCATATGCTTTAACAATTTGATCAGAAGGTGTAAGATCTATAGCCTCCAATCCCAGACAGCTTGCTACTTTCAAAGGACATACATTTAAGGCTGACCCATTATCAACGAGAACCATGGGCACAGTCTTTCCCCCAGTTTGTAAGGTGATGTATAGAGCATTATTGTGTTTCATGCCATATTCTTGTAGGTCTGCATCAGAAAACCGGATACTCAATGCCTTGGTTGATTGGGTCAAAGTGGCCACCAAAGTTTCTGGGCTTATGTCTACTGATGTATCAAGTTGACTCAAAGCTTTACTGAGAGCCTGACGGTGTGGGAATGAGGAAGTAAGGAGCTCCCAAATTGACATCTTAGCTTGAGTTTGTTTAAGCTGAGTGAGGACAGGGTCTTCCTTTGTTTCTGGCGTCTTCTTATATGGGTGATTTGGGGTTTTAGGGGCTTTCCCCAAGTCAAGTGGCTGATATTGCCTTTCACTTCTTGTCAAAGCATCGACCTCTTCAGCGAGGTCATTCAGATCCAGCACACATACTTCATTCATTTCCAAGAGAAGTTTGAAAGGATCAAACAACTCTTCTTCCACAGTGATGGCATGGATGGAATGATTGGGCAAAGGGTTAGTATTAATGTTTGGTTGACTCCTGAGAGAAATGATGTCACCACTATCCACCAGATCTTGGATGCGATTTTTCAGAGTCCAATAAGCATCTGTTCTATGCCCATTTCCTTGGTGGTATTCACAGTACTCATTGGCCCTATAATTGGAGGGTAATGGGTTTGGAGGAGGCCTTGGGTCCAAAGGCTTCAAGTACTTTCCTTCCACGACCTTTTTAAACACTTGATGAAGGGGCATCCCAAGGTTGGTATATTGCCTTCTTTGCTGATTTCTCTGCCCAAGATTGCCCACACGTAAAGGATTCGCAAGGGCAATATTGGCCACTTCATTAACCTTGCTTGAGGAAGCAGCTTGGCCTTGTTTCTTATACTTCGAAGTAGCTCCCTCATCTACTATCTTACCCAATTGTATCAAGTCTTCTACCTTGGTTGCAGTCGCAATGAGCGATTTGAAAGTAGGTAGGTATTGGGTTTGCAGTTGAGCTTGATATGTAGGCCTTAAATTCTTGATTATGATATCAATCTGCTCTTGTTCTGAAGGGCAATTGATCATTTGGGCGGCCTTTGCCCTCCACCTCTTAAGGAACGAGGAGAAGGGTTCATTGTTGTTATGCTTGGTTGTCTCAAGCTCCCTTCTAGTGACATCAACCTCAATATTATAGTGGTATTGAGTGTTAAATGCATTGCAGATGTCTTCCCAGGTCTTAATCTTGGCACTATCTAGGCTTACAAGCCACTTAAGGGCAGCACCAGTCAAGGATTGTTTGAATAGTTGAGCAAAGAGCTCATCATTTAAACCCCAAGGGCTTAAGGCCCCCACATACATCTTCAGGTGAGTTTTAGGGCAAGTAGTCCCATCAAATCTGTCCATCCCAGGCATCTTGAATTTTGGAGGCAATCTAGCTTGGGGAAACAAGGATAAGGAATCCATGTCTACCACCTCTTTATGAGTTTTCATGGCAGTGATTGACCTTTCGAGCAATTCAAGTTTCTTTTTCAGTTCATCAGTTTCAGTAGCATTCTTAGAGGGTGGATCCTCCAAATTGATGACAGGGGTATTATTCTGAGCAGTCATGGGGGTACTAGTTTGCCCCACAATAGGTTCTTTCCCTAAATTTCCAGAAGTAGTGGCCGTCTTTGGTGCTCCTCCCAATTCGGCCAAGATGGCTCATCAATTCTTTCTTGCATCCTAGCTTTAATTTCCTTAACTTGTCCATCTAGCAAGGCCTTAATCTGTTCAATAGTAGCCATTTCAGTAATTGAAGTAGTTGGTGAAGTTGGGGTAGTAGAACTTGTGGGTGATTGCACAGTTGGAGTTGGTGTGGCTTGTGTAGGTGAAGGCACACGGATAGTGGGTACCTGCAAAGGTTAAGGGTAAAGGATCAGGGTAGTGTGTAGGGTAGAAAGACTCTTGGTCCACTTGTATATATCAAAAGGTTTTCCCCAAAACAATGTTGTTATATTGCATGAATGCACCTCATCACATCATAATTCATTTTAATGGAATGTGGCACTATTATTGGGTACATACAACCTAAGGGAGGGTTCTATTGTTACATGAAAAATAGAGAATAGGCTTATAATAGGGACCCTTGAGTCTTGAGTAAGATATACCTAATCACATGTGAAACAAAGAGTTTCGCGTGGGTCCAACAGTACGTTTACTCATGGGCCACTCCAAAAGGATTGGAACGGTTTGCGACAACAGGGAGGACGCTTTGGCTGTTCGCTGGCATAATCAAGGAGACCTGCCGGTCAATGCTACTTGCTATCCAGACTCAGAATTTTGAACAGAAAGAGAAGAAATTCATTTGAAAACAATTTTTTTTATGCAATGGAGGAAAATGATTCCCCCATATAATGCAAGAGAAAAAGATTCTCTAAATGACAAAATAAATGCACAATTAATCAAACAAGGGGTCCATCAAAGGAAAAAGATTCCTTTTGTCAATTTTATTCCAATATCCTTAAGGAAAGGATATATATTGCTAAGGTACCCTGCAAAATAAATAAAAGTACCCTGAAGAAGGGCAAATTAGTCAAATAAACAATAGTAGTCTACTAGGATCCCATAAATCATTTTTATGGTCCCCAGTGGAGTCGCCAAATTGTGAACCTCTGTTTCCACCCAAAAAGGATTTGGATGAACATTCACTTGTTGTTAGGAGTCGCCACTCAGTTTTTTCTGTTCAAAGGGAAAAACTAAGAAAACCCTTGTTTGACTCCAATAATGCGTCCAATGTAAAGGTTTCTAATCTATGAACCCAAGGAGGATTCGGGGACTATGTCATGCATTTGATTAACTTGCCAAAGAAGAAATGAACCTAAAAGGAACACAGAAAGGAAGACAAACAGATTGTTAGTAGATTGTGGACTTGCTATTTGGGGTGAATCCCAAATATGCCTACATTGTAACACCCCCATATCCAATGCACACACACTACAACCACAACAATGTAGCATAAGTGCACCAAACATAGGGATGCTACGGTTTCCTTAACATTCAAAACATTTTAAACAAAACCATAACCTTTCAATTATATACATTATAGAAAAATAGGTCATTTACTTATAAAACAAAACATATTAGATATACATATACATTTAAATATTACACAACGGAAGTTATAAAATATTTACAAATTTACATTATAAACATTACTTTACAAAATATAAAAGAAATATACATGATTGGCAAGTCAGCTCTGATCTTTAAGCTCCCAAAATCAACTCTTCAATGTCTACTCTCACTCGGTCTCGAAGAGCTCTCGGGTTCGATCCTATCAGTTCTATCACCTGCGCGATTAAACACTATCGCGCTAAGCCAATGGCTTAGTAAGATAAAACATGCAATCGATATGCTTAGATGCTATACAATGCCAATTCTGATTTATATCATATATGTAACAACATAGATGCAAAGCTAACAACATACCTTTACATTTCATAACCTAACATACATATATGTATCTCACAATTCAACATCTTTGCATATACTTTATTAGTTAATCATTTAATCATCCATGAACAACACTAAGCAAAGACAAGCATGGGCCCAAGACACACTAATATGCCATTCAATTTTCAGAGTTAATGCTTTGGTTTTGTTATCACATTTATCAATATCAATATCATATACCCAACTAGGTTTCAAGGATTAAGTTCAACCAAGCTTCAAGGGGAGCAAAGCATGCTAAGCATCAACCCAACTTGGCTTCAAGAACTAACCCAACCTAGCTTCAAGGGTTGTAACATCTCAATTAGGCTTCAAGGATTCAATCCAACCTAACTTCAAGAGATTGTTACTATCATTAGGCATGCCACCAACAACAAACTCTGAAAATGGAATAACACATTAGCCACACAATCCATTTAGTTCTCATTCTCAATTCTCATTATCATTTAGGCAAACATGCCTCATTTATCTCCATTGAATCACCTTAGCCAATAACAATGGCTTCACATTTCATTTCACAATATAACACTTCATTATTCAAGTGTATATTTATCTCCATAGCATCATTCATAAATATCAACATTTCATTCCATATTAATCATGAAACACATTATCACTCACAATGCATAATATAACAAGGCTCAATCTCAACAATGCAAGAACAATATATATATAATTCATAGCTTTAGGATCATTCACAAGTGTTTTTAATTCATCCCTTGGTTTAAGTATGTTTATGTTTAGGTTTAGAGGCCAAACTACCTTTGAAGAATCTAAACTATGCAAACAAGAACAAAGAAATCAAGCAACATTCAATTCATTTGTGGGACACGCCCAACTCACTTGAAGGACACGCCCAACCTAGTTGAGGAACACGCCCGTGTCTTTAACAATAAAAGAGGCAGTAGCCAATTCAAATAATTGACACGCCAAGCACCTTTGATGGACACGCCCGTGTCACTAAAACCAAAAGAGACAGTAGCCAATCCAAATAATTGACACGCCCACTCCCCTAACTTGCTTTTGGCCGTGTCACCAAATCATAAAACATTAACTAAAACCAACACTTTCTCAATTGCACTCAAACACAATATTCATCATATAACATATTTCACATGAACATAATCAATGTTCTAAACAAATATTCATCACAAGAACCACTTCATCACACATTAATATCACAATTAAACACATATTCACCACAAAACCCTAAAACCAACATCCTTCTCTATCCATCCAAATCAACAACCACCATTTCCAACAACAACCTCCAATTAAACTCATAACTTAAAATTAATTTAACACTTGAAAGCACAACACAACACATCTCAAATCCACCAAATCACAAAATTACCAAACCCTAATTCACTTCCAATACAACTTCCAAATAAGTAAAGAAAACAAGAGAATACTTACTTACAAAGAAGAAATTCCACAAATCCCTTGTCAAATCCTTTGATTGCTTCTTCAATTTGCTTCTATCATCAAGAACACTTCTTTTTCTCTTTTCAATTTGGAGAGCCGGCCACCTCTTGAAGAAAGAAGACAATGATCAAGATACAAAGTCAAATTTTGCTTTTAATCTCCACCAAGTGTTCTTATCCAAGCAATTACTAAAACACCCTCAATCATATAACTAACCTTTGTCTCATATAAGTCCTTATATGTAAATTTATTAACAACAAAAAATATCTTCTTCCACTTAACCATCACCTTGACTCTTCATTTGACCACTTTATATGTTATATATATCATCATATACACAACATATACATTCAATTCAATTTAACAATAACAACAACAACAACAACAATATAATCAAAACTTCTAAGCCACATATGAGGATATTACAATTCTCCCCCTCTAAAAAGAAAATTTCGTCCTCGAAATTACCTGAAATTAACTCTGAAACAACTGAGGATATTGCTCTCGCATCGTTTGCTCATTTTCCCAAGTTGCTTCTTCTTTCCCATGGTTCTTCCAAAGAATCTTCACCAATGGCACTCTCTTGTTTCTCAATTCTTTCACAACACGTGCCAAGATAGCAACTGGTTCCTCTTCAAAAGTCAAGTCTGGGCTCACTTCAATTGATTCAAATGGCAACACATGAGATGGATCCGACCTGTACCTCCTCAACATGGAAACATGGAATACATTATGAATACGATCCAACTCAGGTGGTAAAGCAAGTCGATAAGCAACTGGCCCAACTCTTTCCAACACTTCATATGGCCCAATGAAACGAGGACTCAATTTTCCTTTCCGACCGAACCTCAAAATCTTTTTCCAAGGAGACACTTTCAAAAATATCTTATCTCCAACATCAAACTGAATGTCTCTCCTTTTCAGATCTGCATAAGACTTCTGTCGGTCTGAAGCTGCTTTTAACCTGCCTCGAATCAATTTTACTTTCTCTTCAGTTTCTTGAATCAAATCAGGACCAACCAACTTATTATCTCCAAGCTCATTCCAACAAAGAGGTGTCCTACACCGTCTGCCATACAATGCTTCGAATGGTGCCATACCAATGCTGGATTGGTGACTGTTGTTGTAAGCAAACTCCACAAGAGGTAAAAACCTATCCCAACTTCCAGAGAAATCGATGACACAGCTTCTCAACATATCTTCAAGAATCTGTATCACCCTCTCTGACTGTCCATCAGTTTGTGGATGAAAAGCAGTACTGAAGTGCAGTCGAGAACCCAAAGCATTATGCAAACTCTTCCAAAATCTTGAAGTAAACCTGGGATCTCGATCAGACACTAAAGAAGTTGGAACACCATGCAGTTTCACAATCTCCTGGATATACAGCTCAGCCAATCTCTCCAAAGAGTAATCCATCCGCACCGGAAGGAAATGAGCTGTCTTAGTCAATCTATCCACAATCACCCAAATGGCATCATGTTTCCTTTGTGTCAATGGCAATCCAGACACAAAATCCATTGTCACTCTTTCCCACTTCCATTCAGGCACTGACAACGGTTGAAGCAACCCGGTTGGAACTTGATGCTCTGCTTTAACTTTCTGACAAGTGAGACATTTCGATACAAACTCAGCAATGTCTCTCTTCAACCCAATCCACCAATAATGTTGTCTCAAATCATTATACATCTTCGTACTACCCGGATGCATAGCAAACACTGACTGATGTGCTTCTTCTAAAATGACTCTTTTCAAATCAGCATCATCGGGTACACACAATCGGTTCTTAAACCAGAGACTCCCATCATCTCTCACAACAAAATCTCTAGTCTTCCCAATCTTGCAATCTGAAATAATCTTCTGAATCTTCATATCAATCAACTGAGCCTCTTTGATTTGATCTAACAAAACTGGCTTCAATTGCAACTGTGCCAACAATGCACCATCATCACAAGGTACAAAACTGGCATGCAAAGCTCTCAACTCAACAAGCAACGAGAGCGAGAAAACAGTTAAACCTGCTAAAGACTTCCGACTCAAGGCATCAGCAACAACATTTGCTACCTGGATGATAATCAATCAAGCAGTCGTAGTCTTTAATCAATTCCAACCATCTCCTCTGACGAAGATTGAGTTCTTTCTGGACACCCAGATACTTCAAACTCTTGTGATCAGTGTAGATGAAACATTTTTCCCCAAATAAATAATGGCGCCAAATCTTTAATGCAAACACAATGGCAGCCAATTCCAAATCATGGGTCGGATAGTTAAGCTCATGCGGTTTCAACTGTCGAGATGCATAAGCTATAACTTTCCCTTCCTGCATCAATACACATCCCAAACCTCTATGTGAAGCATCACTGTAGATCACATATGGTTTGCCTTCAATAGGTAAAGTAAGAACAGGCGCTTGAGTCAACATATCTCTCAACTGCTCAAAGCTCGCCTGACACTGATCAGTCCACACAAATCTCACTCCCTTACGAAGCAATCTGGTGAGTGGAGTAGCTATTAAAGAAAACCCTTTCACAAATCGCCGGTAATAGCCTGCCAAACCCAGAAAACTTCTAATCTCTGTCACAGACTTGGGTGGACTCCAATTCAGAATAGCTTCAACTTTACTTGGATCAACTCTAATGCCTTCCGCTGAAACAATATGTCCGAGAAAAGCAACTTGATCCAACCAGAACTCACACTTCGACAATTTGGCAAATAACTGCTTCTCTCTCAAAATCTGCAACACAATCCGCAGATGCATATCATGTTCCTCTTCATTCCGTGAATACACCAAAATGTCATCGATGAAAACCACAACAAACTGATCCAGATAGGGCCTGAACACCCTATTCATCAAATCCATGAAAGCTGCAGGTGCATTCGTCAGACCAAAAGGCATAACTAAAAATTCATAGTGCCCATACCTGGTCCTGAAAGCTGTCTTCGGAACATCTTCAGCTCTGACTCTCAGCTGATGGTACCCAGATCTCAGATCAATTTTGGAAAACACAGCTGCACCCTTCAACTGATCAAAGAGATCATCGATTCTAGGCAAAGGATATTTATTCTTAATGGTCACTTTGTTCAATTGCCTATAATCGATACATAACCTCATAGTACCATCTTTCTTCTTCACAAATAGCACAGGAGCTCCCCAAGGAGAAACACTGGGGCGAATAAATCCTTTGTCCAACAACTCCTGTAACAGCACTTTTAACTCCCTCAATTCTGCTGGTGCCATTCTATAAGGAGTAATAGAGATAGGAGTGGTACCAGGTAACAATTCAATACCAAACTCCACCTCTCTCTCTGGAGGCAATCCAGGCAACTCCTCTGGAAACACATCAGGGAACTCAGCAACTGTGGCAATGCTATCAATGGGAAAACCCTTCACTCTAGTATCTATCACATGAGCGAGATAGGCTTCACACCCCTTTCTAATCAACCTCCTGGCTGCAACAACTGAAACAAATAAGGAGGCTAGCTGTTCCTGCTCATTAGATACTATCACCTCTCTATCATCACCCGTTCTCAAAGAAACAATTTTCTTTTTACAATCCACCACAGCTCCATGTCGAGATAGCCAATCCATACCTAAAATCACATCATATTCCTTAAATGGCATCTCAATCAAATCTCCAAGGAACTCCTCACCCTGCACCCTCACTACACTATCCCGGTGCACCTTACTCACAACCACACTATGCCCTAACGGATTTGTCACCAACACATCAAATCCTAGGGACTCAGCATGCACATCAGATACAGGCAAAACAGATACACTAACATAAGAATGCGTGGAACCCGAATCAATCAAAGCAAGTACTGGAGTATTAAATAAAGAAAAAGTACCAGCTATGACTGCCGATGCATCTGGCTGCCTCTGCATAACATACATCCTCTGGGAAGAACCAACCTCCTCTGGTCTACCCTCTCTGGATGCAGCACCTCCTCTAGAACTGAACCCTGGCCTACCTCCTCGGCTGACACCTCTGCCTCCTCTACCTCCTCTCACACTAGCTCGAGAAGCAGCAGAATCAACGGGCATCTGCTCTTGCCTCTCAGGGCAATCTCTCACAAAGTGGTCTGGTGATCCACACCTGAAGCATACCCCTGCAACACCAGCCTTCCAACAAGGACCACCATGTGGCCTCCCACAATGGATGCAGATGGGAAGAGTGGATCTCCGAATCATCGGGGTCGGAGCACTAGCCACTGAAGCTGCAGGTCTAAATCTCTGCCTCTGGAACTGCACTGGCCTACCAGCTGATCTATGACTTCTACTACTCCGAGGAACAAAACTTCCTCTACCCCTCTTAGCAGAAGAAGACCCTGCCTCGAACTGGGGCCTTCTAACTCTAACCTCCTCTTCAGAAGCAACTGCAACTATGGCCTGGGCTCTCTCTACACTCCTAGCTGCTGCAACTAACTGGGAGAAATCCTGATACTTGGAGCCTGCCACATGACATATAATTGAGGGCCTTAATCCCTCCTCAAATCGCCGACATCGATCAATCTCATCAGCAATGATACCCCCAGCATACTGACTCAGTCGAATAAACTCAACTTCATACTCAGTAACAGTCTTGCTGTCTTGCTTCAAGCTTAAGAACTCCATCTTCTTCATGTCCTTATACTCCCTAGGAGTATACTTCAACTCAAATTCCCTTAGAAAATCAGTGTAAGACAGTGTTGGAGGATCATCCATAGAGTGTGGCACTGTCTTCCACCAGTCATATGCGTCCTTCTGCAGTAATGACCTGGCATAATCAAACTTTTCCTCAGGGGTGGCTTGTAACTGAATAAAGATTCTCTGCACTTTGTCTAACCATTGCTCAGCCACTACTGGATCAGTGGTTCCCAGAAAATCTTCCGCCCCAAACTTCCTCAATTTATCATACTGTCTCATCTGAACCTGAGGCGGGGGTGGTGGTGGAGGTGGCTGTACTGGTGCTTGTCTCATTACTTCCATCATATGTCTAAACCAAGCTGGCGGAACCTCCTCTCCAGCTGGTCTACCCGACACCGAAGCAGGTGCCTCCTCAACACTATCAACCCTAGCTCCCTCGGCAGGAGCAATGCTCTCGGCACTACCCTCAACTGACTGCCTTGAGTGAGGATCCATCAACACCTAATACTGCAAACACAGCAGATTACATCTTATTAAAGATCAGAGACTGCCAATCTCAAATGTATTTGTTATTCAAAACCACTTTTTAAGTAAAAATATTCTTTTTATTACATTTTTCCTAGGTTGAGAATCTCAAACCTAGGCTCTGATACCAAAACAATTGTAACACCCCCATATCCAATGCACACACACTACAACCACAACAATGTAGCATAAGTGCACCAAACATAGGGATGCTACGGTTTCCTTAACATTCAAAACATTTTAAACAAAACCATAACCTTTCAATTATATACATTATAGAAAAATAGGTCATTTACTTATAAAACAAAACATATTAGATATACATATACATTTAAATATTACACAGCGGAAGTTATAAAATATTTACAAATTTACATTATAAACATTACTTTACAAAATATAAAAGAAATATACATGATTGGCAAGTCAGCTCTGATCTTTAAGCTCCCAAAATCAACTCTTCAATGTCTACTCTCACTCGGTCTCGAAGAGCTCTCGGGTTCGATCCTATCAGTTCTATCACCTGCGCGATTAAACACTATCGCGCTAAGCCAAGGGCTTAGTAAGATAAAACATGCAATCGATATGCTTAGATGCTATACAATGCCAATTCTGATTTATATCATATATGTAACAACATAGATGCAAAGCTAACAACATACCTTTACATTTCATAACCTAACATACATATATGTATCTCACAATTCAACATCTTTGCATATACTTTATTAGTTAATCATTTAATCATCCATGAACAACACTAAGCAAAGACAAGCATGGGCCCAAGACACACTAATATGCCATTCAATTTTCAGAGTTAATGCTTTGGTTTTGTTATCACATTTATCAATATCAATATCATATACCCAACTAGGTTTCAAGGATTAAGTTCAACCAAGCTTCAAGGGGAGCAAAGCATGCTAAGCATCAACCCAACTTGGCTTCAAGAACTAACCCAACCTAGCTTCAAGGGTTGTAACATCTCAATTAGGCTTCAAGGATTCAATCCAACCTAACTTCAAGAGATTGTTACTATCATTAGGCATGCCACCAACAACAAACTCTGAAAATGGAATAACACATTAGCCACACAATCCATTTAGTTCTCATTCTCAATTCTCATTATCATTTAGGCAAACATGCCTCATTTATCTCCATTGAATCACCTTAGCCAATAACAATGGCTTCACATTTCATTTCACAATATAACACTTCATTATTCAAGTGTATATTTATCTCCATAGCATCATTCATAAATATCAACATTTCATTCCATATTAATCATGAAACACATTATCACTCACAATGCATAATATAACAAGGCTCAATCTCAACAATGCAAGAACAATATATATATAATTCATAGCTTTAGGATCAATCACAAGTGTTTTTAATTCATCCCTTGGTTTAAGTATGTTTATGTTTAGGTTTAGAGGCCAAACTACCTTTGAAGAATCTAAACTATGCAAACAAGAACAAAGAAATCAAGCAACATTCAATTCATTTGTGGGACACGCCCAACTCACTTGAAGGACACGCCCAACCTAGTTGAGGAACACGCCCGTGTCTTTAACAATAAAAGAGGCAGTAGCCAATTCAAATAATTGACACGCCAAGCACCTTTGATGGACACGCCCGTGTCACTAAAACCAAAAGAGACAGTAGCCAATCCAAATAATTGACACGCCCACTCCCCTAACTTGCTTTTGGCCGTGTCACCAAATCATAAAACATTAACTAAAACCAACACTTTCTCAATTGCACTCAAACACAATATTCATCATATAACATATTTCACATGAACATAATCAATGTTCTAAACACATATTCATCACAAGAACCACTTCATCACACATTAATATCACAATTAAACACATATTCACCACAAAACCCTAAAACCAACATCCTTCTCTATCCATCCAAATCAACAACCACCATTTCCAACAACAACCTCCAATTAAACTCATAACTTAAAATTAATTTAACACTTGAAAGCACAACACAACACATCTCAAATCCACCAAATCACAAAATTACCAAACCCTAATTCACTTCCAATACAACTTCCAAATAAGTAAAGAAAACAAGAGAATACTTACTTACAAAGAAGAAATTCCACAAATCCCTTGTCAAATCCTTTGATTGCTTCTTCAATTTGCTTCTATCATCAAGAACACTTCTTTTTCTCTTTTCAATTTGGAGAGCCGGCCACCTCTTGAAGAAAGAAGACAATGATCAAGATACAAAGTCAAATTTTGCTTTTAATCTCCACCAAGTGTTCTTATCCAAGCAATTACTAAAACACCCTCAATCATATAACTAACCTTTGTCTCATATAAGTCCTTATATGTAAATTTATTAACAACAAAAAATATCTTCTTCCACTTAACCATCACCTTGACTCTTCATTTGACCACTTTATATGTTATATATATCATCATATACACAACATATACATTCAATTCAATTTAACAATAACAACAACAACAACAACAACAATATAATCAAAACTTCTAAGCCACATATGAGGATATTACATACATACTATCATTTTTTATGAGAGATCAAAGCCCATGTAGTTCGGAAAAGCCTATTTAAAGGCAATTATGCATTTATGCATGTGTGTGTGTATGCTTCGTGCAATGTCGGGCTTTTTGCCAAAATTGTGAGATTTTGAGCACTTAGTGCTAAATTTGATGAAATTTGGGTACTTGGTACCAAAAGAAAATGCAATTTAGGCTTCATGCCAAAAGGTTAATTTTAGTTGAGATCGGCTTCATGCCAAAGATTGATTTTAATTTGGATAGACTTCATGCCAAAAGAGATTAGGTCTTTGACCCAAAAAAAAAATTAAGAAGGAGGTGTAGTGCTCATGATATGCTTAAATTGACCAAGGATAAATTAGGATATTACCTTGTTTAGGATTCTCCCACTTCGTAGTTCCAGATCTCGTTTTCTCGAATCTTGGATTATGATTCTTGATTACGGTTTTTTTAATTTTGATTTCGATTGATTCCTGCAGCACAAGGTTAGATTTATGCAAAGAAAAGTCCAAGAGAAGTTCTTAAGCGTATGAAAATAGAGAGTTCGTCCGCCGAAGCCAACCCGAAAAAACTAACCGAAAAGCCTGAACCGAAAAGACCAAACCCTCATTCTAAAAATTCGGAGGCCTTTTATAGTGAAAATGGACAAAATTCGGACCTGGACGGCGGTCGGACCACCGTGGAAGTGACCAGCCGGGGAAAAAAAGAAAAAGCAAAAAACGGCGGTGGCTACGGACCTCCAAAAATTATTCCGGGACCATATCCGTGATCCTTGCATCGCTCTGGACATTTCAAGTACCATGAAGACATACTTTCGGTGAACTTTACCGTGGTCCTCCGGTCCTGCCCGGTCGTCTGCAGTCTGAGAAAATTGGCTTTCCGAGCCTCAAAATTTGAGTATTCACAGTAGGATAGTGAGTGACTCTAATATCTCACTAGAAACAAATGTGGATACTTTAATAATATCAAAGAAAGTTATGTTATTAGGATACTTCAACAAATCCAATATTGGCTGAGCAACTGTGCCATCAGGATACTTCAACAAATCCAATATAGGCTGGGTTTTAGCCCTTTGTCCCTTGTCGTTTGAGAATTTCGGCTTTCTTCTAGCCCATAGGTTCCATTCTTCAATGGATTGACTTCAACTCTTCTAGTTGGACTGACTTTCTATCATTTGAGAGTTCTAGCTTTCTTCTAGCCGGTTGCTTCAATCTTCACCTTTCATAATGGATTTTCATCCTTGGTCGTTGGGTCTTCACCCTTTAAAATAGATCTTCATCCTTTGGACAGTGGGTCTTTACCCTTAAAAATGGATTTTCATCCTTGGACATTGTCTGCTTAGCTTTAACTCTTCTAGCTGGACTGAACTTTTGTCTTTTGTCTTTTGTCTTTTGTTCTTTCTTCTATAAAAAATTCAGTTATTTTTTAGCTAGCCTTCATATCCTCTCTTTTCCCCCTGCGTGGCAAAAATATTAAAAGTGAGTCTAAAAATATTTTGTACAGGCATAAAATCAAGATTTGAAAAAAAAGAGAAAATTTTGCCCCCTGTGTAGGCTTAAACCACTAATTTTGTTCCCATGTAGGCTTTAATTGATGTTTGTGTTTTGTCTCATTCTTTACACAAGCATGCATCTCCATTTCTGCATAGTGATTGGATCTCTCTTAAGCAATGGGCATTTCATGCCCCCTAATTCCATATCTGCTTCTTAATGTTTGCTTCATAGAATATTACTATTTACTTTGACAAACAATAGGTAATAGAAGACAAAATTATAGTGTGATATGCTCATGTATGCATGATATGCATGGGCGATACTTACAATGGTTCTACTGACTCACAGACCAAGGTGGTCAGTTGAAGTACTCCCATTGATTCTTTCAAGATACTTATTCAAGTCTTGCATTAGAATATCAGGAGCCTTCACATACATGGCTTTTAACTTTAAGATGAAATCATGAGTAGTAAGGGCTCAAGCAGAAACACAAGAAACATCTATTTCAACATATTTGATTGGCGACTTCTTTATGATCTTACAAGTGATCCTTTCATTAGCCCACTTCTACCCAACATGTCCTTTGGTGTTCGACAGTACAATGCACTTCCCTAAACTTAAAGGCTAATATGATAAAAACTCTTCCTTTTTCTTTTTCTTTTTTAAATTTTCAAATCATATTTTGGCTTCGTCAAATCAGTGTCAATATACCTCAGGGCTTGACTTTCCCAAATCAATATATCTATAACATGACAACCATAGTTATTATACTAAACTCAGGAATCAATTCTATTTAAGTAAGAATTGTTGCACTTCAGATAGGCACGTACACATTTCTTAGCCAAAGGTCTCATTAAGTTTTGATATTGTTTATCACATATGCATGCTTATTCAAACAATCTCCACTATTAGACTCTACCTACCAAAAGAAATCAACATGTCTTTAATAGGCTTGAAATGGGGTCTATAAGAGATATGGGTTAAATGAAAGTCATTTTTAGGCTAATGTGATACTGCTAACAAACCATCACACTATAAACTTTCTGCTGAAACTATATGTTGTTAGAAACATTAAACTCTAGATTTCATTTCCACCTTTTAGGCATCTTGTTATCTTGCTTCATAGAAATACAAAACTTGAATGTTCTTCCACCTTCTTAGCAGAAATCTAGATACGATCAGTACTATCTTAATTTTTAGACCACTCTTTTCTTCCTCAACCATTCTGTCCTTTTCCCTCTTGGAATATTAAGTCTAAGAATTTCAATATTGCTTACTTGAAGCTACGTTGGATAAAATGAAAGATGGTCTTTCCCCTAATTTTATTTGAATCATTGGCTAGATCGAACCAGTTCATGTTAATCTGTCCTTGTAAACTAAGTGGCAGTCTTCTGTTACTTTATGTACAAGGAACTCTATTGGCTTTCTAAATTGCTCTCTTGGGATTTTCTTTTTCTTTTTCTCTTTTTTCTTTTCTTTTCTTTTTTTTTCTTTTTGTATCTTTGTTTTGCCCTAGCTCTAAGAGAGTTATCTTATTTGCACTCTCTATGCCCCTAACTATAGATGAGTCGAGTAGAGTGAGCTTGCTTCAATGAGGATGAATCTTTCAGTGCCTTAATAAGTCTGAGATATTAAGTCCAATTCAGGTTAACATCAACTATCTTTGTGGTCTTACTATCCATCCTCTTCCTTGATCTCCTTTAGTCCTTAGTACCTTAATGATCATCATACTTTCCATAAGTATCACAACAGCTCAGGATAGGTTCTTGGGGTTTACAAGCCAATAAAAGTAAGCTAAAAATTTTATGAAGGCTTAAAGGGACAACTAGGGATTGATATTTAATTGGGTGGATTCTAGTTGTTGGCTTACCAAACAATGCCTAGATTATTTCTCCTTAAATAGGAAGAGTTCAATTTCGCCTTGAAAGTTTATCTAATCATGTTCTAAGATAGACTAAGATCTAAGCAAAGGTAACTATATAGGAGCCCTCTCTAAGTAAGCATACACAACTTGATGCTATAGAACAACTCCCTCACCTAGTAATGTTATTCAGATCGTGATGCATAGATACACTAATTTATGAATATCAAGCTAGACTCATCATCGGTTGAACACCAAACTAAACAAAGACCAACATAAATAAAAATTTGATGAAAGTAATTTATTCAAACAATTTTAATTTTAAAATCATAATTAGTCCAGAAAATATAAAGAAAATAAAATAAAAACCAAACAAGCTAGGGGAAGTTTGTTGAGTATGAGTCAAGAAATATTTTATCTACTTGGACATGTCTAGGGCAAGGGCCAAAACTAGCAACACCTTCTTCAGCAGTTTCTCCATCTATATCTTGAAAAGATGTCTAGATAGAACTTTTCATCAATCCTTCTTCTATCATGATGGTCGCTGGTGGTGGCACTCTTCTAAACTTAGGCAATGTATTACTTTTAGTGTTAGGTTTATCGAGCTCAGGTAGCTTGCCATTGTCGATTAAATCTTGGATCTCATTCCTTAAGTGGATGCATCTATCTATCTCATGTCTTTGCACTTGATTGAATTGATAGAAGGCCTTGGCATCAAAGCTTGATGGCAAAGGATTAGACAAAGGTCGGGGATACAATGACCATAATAGCCCATTTTTCTTCAACTTGTTGAAAGCTTAAGATAAAGGTTTTCCGACTCTAAAAACTATCTTCTATTTGTTTGACCAAATATTGTACTGACATTCACTGACTTCTATGTACCCTGACCGCCAGACTGATAACTTTTCCTATCATTCCTTCTTCCAAAAAAATGATTCTTTTCCCTTTTCCATTCTTCTATTTGCAAGCTAGCTTGGAGAAGATCTTTGAAATCCTTGGTAAGGGTATGGGACATTCTCTCTCGAAGATTAGGTAGCACCCCTCCCACAATCATCTTAATCTGGTCTGACTCATCAGGCCTCTTCTTGAGCAACGCAGTCTTGTTTCTCCATCTTTTTATGTAGTCAACAAAGTTTTCATTCTATTTCTGCCTTATTTGCTCAACCTCTATCAAAATGACCTCCAACTCTGTATTATACCCATATTGTTGGATGAAGGCCTTGTACAATGAGTCCCAGTTCTTTTGAGTATCATCCTCTAAGGTGTTGAACCAATTATGCACAATAGGATATAATGAAAGTATGAAGTGCCTTAGAGTTTGAGCCTAGGTAGCTCGAGCAGACTGCATGGCTGCATTGCTTGACATGAAGATGAGGATTTCCAATTCCATCGAACTTGGCAAATGAAGGCATTTTAAACTTGTATGGGACTTCCTCATCTTGTTCAAATAGCTTGTCTACCTCTGACATCTCTTTGATTTTCAACTTCTTCTCAAACTTCTTCTCTAGATCGACAATCATCTTCTCTACATCGAAAGTTTCGGTCTTTTTAATAGTTGATTTCTCCACTACTTTTGCTCATTCTTCTTATCTTGAGGATCTTGAAAGTACTGAGCCCAGTAGTCATCATCGTCCATAACCATCTTGTCATCATCAAAGGCTACTTCACCAACTTTAGCCTTTCCTTTGTCATTCTGCTTCTTGGTACTAGCAAATGCTTCAGTAGTAAATATTGCAGCTATTTGGCTTTTCATGGTCTCAGCCAGGACTCCCTTTAGTTCTTCCATTTTGGCATTGAGGGCATCATCTACCATCTTTTGAATCTATTTTGGTTTCATTGCTTTTGGTGAGAAGCTAACTGAGTTATTGTTGAATTCTACGTCACTAATGTATGTTGGATTATCGTAGGCTCTTGAACTGCTGTAATCCAAGGCTGTGAGTCAAAAAGGATCAATGATATGAGATGCAATGCATGTATGCATGGATGTACAAATAATAAACAGACCAAACCAAATCAACATAGTACGAATGAACCTTCCAACCTTATAGCTTCCACACACGAATGGTGTGTCTCTTTTTCTAGGTATATGGCTAACAAAATACCAACATGGGGTATCTTATTTTCAAACAATTTCCTCGGATGTTTTAACCAATAGTTGTATTTTCAAACCTAGAAGTCAATCCATGATAGTTCCCACTAATCAAGCCTTAATCCATTGGTCCAATAAAAAGATAGCTTTTATGCTATATTGGATTAAAACCAAATTAAAGAGTTTATCATAAATAGATTTCCCATTTAAAAAAAAACTAGTGATTTGTACTTCAAACAAGCTCATGATTAATAAGTCTTAGTGTAAACTAGGCCCATAATTGATTCTAAGTATTCCATAATTGAACTCACTAGTTGTAAACCCATTAAAGAAAAAGTTATGGGAAATATTTTTAAAATGGTTTTGTTTCAAAGCCCATTGTAAAAGATTTGTAAAAATAAATTTTGGGCTTTGAGCTTGGACCATGAGGTAAAAGGAATTATTGATCCATCTTGGAAAAGGTTTTATGTCAAAAGACCATCTTTAAAAGTCCTGAAAATAATTTTGGTCTTTTGGGTTTTAAAAATAATTTTAGGCTTTGAAAATTATTTTGGGCTTATAATATAATTAGGTCATAATAGAAAAATAACAAACCAAATAGGTCATGATTCAAATTAAGATATATCAAACATAGTCAAAGAGCAAACATTTGGGTATAAACCTAAGGAAAGTAACTAGGCTAAATATATGAGCTTTAGTCATTGGGTTGAAAAGCTTAGCTTCTCATAACAAGTATATACCAAATGGTATGAGGCTATGAGTGGTTATGCCATACTTGATCTCTGTACCTTGAGTGAAAGTATGGTATCCTTTACATAACACAACGCTGGTAACACGGACGTCCTAACTCACGCATACAATGAAATCTAAAATGATGCAGTAGATAATATCATAATAAGAAAGAATAAAATAATATTAAGACTAACAAAATTAACTTCTCTTATCCCCAGTGGAGTTGCCACTGTGAGCAGAAATTTTTTTTCCCCACTCCCGGTGGAATGGCTCTTGCGAGTTTGACACTGTTAGACTCAGGGCCTTAGAGAATACGGGCCTAAACGAGGAGAAAAAGGAGTCACCACCTAGACAGGCTGAAGAAAAGAAAGGGGTGGATGACTTGATTTCTAAGGAATCCCCAACCCCTTAATGGGTTCAGAAAGTTGGGTAGGCGTAGGAAAGGTGAGAATGACCCATGACCCTCCACAGTGCCCGGTTTATTAGAAACAACTTTTTTTTCAAGTCTAAATATTATAAAACTCTTAATGATATGATATTATCCATACTACATATGACAATTAAAATAAAATATCATTGTATTAAAATCAAAGTAATGTTCAAACAAAATAATAAATGAGCACCCATACAAGATGGAAACATGCCCTTATAACCATGTCCAACGTCTAAAACAAAATAAATTGGATACCCACCAAAAGGTGAAAACATATCATTTTACATTAATCTAGAACTTTAAATAACTTAAGTTATATGATAAAAACTGAGGCACCCACAAAGTGAAAATATGCCTTTTACAATTCAGGAAATCAAACACATAATTAATTAAGCAAATTAAATCATTCAAGCATAATAATTAAACATAAACATCTAGTATAACCAAAATAAATCATCTATTATAAAAACAAATCAAATAAATAAATAAAGATAGAGTTTAAACTACTAAATAAACAAAATTAGGGTTTTAGATTTAAAAGATTCATTTTACAGTTTAAGGTTTAGAGTTTTAAAGTTGCTGAATAAAATTGGTTTTAATTACTGAATTTGGATTTGGAGAATGGAGACACTGGATTAGGGTTTTGAGCACTAAGATTTAAATTAAGGTTTTAACATTTAGGGTTTAAGGTTCTGAGGTTACTGGAAATTAAGCCACTGGAATTAGGATTTTAAGTTTTCTGGAATTAAAGGATTTTAATGTTTTAGAATTAAATTAATGTTTTGGAAAATTAAGGAAACAGTTTAAGGATTTGGAAAATTAAGGAAACAGTTTAGAGTTTCAAAAAATTAAGGAAACAGTTTAGGGTTTTGGAAAATTAAGGAAACAATTTAGGGTTTTCAATATTATAGAAAATAGATTAAAGTTTTAGAAATTGGAAAATAAGGGTTTTGGATGTTAGGTTACTAAGTATTTAGGTTTAAGGTTATGGATTAAGGTTTCTGAATCTGGGGAATTTAGGGTTTTGTTTTTTGGAAATTTAATTCTAGGATTCTAGATCAGCGCTATTTGAAATACAAGATTTGGGTTTTGGTCTTTGAGAAACAAGATTTAGAAATTAGGGTTTTAGGTTTTTTAAGAATTAGGGTTTTAAAAATTGAGGATTTGGTATCTTGAAATAGTTTAGGACTTTTTGAGAATTTGGTTAGGGTTTCAGGTGTTGAGCTTGGAAAGCATATTAGGATTTAACAATTTCAAACTACTAGATCAAAGCAACAATTTACAACAAATAATTAAAATGTTTAGAGGAAAATAAGAATCTAGCTATTGTATGTTTTAACAACTTAAAAATCAAGGGATGAAGTTATTGTAAGTATAAATAAATTGTATGATTAAAGCCAAACCTTCGTTTTTGGTTCCATCAAAATTGATTCTGGCTGAACAAAAATAAAGACATTGTTGCTGCCTTTAATGTATTGATGATTGATGAACGTTGATTGTTGCTAATTAACTCTTGATAGTTTTCTTGTTTGTTGATCAATCTGCCTTGCTGATCAATGTTGCTTCCTTTGATTATTGTTACTCCTTTAATCGTTGTTCCTGCTACCTGTTATTAGCATTAAACCTTATTATTTATAGGTAAACCATCACAAAATAAACCTAATATGTTCAATCCACCTTTAAAATAAATTCTAGCCTAATTAGGAAACAAATGGCTGACCAAAACTTAAAATAATTTAAGACCATGTAGATCTAGTGTGCCAGATCAACATGGGCCAAGGCCATGTCGATCTGGCAACCAGATCGATATGAGCTTTTGGCTCATGTCGACCTAGGCCACCAAATAGACATGAGCGCCCTTCAGGTTGACATGAGCAATGGCTCAAGTCACCTGGGGCCGCCCTGACTCAAATTAGTATTGTATTTTTAGTTAATGGACTGGACAGTTTCAATTTAGGCCGAACAAATTTAATTTTAGGGCTTTAATCAGTTGAATTTTTTTCTTTTGAAACCAAACCGACTTATTTAAAAGTTTTAAATTAGGTTTAGATCTTTTAAAGTCAGATAGAATTTATTTTGGCATTCTTTAATCAGGACCGTACCAACCTGGGGCCAAAATTAAGGGTTTGTAGTACTCAATTTTAATTAATGGTTCTCCTATAGGTTTTATTATGCCTAGTAGAGGCTTGAGGCAAGGCGACCCACTTTTTCCATATCTGTTTCTTCTATGTACTAAAGGATTAACAAGTCTAGTTAGGCAAGTAGGGGAAAAAGGTCTTCTTCATGGTATTTGCATTTGTCCTAGTGCTCCAACCATTTTGCATCTTATGTTTGCTTATGATTGCATCTTATTTATGAGGGCAAAATTAGAAGAAGCTAAGATATTATTTGATATTCTGCATCAATTGAAATTCTCTCAGGGCAAAAAGTTAACTTTCACATATCTGAAATTTCTTTTAGTCCATCAATGGCAAGGGATGTTGGAGATAGGATAACTTCTTTTCTTGAAGTTAAGCAGGTGAAGCATCATTCCTTGTATTTGGGGTTGCCAACAGCTGTGAGAAGACATAAGAAGAGAGTTTTTAAGGTGTTTAAGGATCATTTATGGGCTAGACACAGGGCTAGAAGGAGAAGTACTTGTCTTGGGCTGGGAGGGAGCTGCTCATTAAGGCAGTAGCTCAGGCTATTCCTTCATATTTTTTGTTACCTACTACCTTATGTGATGAATTTAAATCCATGATATGTAACTATTGGTGGGGACAAAAATATGAGGAGAGGAAGATGCATATTTGTAGTTAGGTAAAGTTGTGTAAAGAAAAAGAGGAGGGGGGCTTAGGCTTAAGGGATTTTGAATGTTTTAATAGAGCTTTGTTAGCCAAGCAAGGGTGGAGGTTGGCTATTAATTCAAGTTCTCTGATTGCAAGAATTCTTAAAGTTAGATATCATCCTCACTCTAATTTTCTTTAGGCTAATGTTGGTAATAATCCAAGTTATACTTGGAGAAGTATCATGGCTGGGAAGGAACTACTAGCTCGTGGGACTAGAAGGAAGATAGGAGATGGCTCTTTTGTGGAACTATGGAATGATCGATGGATTCCAGAACCAAATTTTTTCAAATTGATCACTCCCTATCGAATAATTTTGGTGGATGCTAAAATTACTGAACTGAACTGATTAATTATAGTAATAAAACATGGAATTGGGAGTTAATTTCATCCATTTTCTACATGATGGATCTAGATCGATTTGCAAAGATCCCGCTGAGCTTGAATAAAAATGTTGATTCATTAGTTTGGCATTATCATAAAATGGGGGAGTATGTTGCTAAAAGTGGGTATCGATTGGCATTGATTTTGGTGAATAATTTAAATAATTTGGGCTCCTCTTCTAGTGGAACTAAGTCATGCATTTGGAAATTTTTTTGGAAAATTGTTGCTCTTCCAAAGGTTGTTAACCTCTTATAGAGAGCAATTCTAGATGTGCTCCCTATGAAAATGGTGTTGAGTCGAAGAGTTGGCATGAAGAACTTGTCTTGTTTATTCTGGAATGAGCCAGAACCGACTCTTCATCTGTTATGAGATTGCGCTCTAGCAAAGGAGGTATGGCTTAATGGTAATCTTCCCCATGTGAGTTCAGTTGAAGGATACTCAGTTAAACAATGGGTAATGAATCTACTCTTAAGCTGTTCTATGGAATATATGAGTAAGATGAGTATATTTTGTTTCTGCATGTGGTTTGCTCGTAACAAAAAATTGTATTAAAATATTAATATCTCTGCTACACAAATTTTGTTTAAATATATACTTCGTTGTCCTTTGAGGACTTGAGTTGGACAAGGAGTAGCAGAGATCATGGAGTCACCCACAATGCGGAAAGGATTGCTGATATTGGAGCGAGTCAAGTGTAGAGTATGGAGCAACAAGGTGTAGAGGCATTTACTAAACTGGTTGGATGGAGACCACCTGCAAATGGGTTTTTAAAAGTTAATTGTGATGCTAATATGGTCAGGAATAACAGAGTGGGGGTTGGGTGTATTTTTTGTGATGCGTCTGGTTTAGTTATGGCTTGTGCAAATAAATTGATGGTTGGTAATGTAGATCCATTCATAACTGAAGGTTGGGCAATCAATTTTGCAATGCAGTCGGCAAAAGAACTTTGTTTTTCTATGCTTGAGTTTGAATTAGATTGTAAGTTTCTTATTGATAAGCTAGTAGAAGGAGTTGAGCTAAGGAATGAGTTTGGTATTATTCTCAAAGATTGCCTTATTTCTAGTAGGAATTTTACTCATTGCAGTTGGTGTTTTACTCCAAGAATTAACAATGAAGCTGCACAAGTTCTTGCTAAATCATCATCGTCTTTTGTCTGAATGTGTATGGGTCGAGGAAATTCCTCCTTTTCTTTCTTTCTTATTTGCTAATGTAACATTTGTCTTCTGATTTCGAATGAATTGCATTTTCTTCAAAAAAAAAAAAAAACAAAATAATATAATTTTTAATAAATTACCAAAATTAATACATGCCCATGTGATATATGGATGCAGTCTTTCATCATATTATAAAAAAATATTGCGAAAAATTATTCTATACTATTAACATGAATTTTTAAATAACTTATTTTCAATCGTGTAGACCAATTAATAATTTTAATTAATAAAATAATTAGATATAAAACTTTTCATATCCATATATTAATATTTATAAAATATATAATATTTTATCTTCGTATATAAAAAGCTTTCATCTGCCAAAAAATGCTTGATATAAGCCGATAAAAATTCTTTTAAAAAAATTTAAATCCAAAAGAAAAATTATGCATAAATAATATGTCATCCTTTAATTCGCATCTAACTAACAAAATAACTAATTGTTTTAATAAATTAATTGAACTAGTCATAAACTCACATGATATGCGAATATAATATTTATCCTATCATAAAAATAGATATTTAACCAGTAAAATACCTCTACACAAAATATTAAGGAATTTTAGACTCTATTAACCTTAATTAGATTCTTTTAGATAAAAATGTCTTCTAATTCTAAAAACTGCCTACTCATCTTTCTAAGAAAAAGCTCAACTTCTAAAAAATCCTAACTCTCTCAAATCTTCAAAATTTATTAATCAAATCTCTCTCTCTCTCTAGAAGCAACTCCTTGTAAATACACCAATTTTAAGCAGTTTTGACTTTTGCAGATATAGAAATAGTGAGTTTTTTGGGTTTTTAATTATTATAAAAATTTTATTTTTCAACATTTTAATTTAAATTATTTTAGTCATGATCTTAAATTGCTAACTCCTAATACTAACAATTAGGAGTATAAATGCCAAATGCTAGCTTTCAACTATAATTTTTAAGTATGATTTTTTTAATATTTATTTTGTTAGTTGTTTAGATTCTACATTCATGCTATATACAGATGAGTCTAGGTTAATTTTTTGATATTGTTGTTAGCTTGAGCAAATACTTAATGACCTTAAATAGGAATGTCAAAGAAAAAAAAAGAAGCTTTCAAAGAAACTGTACAAGTAGGTTCTCAAATAGTTTCTTTTTTTTTTTCGTATTCTTTTTAAATTCATGTAATATTTGCATGTGCATTGTATTGTAAACATCTTTGTTTGTTTAAGTGTTCAAATTCAGATAACCTGTTAAATGACTTTTGGCTTGCTAACATGCATGAAATAACAAATATTTATAGTCAGAGGAATGCTAAAGGTTAAGATTTATTGTTGAAACTTTGGTACAAAATTTATGAATTTTAACTCTTTTTTATCACAATTTGAGCAAACTTTATTTGCCAATATTGAGCAATTTCTAAAACTCAATTTTGAAATTAACTTGCCAGTTATATTAGGGTACTCTCATGTTTTTGAAATTAACTTATCAGTTGTAATTTGTGGATTAGTATGAAGCAATAATACTATAATCCAATACTTGATTAAGGCATTCATTATCAAGTGACGTTCATGTATTGACTTCTGAATCTACTCATAGTTCTAGTTTTAATTTCCACTGGGGAATGTCAATGATAATGGTATTGCAATTTATTCATTTACGAATCCACCATTGGATTTGAGGGGTTAGTTTGTTCATTTCTCTAAGCTTGCTTAGATATGATAAAGCTTTAGATGAATTTAATTTAAGAGATCATATGTATTTGGAATATCGAGGTTTTCTCTTTGAGTTAGTCGCTGCTAGTAATATATCCTTATTTCTACACACCTAAAATGGAATCACCAAAATTAATGATCACAAATATTCTAATGGGTTTTGGAAATTAGAAGAAGATAAAGATATTTCTTCATATTATTTGCATATGCTCGATTTGAATGGACCGGTCTCCTCTATGATTCAAATATTGAAATTATTCAGAATGTCAATTATCAAAGTAGTTTATTGCAATAAATAAATCATTCATAATAAACAATAATCACACATTATACATATGATGTGTGAGTTACAAAAATATAATTTGAGCACCCACAAAAGTGAAAACATGCTCTTACAATCAATCTTAGAAAAGGAAAATTTAATTAATTTTGTAACTTATAAATAAATCCTATATATTGATCCAGGAAAAAAAATTACATGTAGTCCTATACACATCAAATTTAAGAAAGATGTTTCATGCTGAGTTTAATGAAAATGAAAATAGAAGATGAATAGTAATAATAATAGATAATAATAACAGTAGTCGTAGCAATAGGAATAGCTAAAAACCGATAATGAATCAAAGGATAATAAAATAATAAAAGTTTATATAAATTATCAAGCTTGACTATCCAAAAGATTATCGAGTTTGATAATAAAAAAATACCGAGCTAAATTAAAGAGACTAGTTTTTATAAAGCATGATTACTTTTGAGAGGTTTGTTGAAAATTTTTAAGTTTGATAAAAAAATTCTATCGAGTACTACAATATTTCCTCAAAATACATAAGAAATCATTTTAAGATTATATTCTTATGAGTTAAATGTCCAGGGGATCTTTTTAATTCATTTTCATCTTATTCACATGACTTTGACTCATAGAATCATCTTTTAAGAACTAAAATAATATGAAACTTCCATTTCTTCAAAGAGTTTTATTATTTCTTCTTTTGAAAGATATTGTTTTAATTTTGATTGTGATTTTCCATTATCAATAATCATATGCAATTTATTTTGGATTGTTTTTGAATGTTAATGAACGATTTTAGGTTGGTAACAAGCATTAAAATGGATTGAAGCCAATTTGAAATGAGTTTTAGGTATACCTCTAAGAAATTTTAAAACTTGCTACCAAGGGAACTTAGTCCACATAAATATTTGACTTAGATGATCTTCCTTTGGCTTTAAGTGATTAGATGTTATTGTGTACATATCAAGCTTGCTATTGGTGTCTTTGAATGGAAAAAATGAACTATTTATTGGCTAGAGTTTTCTCCTCCTTTTCATTGAATGTAGCTGGCTGCCTTTTATAGGCAATAGCTACTGCTCTAATATAAAATTATCCAGCTCGATCGTTAAAAAATATTGAGTTTGACAATTATATCTCACCTGATAAATTTCATCAGGTTTATTGAATCTAACCCTCACACAATCCTCGATAATTTTAACAAAATATTGAACTTGACATTAATTATTATTAAGCTCGATGTTTATTGATAATTTTTAAAGGGACTATATGAGGTGTCAGATTCGGGTGTCTACACTTTGCCCCTTGCTTAAGAGATGAAAGATTTCTTGGCTTACAGATATGAAAAACAAGAAGGTTTCTTTGTTCCTAATTCCTTTTTTCTCCTTAGGCAAATGATCGATCGTCAGACATGCTCATCTTTTGGCAAATGGTTGTTAAGGCATGCTTGCCTTGCTCATCCTTCAGTTGGTGATTGATAAGGCATGCTCGCCCTCCTTCAAACACGCTTATCCTTTGATTAATGATTGATAGGGCATGCTCGGCCTCTTTCAAACATGCTCATTCTTCGGTTGATGGTTGATAGGGAATGATTGCACTCCTTTGTAAATGCTCATCCTTCGATTGATGATTGATTGGGCATGCTCGCCCTGTTTCAGATATGCTCATCCTTTAATTGATGATTGATAAGACATGCTTGCCTTTTTTTTGGACATGCTTGTTTTTCGGTTGATTGACTAATGACTGGTTGATTTTCCAAAAAATCCAAGTACCTTTTTACCCTTCTTGGCACTTTTTTTCTTGATATCTACTTCTTTACCCTAGTGTGCAAAGATATTAAAGGTTAGCATTGAAATATCTTTTGCATGCATAGATAAGATATATGATTCATATGGAAAAATATTTCATATGTTGACATATTCCACTAGGGATTGTTATTTATGTATGCTTCATTAGGAATGACTTTTGAAAATCTATAATAGTCTATTATTGACAAGCAATAATATGTTATTTCATAAGTCATTGCTTAGATAATACTCCTTATGTACACACTTTCATCGTCTTCTCACTAAAAGATGTTGCATTTCAGATAGACACATACTTAGAGAGGCCTTTAAGATCACTTTGGAAATGATAATACCTTTTCTTCTTTCATATGTAGATGTGTCGAAATCATTTCTACTAATGTATTCCTAACCTTCTAGGAGATCACCAGGTCTTTATTAGGCTTGTAATGGGGCTATTCATTTAATACTTTTAAAGAAACTATGGCATTAATTTTACGTTTAAAGTTCAACTATATTTCAATTGCCATATGCTATAAATAGTGCGTGGCTCCTTAAAGTGTGGAAGTGAAAACTCATTTTATTTCTTAAGTGCACTTTTTACCTTATTAAAGGGATCCTTCATACTTCTTTAACGCTTTCGCCTTTAGTTGAACTTATATCTTGAACAACCTTTTATTTTATTAATTTCCCTTTGCCCCTTTAGCTTGTTTGACATCTTGTTCATTTTCTCTTTTCATTCTTGCATTAGTCCTAAGGTTTTTTTTTTGGTGGGCCATTTTCTCATTTCTTCTTTTCTTCCTTGCCTTTTTCCTAAAGATTTAAATATTGGTGACATTTTCTCATTTATTCTTTTATTCCTTGCCTTATGCCCTAAGAATTTAAAGATTGGCAATATTTTCTAATATTTGCTTTTCCTCCTTGCCTTTTGTCCTTTTAAAATCGACTAGTGCCACTATTCTCCTTAAGGGTAGGTGAATAGGGTTTATGAAAGTAAGAAAAAGTAAGTTAAAATTACCATTTGGCTTCAAAAGGGACAAGTAGGGGCTATGTATCGTTATAATGGATACAAGATAGTGATTGGCCAAAGAATGCCTAAATCATCATCTCCCAGGTAGTCAAGAATTGAGATTTTGCCTTGATAATTCCTTCAAACTTGTTCTAAAAATGAAAGCAACCTTTCAATTGCAGGTTCAATGTAGGAGCTTTCTATAAGTTAGCATTCACAACCTTCATAACTTGTGATCTTGAAAGATTGCCCATAATTAAGTCACTCTTTCTGAGTGATACTTTGTATGAATAACACAAAATTGCTAATCTCTAGAGCCATTATAACTCTTACCAAGGCCAAATATGCACACAATTCAAAAGGAAATGAATAATTTAGCCAAATATTGGTAAAAATTAGAAAAAAAAAAAAGAAAGAAAAAGATGTGAGAAAACCTCATTGGTTTTGAGAAACTATCGAACGGTTATCTAAAATATCGAACTTGATATTTTTATCTACTCAACATTAGTGAACTATCAAACTCAGAATTTTGATAGTAAAGTTTAAAAGCCTTTTAGCACTCTTTCCTTCTTCTTTTTCCTTATTTTTCATATCGGTGGTCAGTGGCCTTTTAGAATTTTGATTTCTTATAATAAAAAAAAAATCCTTAAATCTCTTTCTTCTTTATTTCTCTTTCTACTAATCTCCTCTACTTATATTCCATGGCTAGGAGCAACCTACTGGTGAAGGGAAGTTGATTGATTTTCCACATTTTGGGTGGCAAAATAAATTTCATGATGTTTGGTCTACTATAGGGCTAGCTTATAGACATAGGCCTCCAGTGCTCCCTCTCAATGGTTATAGATGTAAGGCAACATGGTTCCAAGTAAGTTTGATATCTTTATGCTTGTTTGTGATTAACATTGACAATGACTATTGGAATGAAATTGACGTGCTCTGTTTTTTTTTAAAACCTATCATGGTTGGACTGCTTGGCCGATGAAAAATTGCCAAGTACAATAATACTTAATGTTGAACTTGATAGTTTTCTATTCTTAACGATTGTCGTATGAAAGATGACCTACTCGATAATCTTGCTTAGTGTAGAAGCTTGTCAATTTTAGGATATTCAGTAGTTCTTAACAATAATCATGTATGATTGTGTTCAATTTTTCTTTTTAATAGTTCTATAATTTTTTGAGTCATATAAATTGTCGAACTTGATGGTTCTAAAGCATACACAACCCACTCAATAATACTTTGATATTCCTCACTCGACAGTAATTAAGCCATAACCTTGATAGTTATCCCTTTATTTGGACAATCTTTGGCAACTCAAAATTATCAAAATTGGCAATAAACAATTATTGAGTTCAATAATTTTCACCATTTTGCAGAACTTGATTAATGCTTTATAGCTCGCCTAAATGCCTACGCTTTCATACCAGTAATGTAATTAATTCAAAGGTTAGATATCATGCTACATTCCCATTTTCTTACCTTAATCTGAATTGTTTGTTTGGTTATAGTTTGATACTAGACTAATTTGTGCGGCTAGTTCATTATATGTTTCTCAAGCATGATATAGGTCTCTCCTGTCTCTTTGAAGGATATAGTGCAGACTTCTGGACTCTACCCATTCTTATAGGCTTATAAGCCCTAATTTTTCACCATAATATTAAAATTTATGGTTTCAACACAACTTAAATCACTCAAAATGAATGTCGGACATGATAGAATAAGCTTTTGAAAAATTACTATGCAAGAAATGGCTAAAACTGGGCCCAATGGGCATTGCTACGTGCAATAGCCAGTAGCAGCACCTGCTACCGCCTGGCAGTAAAAAACTATTGCATAGGCCAAAAAAATGTGTTGTGCACCCTAATCCAACTTTCTTTCCCTAAAATTTTGATTTTAAGCTTCCAAAACTCTATAAATAGGCCATCCTCATCTCATTTATACTCACACCATTCAACTAAGCTAACATAATTACCAATTGCCTTACTCTCTCTCCCTCTTTTCTTATTCTAAAGAAAATGTTCAATCTTCCTTAATGCAAACCGCCTAAAGCTTATTTCTTTAATAAGTTTGGGTATTCGGTCAACTTAGAGTTCTTTTTCCTTAAACCACCTTGAATCAGTTGCTTCATTAGAAACCCTAATTCACAAATGAAAGTGGAACTCCGATATGGATACACACTCAAGCCACATCACCGAGATCATCAAGGAAGGTATAAATCCTAATTTTGGTTTCTTTTCTTTTTCAAAAATTTATTTTTTGGATTAATTTATTGTTTGGATTTCAAAAGACCATCCTTTGAACTTTTGAATTGGACTTAATTGATTGAATCTAAAACTTTAAAGGACCTAAATTAGAATTAAAAGCTTGAACTAAATCTTCAAAATTGGGTTTCATAAACCTCAAAGAAAATCCATTTTCAGTTGCAAAATTAGGTTTCTTTAACCTAAAATCAGTCTTTTCCAAAGTTAATTTTAAACCTAAACATACATAGTTTAAAAGTCAATCATTTTCCAAAGTTAATTTTAAATCTAAATATACCTAGTTTAAAAATCAATCTTTTACCAAAGTTAATTTTAAACCTAAACATACCTAATTTAAAAAATCAATCTTTTTTCCAAAGTTAATTTTAAACCTAAACATACCTGGTTTTAAAATCAATATTTTTTTTCAAAGTTAATTTTAAACCTAAACATACCTGGTTTAAAAAATCCTTTTCAAGTTTAAACTTAATCATACTTGGTTTAAAAAATTAAATCCCATCTTAGACTTAAATAGACCTACTTTAGAACTATATGGTCTTTGGTTCCCAATCAAATGGAATATGCATGCCTAATTGGAATTTCAGTTCAAGTACCAAGTCCACTTTATAAAATAATTTTACCTTTTAATTCTTCTTTAAATATGGACTTTGTTTGTCTCATTCACTTGATTTCTTTTAGGGAATGTGTGCCCATCCTAGAATCTATAATGCTAGAGTTAGGATCCTCTTCAATTGAAATTTTGAAATGTAATTTTAATTTTGCACTTTTTTTATGTTGCCTTTAATTCATGAATGGATGGATGTATATAATAATGTTAATCATGCATTTTATTTATCATATGTATAATTGCCAATATTCATGAAATAATTTTTCTAAGTTTTCATTTAATATAAGGCCAAACTTCTTTTTCTTAAAATAAGCCTAAACCTAGCCCCAATCCATTATTTGGTTCAAGGATAGTGACTTTTTATCCTCAGGATGCAATTGGAGTCAATTTTAAGGGTTTTTCTTAAATTTCCCATTTTCTTTAAAAATAAATTTAAGTGGCAGCTCAAAACTTATTTTTACCTGAACCAAGTGTAGCCTATGACAACAGAGTGACACTGGCATTTTTGTGTGATCCTTAGTCTAATTTTAGCATTTTGGCTTTCATCCTTTGGCAGGCCAGACATGGTGCTTGGGTGGGGCCTCATAGTCGACTACTCCACTAGTGAATAAATATTTTTCAAATGAAAAAATATTGTAAGTGGGCTAATGAGCTTAACTTTTTTCAAAGTAAAATTAACTTGACCTTTTATTAAATTTGAAGTTTTTCATGCATAATTTTTGCACTCAAAACCTTAGATTATTTAGGGCAAACCTCAGGATAGTAGGTAACATTGATTCGACAATCTTCCTTAGGTTTGCTGGGAGATAGCCAAAGTAATTCGTCCTGTGATGGATCCCCAAATCATATTTGATGCATAACGAGTGAGCATGTACTATTAGACCCACGTAAGATTCTTTATCTTATATGTGGTTAGGTATTTCGCTGCTCTAGTATGATGAGACCTTTTTGACTAAGTCACCCTTAACCCTTTCATGTAATGACCTTATACCCTAACCTTAGGTTGTACATACCATAAAAATCAAAGCTCTTTATATGATTCATAAATCCTTTTTTCTCATGAATCTATGTACATTATGCCTTAAAAATCTTATATAAGATAAACCTTAAGCCTTGTACATAAAACCATTAAAAAGAAGTAAACTCTTAATCCATAAAGCCCCTTGCACTCATGGATTAGATATTCATATAAAATTCCTTCACTATACCTCATCCAAAGCTCACTCATCTTCTGTACCTTAACCAAACACTTATCCTTGCTGCCCAAAAGGTCCCATACTTTAGGACAATTTCTTATTCCAGCCCCACCATGCAATTCAAGATATTTTAGATCTAACAATCATAATCCTTTTTCCCCCTTTTTGGACTTAAAATGTCTATTGATGACAACCCCATCATAGCCTTTGCTGACCTCATAATGATCTCTTTGAATAGTTTTCTTCAAAGTTTAGACACCTATCTAGCCAGTAAGCATGAATCCATCTTAAGAGAAGTTCAGCTCATGGTATATTAGTCCATCATTATATAATCTATATCTGCTTGCCTTAAGACTTTCCTTCTCTTTAATTACCCCTTTTATTTGATTCTGTTGGAAGGTATATATGGCCTAACACAATGATCTAGACCTTGCCATTGAAGCACTCCTTAAAAGGTAAGAAGAGACCCTTATTACTATGATGGCCAATCAACAAGCTGAGCTGATCAAGACCTTTGCTAACTCCTTGTCCGAACAAAGAAATTCTATTTTGTAAGAAATATCTATTATGTTTTGACTTATCTCGACATAGTTAAATTCTTCTACCGCTAACCATAACATAACATCTACTTCTCAAACTGCACCAGTAGTTCTACCAACTAAGGGTGTGCAAAAATTCATAGCCCGATCGAACTCATCCAATCCGTTTGATTGGTTAGATGCTATGTATCATGTAAGGGCAGGTTAGGATTTTTAATGTTTTTTAGTTTTGGGTGGTTGGTCTGGTGAGGCATATATATTTCGCTCAAACTCAAACTCGATCGACTACTCTTAAGTGTATATAATATAATAAAATATAAAATGCTTAAAATGATGTCGTTTTATGTCGGGTTTCATTTGTAAATTGTTAGTTTTTAGATTATGTATCATCTTATTTAATTTTGAATTAAATTAAATATTTAGACTGTGAAATTAAATGATCTTATGTTAGAAAACATTTTCTGTGTTTTACTGTCTTAATTAATTAGTTAATTGTTATAATGTGTGTAAAATTTAAATATATATTTACTTATATTACTTTTATATGATTTTTTGTCCCAAGATGGCAACCAAGGGGGGGAGGGTGAATTGGTTTCCTTAAGAAATAATGACAATTAAAAAACTCAACAAAATAGAAATGCGGAATAGAGAGATGGTTGAGTAATGGAAGAAGGAAAGAACACACAAGATTTATAGTGGTTCGGATTTACTTCAATCCTACATCCACTTCCTTAACAACTTGTTAAGGTTCCACTAATCTTTGAAGTTTTTACAAGCTCACTTTCAACTTTGGTGTTTTCACAAGTTCACACCTAACTTCACAAGTGTTTTTCTAAGGCTTACACTCAAGAACCTTTAAAGGAGTTTTTAAGGCTCACTCTCACAACCTAAACAAGAGTTTTACAAGGCTTACTCTCACAACCCAAGTGTTTTCCAAGCTCACACTCAAACTTATACAATGGTGTTTTCAATGCTTACACCTAACATTCATTACAATTCAAATGTAAGTTTAAGTAAAAGAAAAGTTATTGCTTGGCTATCAAATTCTTTTTTTTTTTTGCTTCACTTCTTATTCTTTTCTTATAGAAGCACTGTATTTATAGCCAATGTGGTCTTACTAGCCGTTATTGATAGTAAGAATAAAGTCTTGACAGTTTAGACCTTCTTTATTAAACTGTCCGAAGCATTTCGCGGTCGTCCTTTATATAAGGATGGTCGCGCTATTGCCACACACGGTCGTCCTTGTATAAGGTATGGTCGCTGCATTTAAAAAAGCTTCAACGGTCGAATTTGAGTGCTCTGCAGTAGGAATCTTACCCATGCTGTGGTTGTCGGGATGGTCGCGCATCACAAAGGTGCGGTCGCCCTTTTTGAATGTTGAAGTGGGTTTATAACGGTCATGTCATGTGTCATTCTTTGACAGGGCAGAAGAGATGTCCGCCAAAATTTGAATGTCGCGGTCGCCCTAGGTAGCATCTCGCGGTCGAGTTGAGAAACTCGCGTCGAACTTCTGGACGCACCTAAGGATGCGAACACTACTGTCTCTTTAAGCAATTTTCTCCTGCATTGGCAGAGCGGTCGCGAATATGAACGCGCAGTCGCTAAAGTGGTAAGCGAGGCCGTGTCATTTGCCGTTCTTGTCACCACGAACCTTACTGTGATTAAAATAATTTGAGTTCCTTGAGTAGTGGTCGTCCATAACTTGGGGACGGTCGCTCTTCTTAAAGTGCGGTCGCTACTGAGGTCGGGTTTCTGAACTCGAAACCTACTGTGATAAGGTTTCATCCTTTAATTAAATGGTGCGGTCGTATTCAGGTTTGGTGCGACCACTAGAAGTGTTCTGTTCAGCTTTATTTTAAGTAACCTAAGCCTGCAACAAGATTCTCCAAACACATGTTAAATGGATCATTCAATTTGAGTTGTCAAGGATCAAAATTGAGATCATTTGTCTAACAATCTCCCCTATTTTGACTTTGACAATTCAAATGGAATGATTAAAAAAAATCTAAAATGCTCCCCCTTAACATATGCATGAATCATGGTTAAGTATATCTTGGTGCATTGTTATTATTTGATTATCTTGGTTTAATTAAACAATCATTCCAAGTTGTGTACTATTTTCTCCCCCATTGTCATAGGCAAAACATTTTTCCCCCATAGCATAACATATCTTGAAGATTAAAAGATACTAAACATTATGTTTATTAAAAGATAGAGGAAAGTACAAAGATATATTAAACAAATAAAGCAACAAACATATTAAGGCATAACACAAAATGAAGATGTAAACTATTGAAACTAAATGTGTTGAAAATGAAAACTATTCTGAATCATCATCCTCATCTATCTCTTCTTCTACTAAAGGAGCTTTTCCTTTATCTTGAGGAGCAAAAGAGGTAAAGCTAGTACTAATGGACTCTTCTTCTTCAGGAAGACTTTGGGTATGATCACTTATATCCCAATCTTCAAGATTGCATTGAGGCAAGTCCAGTTTGCCTTGCATATCATAGAGATCATGATGCATGTGAGATATAAGGTCAATTCTCTTGTTCAAGTGATGGAATCTTTTGGAGACACTTTTCTTGAATATAGAGAGTTTCCTGGAGAGAGATTTGATAGCATTGAGGATGAGTTGAGTAGAGGATGAGGTAGTTTCTTGAGTAGCTTTTGATGAAGTAGCTTTTGGAGGTAATTCCACAGCAACTTCCAGAGAGTCTCCCTCTTCCTCAATTGTGTACCTTGGCCTTTTCTTTTGTCTATCCACAACTCCTTTTTTGCCAAAGTAATACACATATGTACCTTCAATCTTCCTTACACATCCAGCATGTTCTAGATAGTCAATTGTGATGGCACTAGAGGCAAGATTGAAAGGGTTTCTCAATGTAGCTAAGTTCAGATCATTTAGAAGGTTCAGGTGCCTAGCTATTTGAGTTATTTGGGAGGATAAGAAGAAAGTTCCAGTTCTTGTAACTGCATGATGATAGAGGGTGTTAATCAAGAACTTGGTTGTGTTCATTTGGATGTTGTGGGTGAAAGCATATAAAAATATGAGGTTTCTTTTTGTTACCTTTTCATTCCCATCAGCTCTTTGATGGATGGTGTAGGTGATAATCCTATGGAGCATCCAATGGGTGAGGGATTTGATGTGTCTGGCTTTTGATTCTTTTTCAAAAGAAGTTTCCACAAAAATTTCTTGCCAGAATGCAGAGAGAGTTTGGTTTGAAAAGGTTTGATCGTTGTAGGAGGTTATACCATCAGCAGGAAAGTTCCAAATATTGCCAAAGTCTTCTAGGGTTAAGGCTTGGTATTGATCAAACAGTTTAAACCTAACCCCATACCATCCCAGTGTAGAGTTAGCACTCTTCTCTATTTGGAAAGACATAAGGAATTCCTTGCTTAAACTGGAATAGCCTACCTCCTCAGGAAATACAAACTTTCTCCATCCAAGGACATCTAGTAATCTTTCAATTTCATCCTTGATATTCAGGGCAGAAGCCATCCCACCAAAAGGAGATTTGGTTCCCTCAACTTTCTTTCTCTTCAGCATGGCATACCTAACATCTTCCTCAGAAGTTTGATGGTGAGGTTTGTGAATTTTCTCACCTCTTCTGGACTGTGGAGGAGATGGAGGATCATCTATTGGTTCTCTTATTGTGATTCCTGAAGCTCTCTTTGCTTTTCCTTTTATTTTGGAGGTTGTCTTCTTTTTGGGAGCCATTAGGATAGAAAGAAAAAGAAGAAAACTGGAAAACAGAGGGTGTTTTGAGAAGCAGATATTTTGAGAGGATTTTTGAGATTTAGAGGGAAGTTTATATGTTTTAATAAGCAAAATATCAAAGAAACTGATGTATCATACTCTTAAATAGAAGAAATTAAGAAAATAGCCGTTTATGACTGTTGAAAGTTAAGAGTTGCGACCTGTCATACAGCCAACGATTTCAAAATTTCGAGCAGAGTGTACAGAGTGTAGTCACAGATTTAAAAGGGTGCGATCACGAAATGCGGTATAGCGACCATTAGCAAGATCAGTACGCTCGCGGGTGAAGAAACTATCTGTAATGGTCAAAACTATTCAAATTATTGCGTCCGCGCATAAATTTTCTCGACCGCGCACAGAGATTTTTATTTGAATGAATCTGGCAGACGAGATAGCGATCGCTATGGACACTGGAGCGAACGCGACTGACTTATAAATGAAAGAGTCAAGGAAAGATGGAGGAATTTTCTAATGTTTAGGCAAAAAAAAAATTTTATGCACATTGAAACTTCATTGATAGGCAATTAATTTATTAATTCAAAGTGATTCCATCAATCATTCCTAAATTAAGTTTAATGAAGTTAAGTCTATATTCATTCAAGGGTTTTGTAAAGATATCAGCAAGTTGATTTTGTGTATCTATAAATTCTAGGATTATATTCTGATTTTGTACATTTTCTCTCAAGAAATGATGTCTAATATCTATATGTTTGGATCTAGAGTGTTGGATAGGATTTTTAGACAAATTGATAGCACTAGTGTTGTCACATTTAATGGAGATATTGTTAAATGCTTTACCATAGTCAAGCAATTGTTGTTTCATCCATAATACTTGTGTGCAACAAAAACATGCTGCAACATATTTGGCTTCCGTTGTGGATAAAGCAACCGATGCTTGTTTCTTACTATGCCAAGAAACTAGACAATTACCAAGAAAGTGACATGCTCCTGTAGTGCTCTTCCTATCTAAGATACTACCAGCATAATCTGCATCTGAAAAGCCTATGATATGAAATGATGTGTTTTTAGGATACCAAAGTCCCAAATGCATTGTACCACTCAAATATTTCAAAATTCTCTTAGTGGCATTCAAGTGTGATTCTTTAGGACTAGTTTGAAATCTAGCACAAAGACATACACTATACATTATATCAGGTCTAGAAGCGGTTAAGTAAAGTAGTGATTCGATGATACCTCGATATTTCTTCTCATCTACTGCTTTACCATTTTCATCTTTACCTAATTTCAAGGATGTGCTCATAGGAGTTTTGCTAGTTTTGCAGCCATCCATTCCAAATTTCTTGATGAGTTCTTTTGTATATTTGGATTGGTTGATGAAGATCCCATCTTCATATTGCTTGACTTGCAGTCCAAGGAAGAACTTGAGTTCACCCATCATGCTCATTTCAAATTCCCTAGTCATACAAGAAGCAAATTCTTTGCACAAGGCTTCATTAGTAGCTCCAAATATTATGTGTGAATATTCGAATTTTGAGGCTCGGAAAGCCGACTGCAAAAGACCAAGCTAGACCGGTCGACCGCGGCAGAGTTCACCAAAAATATACCTTCATGGTACTTGAAATGTCCGGAGCGACGCAAGGATCACAGGTATGGTCTCGGAATAATTTTTGGAGGTCCGCAGCTTCCAGAAAATCAGTTTGAACGAAAAAATGCGGATTTCGGTGCGGTTTTGGAGTGAACCGCTGGGACCGGCGGTCCGACAGCCGATCGATGTCCTTTCCCGTTTTTCCGGCGAGCCGTCCGGTCCGACCGCTGACCATGGCGGTCCAACCGCCGGACCGGCGGTCCGACCGCCGTCCAGCCCGAATTTTGCCTATAAAATGCTGCTAAACTTTCAAAAAGGGGGTTGGACTTTTTCGGGTGGGCCTCATGCTGTCGAATTCTTTTCACGCTTAAAAACTCTTATTGGACTTTTATTTGCAAGAATCTAACCTTGTGTGGCAGGGATTAAGAATCATATTTCAAGATCTAAGAAAACAAGATCTGGAACTTCGAAGTGGAAGGACCCTAAACAAGGTAGTATGATAATTCATCATTTGTCAATTCAAGCATATCATAAAGCATCCTATCTTCTTCTTAATTTCTCTTCGGTCAAAGACCTAATCCTTTTAGGTCTAAGGCCTAATTAACTAATCAATCAACACTTCGGCATGAAGCCGCGAATCAATCAACTTTTTGGCACGGAGCCTAAATTGTATCTTTTTGGTACAAAGTACCTAAATTTCACAATTAAAATCAATCTTTTGGCCAAAGGCCTGAATTGCACCATTTTGGTACAAAGTACCTAAATTTCACAAATTTGCACTAAGTGCTAAAACTCACAACTTTGGCAAAAAGCACGACAAATGCACGAAGCATACACACACACATGCATGAAGTATAATTTCATCGCCTTTAATTAGGCTTTTCCGAACTACATGGGCTTTGGTCTCTCATAAAAAATGAGAGTATGTAGGCATATTTGAGATTCACCTCAAATAACAAGTCCGCAATTTACTAACAATCTATTCTTCTTCATTTCTGTGTTCCTTTTGGATTCATTTCTAAATTGGCAAATTAATCAAATACATGACATAGTCCCCGAATCCTCCTTGGGTTCGTAGATTAGAAACCTTTACATTGGATGTATTAATTGGAGTCAAACAATGGTTTTCTTAGTTTTTCCCTTTGAACAAAATAAACTGAGTGGCGACTCGCGACAACGAGTGAACTTTCATCCGAATCCTTTTCGGGTGGAAAATCGAGGTTCACAACTTGGCGACTCCACTGGGGACCATAAAAATGATTTATGGGATTCTAGTGGACTACTATTGCTTATTTGATTAATTTGACACTAGGGACCATGAAAATGATTTATGGGATCCTAGCAGACTACTATTGTTTATTTGACTAACTTGCCATTCTTTAGGGTACTTTTATTTATTTTGCAGGGTACCCTAGCAATATATATATCCCCTCCTTGGGGATATTGGATTGAAAATTGACAAAAGGAATCTTTTTCCTTTAATGGACCCCTTGTTTGACTAATTGTGCATTTATTTTGACATTCAGAGAATCTTTTTCTCTTGCATTATATGGGGGAATCCTTTTCCTTCATTTCATAAAAAATTGTTTTCAAATGAATTTCTTCTCTTTCTGTTCAAAATTCTGAGTCTGGATAGCAAGTAGTGCTGACCGGCAGGTCTCCTTGATTATGCCGGCGGACAGCCAAAGCGTCCTCCTTGTTGTCACAAACCATTCCAATCCTTTTGGAGTGGCCCATGAGTAATCGTACTGTTGGACCCACGCGAAACTCCTTGTTTCACATGTGGTTAGGTATATCTTACTCAAGACTCAAGGGTCCCTATTATGAGCCAATTCTCTATTTTTCATGAACAATAGAACCTTCCCTTAGGTTGTATGTACCCAATGATAGTGCCACATTCCATTAAAATGAATTATGATGTGATGAGGTGCATTCATGCAACATGACAACATTATTTTGGGGGAAAATCTTTTGGGGAAAACTTTTGATATATGCAAGTGGACCAAGAGTCTTCCTACCCTACACACTACCCTGATCCTTTACCCTTAACCTTTGCAGGTATCCACTATCCGTGTGCCTTCACCCACTCAAGCTACACCAACTCCAACTGTGCAATCACCCACAGGTCCTGCTACCCAAATTTCACCAACTGCTCCAATTACTGAAATGGCTACTATTGAACAGATTAAGGCCTTGCTAGATGGACAGGTTAAGGAAATTGAAGCTAGGATGCAAGAGAGAATTGATGAAGCTTTGGCTGCCCAAAGGGTAGCCATCTTGGCTGAATTAGGAGGGGCATCAAAGACAGCCACTACTTCTGAAAATTTGGGGAAAGAACCTATTGTGGGGCAAACTAGTACCCCCATGACTGCTCAGAACAATACCCCTGTCATCAATTTGGAGGATCCACCCTCTAAAAATGAAACTAATGAACTGAAAAAGAAACTTGAATTGCTTGAAAGGTCAATCACTGCCATGAAAACTCATAAAGAGGTGGTAGACATGGATTCCTTATCCTTGTTTCCCCAAGCTAGATTGCCTCCAAAATTCAAGATGCCTGGGATGGACAGATTTGATGGGACCACTTGCCCTAAAACCCATTTGAAGATGTATGTGGGGGCCTTAAGCCCTTGGGGTTTAAATGATGAGCTCTTTGCTCAACTCTTTCAACAATCCTTGACTGGGGCTGCCCTAAAATGGTTTGTAAGCCTGGACAGTGCTAAGATTAAGACCTGGGAAGACATCTGCAATGCATTTAACACTCAATACCACTACAATATTGAGGTAGTTGTCACTAGAAGGGAGCTTGAGACCACTAAACAAAACAACAATGAACCCTTCTCCTCGTTCCTTACGAGGTGGAGGGCAAAAGCTGCCCAAATGATCAATCGCCCTTCAGAACAGGAGCAGATTGATATTATAATCAGAAATTTAAGACCTACCTATCAAGCTCAACTGCAAACCCAATACCTACCTACTTTCAACTCGCTCATTGCGACTGCAACTAAGGTAGAAGACTTGATACAATTGGGAAAAATAGTAGATGAGGGAGCTAATTCGAAGTATAAAAAACAGGGCCAAACTACTTCCTCAAGCAAAATCAATGAAGTGGCCAATATTGCCCCTGCGAATCCTTTACGTGTGGGCAATCTTGGGCAGAGAAATCAGCCAAGAAGGCAATATACTGACCTTGGGGTGCCCCTTCATCTAGTGTTTAAAAAGGCCGTGGAAGGGAAGTATTTGAAGCCTTTAGACCCAAGGCCACCTCCAAACCCATTACCCGCCAGTTATAAGGCCAATGAATATTGTGAATACCACCAAGGAAAAGGGCATAGAACAGATGCTTGCTGGACTCTGAAAAACCGCATCCAGGATTTGGTGGATAGGGGTGACATCATTCCTCTCAGGAGTCAACCGAACATTAATACTAACCCTTTGCCTAATCATTCCATCCACGCCATCACTGTGGAAGAAGAGCTGTTTGATCCTTTCAAACTCCTCTTAGAAATGAATGAAGTGTGTGTGTTGGATTTGAATGACCTCGCTGAAGAGGTCGACGCTTTGACGAGAAGCGGAAGGCAATATCAGCCACTCGACTTGGGAAAAGCCCCTGCAACCTCAAATCACCCCCATAAGAAGACACCTGAACCAAAGGAAGACCCTGTCCTCACTCAGCTTAAACAAACTCAAGCTAAGGTGTCAATTTGGGAGCTCCTTGCTTCCTCATTCCCACACCGTCAGGCTCTCAGCGAAGCTTTGAGTCAGCTTGATACATCAGTAGACACAAGCCCAGAAGCTTTGGTAGCCACTTTGACCCAATCAACCAAGACATTGAGTATCCGATTTTCTGATACGGACCTACCAGAAGATGGCAGTAAACACAATGATGCTCTATACATCACCATACAAACCGGGGGAAAGACTGTTCCCATGGTTCTCATTGATAATGGGTCAGCCTTAAATGTATGTCCCTTGAAGGTAGCAAGCTGTCTGGGGTTGGAGGCTACAGATCTTACACCTTCTGATCAGATTGTTAGAGCATATGATAACACTCGAAGAGAAATTTTGGGTGTTGCCACTCTGGAAATTGTCATTGGGCCGGTGAAAATGAGAGTGCCCTTCCAAGTCATTGATGTACCCGCGAGCTTTAATCTCCTCCTTGGAAGGCCGTGGATTCATCAGAATAATGCTATCCCTTCTTCATTACACCAAAAACTTAAGTTCCCTTTTGAAGGAAAAATCATCACTGTCAAAGGTGACACCTGTGAAATCAACAAGAGAACCATGGATCAGTCTCTCTTTGAGGTTGTTCATGGCAAAACGGCCATGACCTTGACTGGTTTCCATTATGATACAGTCCAATGCATTGAAGGAGAAAAACCCAAAGGGCCATTTATCTTATATGATTTTGGGGAGGTCCAAATCAATTGCCTGGTGGGAATGATGTTAAGGGTAGGTCTGCTGCCCGGAATGGAAATGATAAAGTCTAGAAGGAAAACACCCGTAGTTCGCCCATGGGAAGAACCTGAGAATAAGGGAACTTTTGGCCTGGGGTACAAACCCACAGATGAGGAGATAGAAGAGTTTGAGCATGGAAGGAAGAAAAAGAAGAATTGGGGGGCAAGAAGCCTCAAAATGCGCCCTTACTTTAGAACTTTGAATGGTCACTTCTGTAAACCTGGGAAAACAGTTCCTTACTGTGGATTCCAGGAGCCATTCTATTCTCCTATGACTGGGAAGCAGTTACCGGATTTTGAGATGTTCACTGATGTTTTAGTGTTGAAGGAAGAAGAGCCAGAACCTATAACTGAACCACAAGTGGAAGATTTCATGCGGCCTAGTCTCTTTGATGAGGTTGCTATGATAACCAATTGTGAAGACAAAAGGGACTTCACAAAGCTGATCAAGACTACAGATGGACCACTGATGAACTGGTATGCCGAGGAGGGATGAGCTGCTATGGTCAAACTTAGTCCTGTGTCACACCCTGAACCCGAGTCTTGTACTAAGTCAAATTCTGAGTCGAACACCAAGTCAGAGTCTAATTCTGAGTCTTCTGTAGTTTCAGATTTAGAGAACCCCAATGTCAAGTCTAATGTAATCTTGGAGAATGGCTCCACCATTATCAATGAAACTCTTCAAATTCTTGTTTACCCTGTGTCTTTTGCTTTCCAAGTATTATCTAGCAAAAATGAAATAAATGAAATAAAAGAAATAAATGAAAAAATAATGATTGGCAAAGAAAATGAACATACATATATTGCATATGATTGTGTGAATAAGGAACACGTCGTTGAGTGCATCAGAAGATATGTCGACTGCTTCATATGGAAGGCAAGTGATGTCACGGGAATAGACCCAGCCATAGCAGTTCATAAAATTCCGCTATACCCGGATGCAAAGCCGGTTAAGCAGAAGTTGAGAAGAATGAAGCCAGAATGGTCTTTGAAAATTAAAGAAGAGGTTGCCAAGCAACTGGACAATAAGTTCATAGAACCAATTGCCTACCCTTCCTGGTTAGCAAACATTGTGCCGGTCCCGAAGAAAGACGGAAAGGTCAAGATGTGTGTTGACTACAGAGATTTGAATAAGGCCTGTCCCAAGGACGATTTTCCATTACCACACATCGATTTGCTGATAGACAGGATGGCTGGGCATGTGATGGTTTCCATGACTGACCTCGCGGTTGGGTACAATCAGATCCTAGTTCACCCACCAGACAAAGAGAAGACAGCTTTCATTACAGAATGGGGCACTTTCTGCTACAGGGTTATGCCTTTTGGGTTGATAAATGCAGGGGCTACCTACCAAAGGATGGCGACAACAGTCTTTCATGACATGATTCACAAAGAAGTAGAAGTGTATGTTGATGATATGATTGTTAAGTCAAAATCTCCAGAAGAACACGTTGAAGCACTTGAGAAGTTCTTCCTTAGACTTCGCAAGTACAATTTGAAGCTTAATCCTGCAAAGTGCCTCTTTGGTGCAACATCAGGCTTATTTTTGGGATATTTGGTCAGCAAGAAGGGAATAGAAGTTGATCCAGCAAAGTCGAAGGCTATTCTGAAAATGCCTCCGCCAAGAACAGAAAAAGAGATTCGAGGCTTGCTAGGTAGATTACAGTATATCAGTCGATTCATATCGCAGTTGGCAGAGACTTGTGGTCCAATCTTTAAGCTACTAAGGAAAGGTGCTTCACAAGAATGGAATGAAGACTGCCAAAAGGCCTTCGACAAGATCAAAGAATACTTGTTAAGTCCGCCAATTCTACAACCTCCCAGAATGGGAAAGCCTCTGCTCTTGTATTTGTCTGTAATAGATGAAGCCATGGGTGCAATGCTAGCTCAAGAAGCCGAAAGTACGAAGGTGGAAAATGCAATTTACTACCTCAGCAAAAGGATGCTGGATTATGAGTTAAAGTATAACAAGATTGAGAAGTTGTGTTTAGCTTTGTATTGGATTTGTACGAAGTTACAACACTACTTGTCTTCTTACACTACTTATGTCATTGCAGAACAGAGTCCCTTGAAATTCCTTATGGAGAGGCCTATTTTGGACAGCAAAATGGCTAAGTGGGTGTCAACATTGGCAGCCTTTGACCTAAAATTCATTCAAAAGAAAGCTGTGAAAGGTGGCGCAATAGCTGACCAATTAGCAGAATTACCCGTGAATGACGAGATGCGAGAAGTGGGTTTCCCTGATGAAGACCTCTTGAATGTGGAAAGGAGTATTTGGGAGATGTATTTTGATGGGGCATCCAATTATCATGGAAATGGAATTGGGATTGTGTTCAAAACTCCTTGTGGAGAATACATTCCATTTGCAGTTAAACTTGACTTTAGCTGCACAAACAATGAAGCAGAATATGAAGCTTGCATCAATGGGCTTGAAGCCGCCCTGGAATTAGGAATTAAGAACCTAAAGGTCTACGGTGATTCTATTTTAATAGTATCACAAGCCTTAAGGAAATGGAAGATAAGAGAAGAGCGTTTGGTTACTTACCTACAACGCCTTGATCATCTGGCACAACAATTCGATGATTTGTCCTTCGAATATCTCCCAAGAGCAAAGAATCAGTTTGCTGATGCCTTGGCTACTTTAGCTTCCATGATCAATATCAAGGAGGGGAAAGTCATTCGTCCATTGAAAGTTCAACTTCAGAAGCAGCCTGCCCACATAATGCATTTGGCCGATGGTAAACCATGGTTTTGGGATATCAAAGGTTATCTCAAGGATGGAAGTTATCCGGAGGGATCATCAAAGGTTGATCAGAGGGCCATAAGGCAGCTAGCCACAGGTTACATTCTTAATGGAGATATCCTCTACAAGAGGAGTTGGAATGGAATGCACCTAAGATGTGTGAATGAAGCAGAGGCTAAGCAGATAATGGAAATGGTACATGGTGGCGAATCAGGACCACACATGTATGGGATCGCCTTGGCTCGAAAAATTGCCAATCTAGGATATTATTGGTCCACCATGAATGCAGACTGCATGGCATTTGTGCAAGAATGCCATCAGTGTCAGATATTTGCCAAGATGCAGAAGCAACCTCCCGTTGCCCTGAATCCGATCACTTCTCCATGGTCCTTCGCTACTTGGGGAATAGATATAATTGGCAAAATACATCCAAAAGCCTTGAACGGACATCAGTTTATCTTGGTAGCGGTGGATTACTTCACAAAGTGGGTTGAAGCAGCTTCCTATGCAGAATTAAACGCCAAAAAGGCAGCACAGTTTGTCCGAACCAACATCCTTTGTTGGTACGGAACGCCATTTGAGATTATCACTGATAATGGAACTCATTTCCAAGCAGAATTTGCTAAGCTCTTGAAGGATAAGAATGTCCAGCACCATAAGTCCTCTCCTTATAGACCTCAAACAAATGGAGCTGTAGAAGCAGCGAACAAGTCTATAAAGGTGATCATACAAAAAATGATTAAGGAACATAGGCGTTGGCATGAGAAGTTACCGCTGGCTTTGTGGGGATATAGAACATCGATTAGAACTCCTACTGGGGCAACCCCATATTCACTGGTGTACGGAATGGAAGCAGTACTCCTCATTGAACTGGAAGTTCAATCGGCGAGGATAATTCAAGAAAGTCAGATAAATGAAGCTGAATGGATTAGCAATTATCATCATCAGTTGTTGGGATTGGATGAAAGAAGACTTCAAGCTCTACATCAGATTCAAGGATATCAGAGGCGAATGGCCAGACATTTCAACAAAAAGGTCAAAGATCGAAAGTTGGAAGAAGGTTGTTTGGTCCTGAAAGAGATCAGAACACCTGTTACAGATCCTCGTGGGAAGTTTCGTCCTCTTTGGGCGGGACCCTACATTTTGAAGAAAATACTTTCTGGCGGAGCCGTCATCTTATCTGATTTGGATGGTCTGGAGTTCACAAACCCATGCAATCTGGATCAATTAAAGAAATATTATGTATAATCATGCATTGTAAGGAACTACATTAGACCTGATTCTCGCAAACTAATTCGAGATATGTAGGCAGCTCTCCCTGAGCACAGTCTAAATATTAATAAAAATCATCCATTCATCTTTCTTTTGCTAATATTATAAAAAAAAGACACAAAATAAAGAAAAACAAAAAACAAAAAACAAAAAAATCCCGCTAAGTCGAAAACCCACAAAGGGCGGCTTAGGCAAGAATGGGTAAGAGCTCGCTAAGTTGAAAATCTGAAAGGACGGCTTAGGCAAAAATTAGAGCAAATAAATAAAGTATATAATGCTTGGAAAGCAAACAAAAAAAAAGAGGAAAGGGTCATTCATTAAGGGTCATTCATTCAAAAAAAAGAATCTTTCATTACAAAAAGAGTCAGTCATTACAAAAAAAGAGTCAAACCATAAGTCCTATACATTCAAGGAACTAAAAAGGTACAAACAACCCAAAAAACAGACAATGGAGTCACCCTGGGATCTAAATCCTACGCCTCCTACGTGGGGCAGAGTCTTCAGTATCTTCCTTAGTTTCGGAACTCTCTGCAACATCTATCTTCTCCTCGCTAAGAGGAACCACCTCCTCTCTCTCCAACTCCTGCAGCAAGGCATACCTCCTGGGTTTTTCAACGGGCCAAACTTCAGCTATAAACCAGGTCCTATACTCCGGAGTAGGCTGAACAAGGGAAGGCTCAGCAAAAGGCCTGATCATCTGATGGTCTCTGACCCAAGTCTGTAGAACAACTCGGGTAACTCCAGGGGTAATAGGGGAAGCAATGGTAAGCCCAACCAGAAGGGGAGCCCTCTGATTAATCCCCATCTGTCTGAGGACCCGGGAAGCACTATACCATGTGCTGTGGGTGAAACCAAGGAGATAGACATGGTTGTGCATGGCATTTGCCTCCATGAAGCGAGGAATTCTATACCAAGGGACGAACCATAACAATTCTTCGGGTCCAAGCTCAAACAACCAGATAGCCCACTTAGCCATGGAGGGAAAAGAAATCTGGATTCTCCTGGTACGGTACTGTGAAGGGTTATATGTCAAGGCATTAGGAGCAGCAACCACTCGGAGATGGTCTCTCAGCCAAACCTGAAAAAATAGATCCTTTCTATTTACAAACAAAAAAGAGAGAATGAAATTAGAAGAAGCAAAAAGGTATAACAAGATTACCTGAAGAATGATCGGGGAGACAGTCCAGTTCTCAAACCCGAGGGTAGCTCTGTCAAGACTCTGGATAGTCTCAGCCAGAATCATACCACCGATGCAATTAAGCTCTTCCATCTGCCTAACCATGGGGCAAAGCCTCAAATCGCCAAAGCCAGGATCACGATTGAAAAGAAACCCGGCTAATAGGGAGAAAACAAAAGCTCGCATTCTGTGTTTCAGTTGAACCTCATCTTCAAAGTTGGCGGTCAGAAATTCATCAATCAGGGGAAGCAACATCGCTCTACTCCCATCCATGATCATAGCTTGAGCTTGAGGCCTGGTAAAATTGAAAAGCCTCTGAAAGGATCCCACATAACCAACTTGGACCTCATGCCTTACAAGAGGGGCATTGGGGTCACATCCAATGATTGAACAAAATTCCTCAAAAAGAGGACACATTTCCTCCATTCGAGCACCGAATCTGAAAACATGGGCTTGAGGATCCCAAAATCTAATGCAAGCATGCAAAAAATCCCAATCCACAGCCACGCCCCTAAGGGTAGTAACGGCTTTCAGTCCATACCTTCCCATTTTGATCCTTTCGACGTTATGAAGGCTCTTGGTCCAGTTATGCATCACGTGGTTAAAAAGAGGATTCATTGTTGAGGGAAATAAAAAAATCCTGCAATGAGAAATCTGTTTCTGGCCCGAAAATGCACTCAAAATTCTATTTTTTTCCAACACATATACTGCTCCCGGGGCCTCCCCGGCGGTCCGACCGCCGGCCGGGCGGCTCGACCGCCGCCCCGGCGGTTGACCAGCCGGACCGGCGGCCCAACTGCCCCCACACAGCCTCGATTCCCATTATATATATATATTATTTTATTTTATTTTTATCTTTATTTTATTTTATGACATTCTTGTGTTTTGGCCCTGTTTAGATTATTTTAGGTACTATTTTTGGGGTTATCTCAGGGATTTATTTTTGAAAATAGATTTCTAAAACAAACAAAAACAAACATCATACATACATATCTGCTGTTAATACTAATAAATTAGTGCAGGTTTGTACTTGAGTTCAAATGACAGGTGGAAAATACGAAAAGTACAAAGTACAGAGCAAGAATAATTCAAATACTACAAATATAGTCCAAGACAAATATCAGAATTCAGCGCCGGGCTCTCCGTCTTTGCGGCCTGTTCTGCCTCTTATAAGCAGCATTAGTCCAAGCACCAGCCAGCTCATCCGACAAAGTAGTGATCAGTGCTGTCATATCAGCAACTAGGCCCTCAGGTACCTGTGAAAAAGACACAATCACAATCAATTTCAAGAGAATTTTATGAATCCTTTTCATGAAAAGTTCTAAAAGAATATACCTGAGTGATGTGAACAAGCCTCCGATAAGGTGCACTCTCCGCACTAATTGGTCGGGACACCCAACCATCAGGTGCATGATAACGAACAGCATATGGCAACCTCAAGTCGGCTAAAGCAGGGTCCAATTGACCGGTAGCCGCAAGGATGGATGGGGGAGGCCTCAAATGTGATGAACTGCTGCTTGCTCCAGTATGTGATGGGCCAGCCCTGAAAGCGGAAGCCCTAGTCCTAGAGGAAGAAGGTCTGTTAGCTCGCCAGCTTGAAGAGGGATGGTCTCCCGGGGTGCTGGAAGTAGGGGCTGAAGAGTGGGAGGACCATAAGGTGGTGCAGAATCGAACCGGGCCCCAATGTGTGGCATAAGTCGCTCAAGACAGTAGATATCATAATCGTCTTCATCCGGGGCAAAGGCCGATTCGAAGGGATCACCCTCATACTGGGACGCTGTAACAGGCAGAAGCGTCAGAGACAGCATGTCATCAGGGGGGTCCAAGGGAGCTGTACGGAAGCCGGCAATCTGGAAAGTCACTCTCTCAGCGAGATAGTATCGTCGATACTCTGGATGGGGAAGTATGAATCGACGGTGAGTCAGGGTCTGTGATCGCTGAAAGCTGTGATCTTGAGCAATCCACTCTGTCAGCCGGTTAGACATTGTTGTAAATGCTACCTGTAAAAATTTGTTATGTTAGTGAATCATTTTCTCTAATATAATAAATAACGATGAAGATAAAGTATTTACCGAGTTCATGGAGCAACTGTCAAAGAACGATCTCAGCTCTCTGATAGGAAGCTTCCTCTTTGGTGCTACTATCCTCTCTTTATACCACTGCCAAGCAATGGGAGAAAGAGGATCTACAGGGGCAAGTGGCTCACGAAGAAAAGGGGCGACATCAGGAAAGTACTCATAAGCCCAAGTCTGAAAAAAATGAAGAAGAGATCAGAGTCGGTGTATGTAAGGTGAAGGAAATGTTCTTTACATTACCTCCCAAAAGTAATACAGGCCACATGGAGCAATGCGGGTATAGCAAAGGTCTGACATGTCGTCATACAATTTACACAACATCATGCTAGCCCAATCATATGTCTGAAGTCGTGTCAGGTCGGTTAGACTCTTCAGTACATTGAGATTCACTACATCCTTTCTGTTTGCTAAGAAGGAGCTAGCAAACAGGAGGATCAGGGTGAACCTGGCCGCCTGATCAGCAGTAAGATCGCCTACCTCATAGCCAGTATAGATGGCTGGCGCCTGCTCTACAAGCCACCTCCTCTGAATGCAGCGAGGCACCTGATGTCGAGGGTAGTCAACCCCGATTAAAGTGACCATATCGGCTGAAGAGATGTCATGCCGCCAGTCATTGTAGTACTCCACCATCTCAACGCCAAATGGAATCCCAGAGATGATGGAAAAGTCGGTGGGCGTCATCGTCATCTCCCCCAAGCAAAATGAAAGGTATCAGTGGTGGGCCACCATCGCTCAGCCAGCGCACAGATCAACTCTCTGTGGATATCCCTACCCACATATATAGTCCTCAAATTGTGGAGGAAAGCAGGTCTGATTAGATCCCCCACCGGATGCCCCGCATCAAAGACATAAGCCGGAATAGTGCTCATGGGTCTTTCCGCAAGAGATATCCTAATCAAAGTGTCCTAAAAAAATCATCATTATTGTGGATAATTTCGGGGGCAACTTCAGAAAAATTTAAATTCTATCCCCAGCCGGGTGTGACTTCCTAAAGGATTATTTCTAAGTTCTTTACTAGAAATAATTACTGATGGCAGAAAATGGTGAAACCTGGTATTACTCTTGATTCATTACTAGTACATGTAAAGGAAGAATTCTTAAAAATTTGTTTCTAAGTTCTTCACTAGAAATAAATAAATTTCCTAAACATGCATACTAGGTAAGTAAAAGATAAGGTACTTACCTCATAACAGCCGGTCCTGGAGCTGTGCTTCTCCTCCTCAAGTAAAAGATTGCAGGGAGGGAGTGGGATCTCGAAGTCTTCAAAGCCAGTGAAATCCATTGTTGAAAGAAAGTTTGAAGAAAATTGAAGAAAAAGAAAGAATGAAAGCAAATGAAAATGGAATTGAATCAGCCAATTTATAAGGAAAATGTGAAATCGCGGGTCTTTTTGCACCTCGCTCAAAATTCGCTCTTCAGATGACCACTGAGCCCCATAAATCATTTTTATGGGCCCCAGTGGGGGGCAATTGTGAATATTCAAATTTTGAGGCTCGGAAAGCCGACTGCAAAAGACCAAGCCAGACCGGTCGACCGCGGCAGAGTTCACAAAAAATATACCTTCATGGTACTTGAAATGTCCGGAGCGACGCAAGGATCACAGGTATGGTCTCGGAATAATTTTTGGAGGTCCGCAGCTCCCAGAAAATCAGTTTGAATGAAAAAATGTGGATTTCGGTGCGGTTTTGGAGTGAACCGCTGGGACCGGCGGTCGACCGCCGGTCGATGTCCTTTCCCATTTTTCCAGTGAGCCGTCCGGTCCGACCGCTGACCATGGCGGTCCAACCGCCGGACCGGCGGTCTGACCGCCGTCCAGCCCGAATTTTGCCTATAAAATGCTGCTAAACTTTCAAAAAGGGGGTTGGACTTTTTCGGGTGGGTCTCATGCTGTCGAATTCTTTTCACGCTTAAAAACTCTTATTGGATTTTTATTTGCAAGAATCTAACCTTGTGTGGCAGGGATTAAGAATCATATTTCAAGATCTAAGAAAACAATATCTGGAACTTCGAAGTGGAAGGACCCTAAACAAGGTAGTATGATAATTCATCATTTGTCAATTCAAGCATATCATAAAGCATCCTATCTTCTTCTTAATTTCTCTTCGGTCAAAGACCTAATCCTTTTAGGTCTAAGGCCTAATTAACTAATCAATCAACACTTCGGCATGAAGCCGCGAATCAATCAACTTTTTGGCACGGAGCCTAAATTGTATCTTTTTGGTACAAAGTACCTAAATTTAACAATTAAAATCAATCTTTTGGCCAAAGGCCTGAATTGCACCATTTTGGTACAAAGTACCTAAATTTCACAAATTTGCACTAAGTGCTAAAACTCACAACTTTGGCAAAAAGCCCGACAAATGCACGAAGCATACACACACACATGCATGAAGCATAATTTTCATCGCCTTTAAATAGGCTTTTCCGAACTACATGGGCTTTGATCTCTCATAAAAAACGAGAGTATGTAGGCATATTTGAGATTCACCTCAAATAACAAGTCTGCAATTTACTAACAATCTATTCTTCTTCCTTTCTGTGTTCCTTTTGGATTCATTTCTAAATTGGCAAATTAATTAAATATATGACATAGTCCCCGAATCCTCCTTGGGTTCGTAGATTAGAAACCTTTACATTGGATGCATTAATTGGAGTCAAACAAGGGTTTTCTTAGTTTTTCCCTTTGAACAAAATAAACTGAGTGGCGACTCGCGACAACGAGTGAACTTTCATCCGAATCCTTTTCGGGTGGAAAATCGAGGTTCACAACTTGGCGACTCCACTGGGGACCATAAAAATGATTTATGGGATTCTAGTGGACTACTATTGCTTATTTGATTAATTTGACACTAGGGACCATGAAAATGATTTATGGGATCCTAGCAGACTACTATTGTTTATTTGACTAACTTGCCCTTCTTTAGGGTACTTTTATTCATTTTGCAGGGTACCCTAGCAATATATATCCCCTCCTTGGGGATATTGGATTGAAAATTGACAAAAGGAATCTTTTTCCTTTAATGGACCCCTTGTTTGACTAATTGTGCATTTATTTTGACATTCAGAGAATCTTTTTCTCTTGCATTATATGGGGGAATCCTTTTCCTTCATTTCATAAAAAATTGTTTTCAAATGAATTTCTTCTCTTTCTGTTCAAAATTCTGAGTCTGGATAGCAAGTAGTGCTGACCGGCAGGTCTCCTTGATTATGCCGGCGGACAGCCAAAGTGTCCTCCCTGTTGTCGCAAACCATTCCAATCCTTTTGGAGTGGCCCATGAGTAATCGTACTGTTGGACCCACGCGAAACTCCTTGTTTCACATGTGGTTAGGTATATCTTACTCAAGATTCAAGGGATTATGAGCCAATTCTCTATTTTTCATGAACAATAGAACCTTCCCTTAGGTTGTATGTACCCAATGATAGTGCCACATTCCATTAAAATGAATTTATGATGTGATGAGGTGCATTCATGAAACATGAAAACATTATTTTGGGGGAAAATCTTTTGGGGAAAACTTTTGATATATGCAAGTGGACCAAGAGTCTTCCTACCCTACACACTACCCTGATCCTTTACCCTTAACCTTTGCAGGTATCCACTACCCGTGTGCCTTCACCCACTCAAGTTACACCAACTCCAACTGTGCAATCACCCACAGGTCCTGCTACCCAAATTTCACCAACTGCTCCAATTACTGAAATGGCTACTATTGAACAGATTAAGGCCTTGCTAGATGGACATGTTAAGGAAATTGAAGCTAGGATGCAAGAGAGAATTGATGAAGCTTTGGCTGCCCAAAGGGTAGCCATCTTGGCTGAATTAGGAGGGGCATCAAAGACAGCCACTACTTCTGAAAATTTGGGGAAAGAACCTATTATGGGGCAAACTAGTATCCCCATGACTGCTCAGAGCAATTGTTGTTTCATCCATAATACTTGTGTGCAACAAAAACATGCTGCAACATATTTGGCTTCCGTTGTGGATAAAGCAACCGATGCTTGTTTCTTACTATGCCAAGAAACTAGACAATTACCAAGAAAGTGACATGCTCCTGTAGTGCTCTTCCTATCTAAGATACTACCAGCATAATCTGCATCTGAAAAGCCTATGATATGAAATGATGTGTTTTTAGGATACCAAAGTCCCAAATGCATTGTACCACTCAAATATTTCAAAATTCTCTTAGTGGCATTCAAGTGTGATTCTTTAGGACTAGTTTGAAATCTAGCACAAAGACATACACTATACATTATATCAGGTCTAGAAGCGGTTAAGTAAAGTAGTGATCCGATGATACCTCGATATTTCTTCTCATCTACTGCTTTACCATTTTCATCTTTACCTAATTTCAAGGATGTGCTCATAGGAGTTTTGCTAGTTTTGCAGCCATCCATTCCAAATTTCTTGATGAGTTCTTTTGTATATTTGGATTGGTTGATGAAGATCCCATCTTCATATTGCTTGACTTGCAGTCCAAGGAAGAACTTGAGTTCACCCATCATGCTCATTTCAAATTCCCTAGTCATACAAGAAGCAAATTCTTTGCACAAGGCTTCATTAGTAGCTCCAAATATTATGTCATCCACATAAACTTGTACAATTAAAATGTTATGCTTGTCCTTTTTAACAAAGAGAGTTGTGTCTACTTTTCCTTTTGAAAAACCATTTTCAAGTAAATATGCACTAAGTTTATCATACCAAGCTCTTGGTGCTTGTTTCAATCCATATAAAGCTTTGGTAAGTTTGAAAACATGATCAGGAAATTTATAGTTTTCAAAACCAGGAGGTTGTTCTACATAAACTTCTTCGCTTATAAGTCCGTTTAGAAATGCACTTTTAACATCCATTTGAAAGAGTTTAAAGTTCATGTGACATGCAAAAGCAAGTAATATTCTAATAGTTTCTAATCTTGCTACAGGGGCAAAAGTTTCATCATAGTCAATACCTTCTTCTTGATTATAGCCTTTGGCTACCAATCTTGCTTTATTTCTAACAATGTGACCATTTTCATCAAGCTTATTCCTATAGACCCATTTGCATTCTATTATAGAGTGATCTGTAGGTCTAGGAGTAAGTTGCCAAACATTATTTCTTTCAAATTGATTAAGTTCATCTTGCATTGCAGTTATCCAATTTTCATCATTTAAAGCCTCCTCAACAGTCTTTGGCTCAATTTGAGAAACAAAAGCAAAATTAACATCTATATGATTAATTTTAGATCTAGTAATTACTCCCTTAAATGTTTCTCCAATGATGAGTTCCTTAGGATGGTCTTTCTTGTATTGCCAATCCTTAGGTAGATCTTGAGTCTTTTCTTCAAGTTCATACTGATTGATCTTTGGAGCATCAATAGATTCAAGAGGTTCAAGAGTACCTGCAGGGTCATTGAAAGTAATACCTTTCTTTTGATCATGATTAGATGATTCATCAAATACAACATGCATTGTTTCTTCTATAACTAGAGTTTTCATGTTAAATACCCTATATGCTTTGCTATATGATGAATATCCTAGGAATATGCCTTCATCTGATTTGGATGAAAATTTTCCAAGATTATCCTTGGTATTCAATATGAAGCATTTGCACCCGAATACTCTAAAATATCCAATTCTGGGTATTCTTCCATTCCATAGCTCATAAGAAGTTTTATTAGTTAAATGCCTTTTGTAAACACGATTTGCAATGTAACAAGCTGTATTAACGGCTTATGCCCAAAAATAAGATGGTAAACATATTCATTGAGCATTGTCCTAGCCATTTCAATTAAAGTTCTATTTTTCCTTTCAACTATACCATTTTGCTGTGGAGTTCTAGGAGCAGAAAAATTATGTGAAATGCCAAGTTCATTACAAAAACCTTCAAAATTTTCATTCTCAAATTCTTTGCCATGATCACTTCTAATAGATGTGATCACATATCCTTTTTCATTTTGAACTCTTTTTGCAAACGTTTTGAAGTAATTAAAGGCTTCATTCTTTTGAGCTAAGAAATTAACCCATGTGAATCTAGAGTAATCATCAACAAGAACAAATGCATATGATTTGCCTCCTAGGCTTGTAACTCTATTTGGTCCAAACAAATCCAAATGAATGAGCTCTAAAGGTCTAGAGGTGCTTATAACACTCTTTGATTTAAATGAGCTTTTATGTTGCTTACCATGTTGACAAGGTTCACAAATCCTATCTTTGTCATATTTTATCTTAGGTAGGCCATCAACTAAGTTTTCATTGCAGATATATTTTAATTGATCCATACCAGCATGTCCTAGTCTTCTATGCCATAACCATGCATCATTATTAGTGGACATTAAACATTTAAATGTATGATTTGAATGTATGTTGATATTATAAGTGTTGTTTGTTCTAGTACCCTTAAATATGATAATATCATCTGAATTCGTGATCTTGCATTCTTTGGAATCAAAATTGACAAAGTATGCTTTATCACAAAGTTGACTAACACTTAGCAAGTTATGTTTCAAACCATCAATAAGCCATACACCTTCTATTAAATCCTTACCAATAGATCCAATGGAGCCAACGCCAAGAATTTTTCCTTTAGCATTGTTTCCAAAAGTTACATTACCTCCATGTTAGTAGGTAATACTTGTAAAGAGCTTTGCATTCCCAGTCATATGCCTTGAGCATCCACTATCCACAAGCCATGTGCTTTCATTGATAGTAGATTTTAGGCATACCTGCAAGGCAATAGTGATCATCTTCTTTTAGGTACCCACATGAAGTTGGGTCCTTGATGGTTAGTAGTAAAAGTGCCTTCTAACTTGAGATGAGCCTTTCTTATATAACAAGAAAAATTTTTTTGTCCGAATTTCATGCAATATGTGCATTTCCATGGTATTCTATACTTCTGCATTTTTCTTTTTGTATTTAAAGTATCATGCATACAACTACAAGTATGTGATTTCTTTTGTGCAAGTTTAGTGTACAAAAATGCATAATTATTTTTTGCTTTATTTCCTAGCAAACCATAAGAAGTTCTTTTGGTACTTTTAGACTTGGCATCTTTGATATGAACATCAGAAATTTCAATTGTAGATGCTTTTACAAATGTTGGTTTGCTTGGTGCAATGTTGGTTGAGCCATTGAATCCTAATCGATATTTTAAGGAAGGTGATCTTTGGTTATTAATTAATGTATTTAATGCTTCCTTTCCTTTATGAAATCTGGAAATTGATTCTTTTAGTTCTTTTAGTTCATGCTTCAATGTTTCATTTTCTTTAATAACCTTTTCTAAGTCATGTGAGTTTTTATTTAACTCTCCTATCGTATTCATCAAGTGTTCATTTGAGGTTTTCAATTCTAAGGTAGAGTTCTTTAATCATATAAAATCCTTTTCTAACTTAGAGTTTTTCTCTTTATAAAGCATCATTTTAGAAAAATATTTTTCTATTTTAAAGTTCATGTGCTCAATCAAATCACTATCATCTATATCATTTGTATCATTATGTGCTACTAGATCAAAGGATTGAGTGCTTACCTCATTGGAGTCATCTTCAATAGCCATGAGACACAGATTTGCAATTCCTTCTTCTTTCTCACTGTGTAGCTCAAATGTGAGTAGTTTTCCAACTAGCTCGTCGGTTCTTAATGTGCTGAGATCATGAGCTTTTTCTATGGATGATACTTTTGATTCAAAGTTTTTTCTAGCTCTTAGTGCTCTCAAGATTTTACTGTTTACATCACCTTGATCATATACCTTGCCATACTTCTTTAGTTCATTGACAATAGCAAGCAAGCGATTGGTCATGTCAGTGACATTTTCATTTGATTTCATCTTGAATAGCTCATACTCATGGACATGCATTTGTTTCTTGGTAAATCTCACTTGAGTCGTACCTTCATGGTAGTTTTCGAGTGTTTTCCAAATGCAATGTGCACAAGTTAAATGTTGAACTCTTCCACCTTCTTCTCTTGAAATGGAATTCATCAAGATGGAAGCGGCTCTATTGTTCTTGAATCGATCTTTGACATTGCTAGTTGACCATTGTGCTTTGGGAAGTGGAACTTGAATACCGTCAGCTTCATAAGTGGGAGGTTTCCACTCACTTTCCACGAAATCCCATAGTTCAATCCCTTCACTGTCTAGAAACAAATACATTTTGTGTTTCCAGTATGAATAATCAGTTCCATCAAAGTAGGGCCTAAGAATAGTGTTATGATTTCTATGAGAGTTTGATGAAGAAGAAGTTGCCATAGTGGATCAAATTTCACAATTAAGTTTAAGAAATCTCAGGCTCTGATACCAATTGTTGTCCCAAGATGGCAACCAAGAGGGGGGGTGATTTGGTTTCCTCAAGAAATAATGACAATTAAAAAACTCAACAAAAAAGAAATGCGGAATAGAGAGATGGTTGAGTAATGGAAGAAGGAAAGAACACACAAGATTTATAGTGGTTCGGATTTACTTCAATCCTACATCCACTTCCTTAACAACTTGTTAAGGTTCCACTAATCTTTGAAGTTTTTACAAGCTCACTTCCAACTTTGGTGTTTTCACAAGTTCACACGTAACTTCACAAGTGTTTTTCTAAGGCTTACACTCAAGAACCTTTAAAGGAGTTTTTAAGGCTCACTCTCACAACCTAAACAAGAGTTTTACAAGGCTTACTCTCACAACCCAAGTGTTTTCCAAGCTCACACTCAAACTTATACAATGGTGTTTTCAATGCTTACACCTAACATTCATTACAATTCAAATGTAAGTTTAAGTAAAAGAAAAGTTGTTGTTTGGCTATCAAATTCTTTTTTTTTTTGCTTCACTTCTTATTCTTTTCTTATAGAAGCACTGTATTTATAGCCAATGTGGTCTTACTAGCCGTTATTGATAGTAAGAATAAAGTCTTGACAGTTTAGACCTTCTTTATTAAACTGTCCGAAGCATTTCGCGGTCGTCCTTCATATAAGGATGGTCGCGCTATTGCCAGACGCGGTCGTCCTTGTATAAGGTACGGTCGCTGCATTTAAAAAAACTTCAACGGTCGAATTTGAGTGCTCTGCAGTAGGAATCTTGCCCATGCTGTGGTTGTCGGGACGGTTGCGCATCACAAAGGTGCTGTCGCCCTTTTTGAATGTTGAAGTGGGTTTATAACGGTCATGTCATGTGTCATTCTCTGATAGGGCAGAAGAGATGTCCGCCAAAATTTGAATGTCGCGGTCGCCCTAGGTAGCATCTTGCGGTCGAGTTGAGAAACTCGCGTCGAACTTCTGGACGCACCTAAGGACGCGAACACTACTGTCTCTTTAATCAATTTTCTCCTGCATTGGCAGAGCGGTCGCGAATATGAACGTGCGGTAGCTAAAGTGGTAAGCGAGGCCGTGTCATTCGCCATTCTTGTCACCGCGAACCTTACTGTGATTAAAATGATTTGAGTTCCTTGAGTAGCGGCCGTCCATAACTTGGGCACGGTCGCTCTTCTTAAAGTGCGGTCGCTACTGAGGTTGGGTTTCTGACCGTGAAACCTACTGTGATAAGGTTTCATCCTTTAATTAAATGGTACGGTCGTATTCCGGTTTGGTGCGATCGCTAGAAGTGTTCTGTTCAGCTTTATTTGAAGTAACCTAAGCCTGCAACAAGATTCTCCAAACACATGTTAAATGGATCATTCAATTTGAGTTGTCAAGGATCAAAATTGAGATCATTTGTCTAACATGATTTTTTTAAAATTTTTACTAACTGTGTTTTTTTCTTTTGCACTATTTGATACAAATACAATGACCAACCTTAATCTGATAGATGATGCTAATTGCTAACTACTGAAGAGTGAAGATAATAACTAATATAAGTGAAGGTGACTGGTGGTATATTTTTTCATATTAGTATTTATTTATATATATTTTTATTGTTAATATAATAAAGTTTATATATGTTAATTGTTTTTTACTGTATTGTTTTGTATGTTTGTATGGTTTTTGGTATAATTGTTATAGTGTGTTAATTTGGCTATTGTAAATTTGCTATATTCCTTAAATTTGATAATTTATAATGCTATTTGGTATGGTTTGATGCATGTTGAACTTCATAGTTGATTACTGTGTGAATAATTTAGTTTGATTACCGGTATTCTATTTGTTTATTCTAATTGTTTGCAATGCATATCATAAATATGTTGGGTCAGTATAGAGTTCTTATGCTAATTGATATGATAGTGGTGGTTTGTATTTTCCTTTGCTATATGAAATTTAAGTTAGAACTGTATGAATATTTATGTTTGATGTACTTTGAACTTGATAGTTGTTACCTTGTTAGTTGTTAGGGCATTCCAAACTCTAATGTCCTTTAGAGTATAATATATATTATTTAGGCTTCCATAAAAACTAAACCCATTCAATAATTAGAATACATTATGATTGTAAATATAAATAAACAATCATTTTGTATAAGTACTAATCTTTGAAGCAATATCCAATATCCAATAATCTTAGTATAAATAAATTAACAAAATCCAATATCCAATAAAAATAATAATATATTAAACATTAATTGTAAATTAACTTAGAATTATTTACTTAGTATATAAATAATAGAAGTAAAACTTATTAACATTTAAGATCCAACTTACAATCAATTTAATAAACATCTAAATATAATTAAAATATTAAACAATTAGTTGCTTAGTTTCAAATAAAACTTAATAAGATCCAACATGCAATACCCTTATATTCTATATGCATACCGTATATAATATCATATATATGCCTTGTATACATATAATATGCACATAAAATATAAAGATGTCATGTTATAGTGCAGTGTTAACCCTTTCTTTAGCTTGAAAACAATTATATATTTAATAATGAAAAATTCCAAATTGTCCAAACATCATCTATTTAAAAATAAAATAATATTTCCCAAAAGCATTGTATTGTTAAATTATTCATTTGATTACATATATATAGATATACATTATTCTATCTAATATCACCTTATGTACATATATGCATGGTCAAAATACAAAATAACCAAAACTGTACATGCATGCACCACCTTTTAATTGGTCTTGAAGCTCCCTCAGACTTCTTGTGACACAACTGTTTGACTCTCAGATCAACAACCTATTTACCTACGTGATTCACACAATCGCTCTAAGCTCGAAAGCCTAGTGGTATATATAAATAACATATACATACATTGAAATCACCTCACATACCTATACACACTTAACATTCACATGTATACTTATTTATTGGGCCCAATACCTCTATACAATTATCATGTCCAGTTAACACAATTTCCTGATCCAGCTCTGCTCAGAACCATCATTAATTTTAATCTCATGACCTAACACTGTTTAGGTCAATATGTATCTCTGCTCAGGTCCTCCAATGCATATATATTCAGTCTCAACATAACCGAATAAGTAATTGTATAGGTTACGCACTTACATCATCACTTAGCATTTCATCATCACATTCTCTTTATTTTATATTTTCCTAGTGATCACCACTATTTGTGATCACTCCACATTAATATTTCATTATCGCATCATAAATACATGAGCCACATTTACAATGGGACTCATTCACACACCCTTTATCATTTCACATATTCACACACCCTTTATCATTTCACATATTTAATACATTTTCATCATAGTTCTTTACTCTTTTCACACTTTCTAGGATTACATATGAATACCCAACACATGGTTATAAGACATGTTCGTGCAAGCCATATGCCATGCCTGTATATCATAAAATAAAGTTTTCAACATCATTAAACAACCTCACGACCTTAGTATTCAAGTGCCATGTGCATGGGCTTCGAAACAAGGCTGCCAAAAACCTAATGACCACCCCCATGGCCGTGGCACTGAAGGGCCACTCCTGTGGCATACAATTTGCTTCTGCCTTCGGAACAACTCTTTCTCAGGCAATCCCACTTCCATGCCATGCCCATGCTCCTTTAATACCATGCCCATGGCATTGTAAAATACACATTTTACTCATTTAACTCAATACAACACACACATCACATAAGGAAAAAGGATATGTACTAACCTTAGACAACTTCCAAGCTTTACTTTAATGAAATTTTACTCTTCTTCCCTTGATCTCTCTTGGCCTAAACATATAATCCAGCTCATTTATACAACCATCCACATACGAATTCCACATAATTTATTCAATTTCCAATCCATTACCACATCACTCTCACTTCTTTCCTTATTACTTTTTTTCGAATTTCAACTACTATAACCATATTCAACATCTAATCATAAATTCATTATCTATACATCAATACAACAATAAAACAACTCATTTATACAATTATATCAATCTCCATGACAAAACCTAACTACACATATTCAATAACAAAACCCTAGTTCATCATTTAAGTTCATTTCCACGAATTATTCATCAAACCAACATATATACATCCAAATCATATCATAACTAGCATCTCTCTCAATTACGTACCATTTTGTCTCACTAACCATATCAAACATAATCTTAAAATCACATAAAGATAAGCTCAAAGATGAGTACTTGATTTCCTCAATAAACCTTCAATATCCGCTTAAATCCTCTTGAAATCCCTTGTAAAATTTGATATATATAAGAGAATCTCACACTCTTCGCACCCTTTCTTAAGAAAATGTCCAAGAAGAAGAAGAAGAAGAAAATGTCTCTTTTTCACTTCAATTTCCCATCCTTATCCTATATATAATATTAATTAATTTAAATAACAATCCACCAATCATCTTTCTTCCTTCATTGACTTTCTCTTCTTTCTTATTATTATTATTATTATATTATCACCATCTTTTTAAACATAATTTTATACTTCATATATATGTATTGTATATTTTATGTATATGTATATGTCTTTTATATCTCAATGATATTTCAAATATATAATAGGCATATATCTCATATTTACTATACGTACATCTTATATTTCTCTCTAACAATTATACATATTTAATTCTCCATATTAATTACTTCATTGTACACTAAAAATTGGGATATAGCAATTCTCTCCTTCTTAAATAATTTTGTCCTCGAAATTTTCTATCACGGTAAATAAACTCTATTAACATAACTACAAATCTCAACTCTCCCCCTTATGCATAACGTCAAAATTTGTATTAATCCCCAAATTAACTCAAGAAATTCTCAACTCTATCAATATTATCAAAGAAATTAAATACCCAACCATTGTATAAATAATAATACTAGATAATAAAAATTTACCTTCATCTATCTCTGGAATATTCTGCTCTCTTTGCATTGCTTATATCCTTTGCGTTGTCCTAACTCTTTCTGATCTATCCACAGTTGTGGACCCTTCCCTCTGTGTAAATATTGGCCTGCCACCTCTACCATATATGCCTCCTCTAAAACCATATCTAAAATCAACAATCTCCATCTATCTATTCGCTGGTGGCTCTGGGTAATCCCTCACATAATGTTCCTGAGATCCACATCCATAACATCCTCAAGAATTAATTCCCCAACAAACCCTTTATGAGCCCTACCATACTGGACTGTATATGGATGGACTAGGTCTCTAAAAAGTAAAAGTTAGGGTACTAACATCTAATTATACAGGTTTCTGACTCGACTGAATAGCCTTACAAGTCTACCCCTGGCCTTCAACAACACTCTACATAAAATCCTCTCGCTCCCTCTTGTGAGATAATAAATCTTCTTCACTCTGAACTTTCTTACTCTTACTCTCTTCTAATACTACAGTTTAAGAAATTCTCTGAGCCTTTTCCACATTCTATGAAGCTGACATCTATCTATAAAATCTTTATATTGCACTGTTGTCGCCTAACACATAATAGATGTCTTCAATCCCTCTTCAAACCTCTTACTTCTATCCAACTCATTAGTCAAAATCCCTCCTACATATTTAACCGAAGAAACTCTTTTCATACTCATCTATCGTCTTCTTTCCTTGTTTTAAATCTAAAAATTCTCTCTTCATCTTATCTCTGTAATCTATAGGCATATATTTTCTCTCAAATGCCACAAGAAAATCATCATAACTCAACACTAGTGGTTTGTCTAATCCATGTGGAATTGTCTTTCACCAGTCATATGCATCTCCATATAGAAGAGGAATTACATAATCAAACTTTCCTTCTATAGTAGCTTTTAACTTATCAAGCACTCTCTCTACTCTATCCAGTCACTGCTCTGTTTTAGCTGGATCTGCAGTATCTAAGAAATTAGTGGCTCCAAATTTCCTAAGCTTCTTATATTTCCTAGTTTGCTATAGTACTGGGGCCTGAAAAAATAAACTCGCCATCTGCTACTCCCATACTGGAGGATCTTGCACACCTGGCATAACTGCCCTAGAGGCCTCTCCAACATCAACTCTATCTCTAGCTCTACTCTCACATGGAGTCACACTATCCACACTATCATTTGGCTCGCGTCCTCCAGACACCATCACAACCTATATCTGTCATCACAAATAAATAAGACCATATCAGAGACCAACTTAGGTGCCAATGCATATGCATGTGCTACAACTCAATTCACAATTCAAAATTTCACTTTCCTCTCTTTTTTAAAACCCACTTAGGCTGAGTATCTCAAATCTAAGTTTTAATACCAAAACAAATGTAACACTCTTATATCCTATATATGTACTGTATATATATCTCATATACGTATAATACACATAAAATATAAAGATGCCACGATACAGTGCACTTTTAACCCTTTCTTTAGCTTTAAAATAATTATATATTTAATTATGAAAAATTCCAAGTTATCCAAATACCATCTATTTAAAAATAAAATTATATTTCCCAAAAGTATTGTATTATTAAAATTTTCATTTGATTACATATATACAAATATACATTGTTCTCTCTAATATCCACTTATTTACATATTCAGATGATCAAAATACAAAAAAACAAAAAAACAAAAACTATACATACATGCACCACCTTCTAATTGGTCTTGAAGCACCCTCAGACTTCTTGTAGCATAACCGTCCGACTCTCAGATCAACAACCTACTTACATGTATGATTCACACAACCGCGCTAAGCTTGAAAGCTTAGTGGTACATATAAACATCATATACATATATTGAAATCACTTCACATACCCATACACACATAACATTCATATATACACTTATTTATTGGGCCCAATACCTCTATATAATTATCATATCCAGTTAATACAAGTCTTTGGTCCAGCTCTGCTTAGAACCATCACTAATCTCAATCTCATGACCTATCATTGCTCAGGTCAAGACCTAGCTCTGCTCTTGTCCATCAACATATGCAACTCAAGCCTTAGCTCTACTCAGGTCCTCCCATGCATATCTATTCAGTCTCAACATAACCGAACAGGTAATTGTATATGTTAGATATATACATCATCACCTAGCATTTCATTATCACATTCTCTTTAATCTATATTTTCGTAGTGATCACCACTTTTCGTGATCACTCCACATTACTGTTTTATTATCACATCATATATACATGAGCCGCATTTACAATTGGACTCATTCACACACACTTTATCATTTCACATATTTAATTCATTTTCATCATCTTTTCACACTTTCTAGGATTACATATGAATACCCAACACAGTGTTACAAGACATGATTGTGCAAGTCACATGCCATGTCCATATATTATGAAATAAACTATCAATCATCAAACAACCCCACGGTCATAGTATTCAAGGTCCATGCCCGTGGGCTTCAAAACAAGGCTGCCAAAAACCCCATGACCACCCCCATGGTTGCGGCACTCAAGGGCCATGCCCGTGGCATACAAATTACTTTTGCCTTTAGAATAACTATTCCTCAGGTAGTCCCAATTTTGATTCCATGCCCATGCTCCTTTAATACCATGCCTGTGGCATTGTAAAATACACATTTAAGTCAATACAACACACACATCACATAAAAAAAGGATATTTACTAACCTTAGCCAACTTTCGAGCTTTACTTTAATGAAATTCTACTCTTCTTCACTTGATCTCTCTTGGCTTAAACATATAATCCAACAACAATCATCATTATTCATTTATAGAACCATCCACATACCGATTCCACATAATTTACTCAATTTCCAATCCATTACCCTCAACACTCTCATTTATTTCCTTATTACTCTTTTCCCAATTTTAACTATCCATAGTCATCTTCAAAATTGAATCATAAATTCATCATCTATACATCAATACAATAATAAAACAACTCATTTATGCCATTTTACCAATCTCTAAGACAAATACTAACTACAAATATTCAATAATAAAACCCTAGTTCATCATTTAAGTTCGTTTCCATGAATTATTCATCAAACCAACACATATACATCTAAATCATATCATAACTAGCATTTCTCTTAATTGACTACCGGTTTCTCTCACTAGCCATATCAAACATACTCTTAAAATTACATAAAGATAAGTTCAATAATGAATACTTACTCGATTCCTCAATAAACCTTCAATATCTACTTAAATCCTCTTGAAATCCCTTGTAAAATTTGATATATATAAGAGAAACTCACACTCTTCTCACCCTTTCTCAAGAACACGTCCAAGAAGAAGAAGAAAATGTCTCTTTTTCCCTTTAATTTCCCATCCTTATCCTATAAATAATATTAATTAATTTAAATAACAATCCACCAATCATCTTCCTTCCTTCTTTGACTTTCACTTCTTTCTTCTTCTTCTTCTTCTTCTTCTTCTTCTTCTTCTTCTTCTTCTTCTTATTATTATTATTATTATTATTATTATTATTATTATTATTATTATTATTATTATTATTATTATTATTATTATTATTATTATTATTATTATTATTATCACCATCTTTTCCAACACAATTTTATACTTCATATATATGTATTATATATTTTATGCATATGTATATGTCTTATATATCTCAAGGATATTTCAAATATATAATAGGTATATATCTCTTATTTGCTATACATACATCTTATATTTCTCTTTACCCATCATACTTAATCAATCCTCCATATCAATACTCCAATGTACACTAAAAATGAGGATATTACACAACATATCCAAATAGAATTAAAATTTTAAACAATTAGTTCCTTATTTGCAAATGAAACTTAATATGATCCAACATCCAAATCTAATTAAAATATTATATAATTAGTATATTATAAAATTTAATAAGATCCAACATCCAAATAAAGTATTAAACAATTAGTTGATTAGTTACAAGTGAAACTTAATAACATCCAAATCCAATTAAAATAACATCCAAATCCAATCTTAAGTTAATTGCTTAGATGCATGTAAAGGACAATTCTAAATATGCAATTAGTTTTCTTAAGTTAATTACTTAGATGCAATTAAAAGACCATTCAAGTCCAAATCCCAAATGTAGAATCTAACTAATAAAATTTTGTTTAATTCTCTTTAAGGAATTAAGACAATGGCAGATAATCAACAAATTGATCTCACAACATAAGGACAACCACAATAACAGCAACCTAATGAACTAAGTTAACAACAACCAGCTAGCGAGGCAAGAAAGCCACCTGTTGTAAGGAAAAAATAAAAAAAACCAGTATTTGATCATAGTAAAACTTCTATTGCTTAGGATTACTTCATTCTCTTGGCTAAAGAGGAGGCTGATGAACCAACATCATCCTGTAATTGCTGTGATAAGAAATATTTATGTGATTCAAAGCAACATGGGACCTCAAATATGGTTCACCATTTAAAAAATAGTCCTACCTACCAATTTACCCTAAAATCTAATCTTAAATGGAAAATTTTGAAATTCACTCCCAAATCAGATGGTGGTGTAGATGTAGGTATTGTCCCTTAATCTTATAGTGTAGAGAATGTAGAAAAGTCATTGTTGTTTTTGTTATAGCAAATGGTAGCCTTTTAAAGTGTTAAGAGATATGTGTTCAAGCATATAATGGGTAAGATAATTCCTAAATTTAAAGTACTCTCTAGGACAACCGTGGCGAGAGATTGTTTCTAATTGTATTTCAATAAAGATAAGGCTTAAAATTTTATTAAAGAGAGGTTGTGAGAGAGTATGCCTAACAATCGAGTAAAGTATAATTTGTGTTTCGTATATATGAATGAACTACATATCACATATTAGATCAACATGACAATGTCTAAGGTTTAATTTTTTATAATAATTTTAATATTTAGTTTAACTATTTAGATTAATTAATATTGTTGCTTAAGTTATTATTAACTCGTAGTATTCTACCTTCATGACCCAATTATTAACTCGTAGTATTCTACCTTTATGACCCAACTTATTATAGTAAATATATATAATATTTATTCTTCAAATTTGAGTAGAATATTACATCCTTCCCTCCTTGCAAAAAATTTGTCCTCAAATTTTATGGAGGCACTCTTTTAATTACAAAACAGAGTTAAGTATAAATGTCACATTTATACTTATACCTCCCTGGTATATTCCTCATTAGTTCAGCCATGCAATAACACTTTTACCGTCAGAATATCTTTATTCCATAACTTTCTAATTTTATGATCAACTATAGCTACTGGAGTTTCTCATAGAACAAATTAGACTATAAGTCTATAATAGGTTCTTATATTACAAGACTCGGATTAGAAACATATTTTCATAAAATGGAAATATGGAAAATAAAATGAATGTGTTCTAAGTTAGGCTGTAAGGCCATTCAATAAGAAACTCTATAGACTCTTTCCAGAATCTTAAAAGGACCTATATATCAAGGAGATAACTTCCCTCTCTTCCCAAACCTCATTATTCCTTTCATTGGTGAGACTTTTAGAAACACCTAATCCCTTACAAAAAATTGAACATCTTTCTATTTGTTACATAGCTTCATTATCTGCTGAAGGTTGTCTTTAATCTTACTTGAATCAATAACACCTTCTCTACAGTGTACTGAAATAATTATGTTCCTTTCATATGTCTTTTTTCAATGTCACTCCAGCAAAGTGGTGATCAACACTTCCTCCCGTATAGAGCTTCATATGAAGCCATCTGTATAGTATAGTGATAACTTTGTTGTAAGCAAATTCTATCAATGGAAGATGATGGTCCCAACTACCTCCAAAATAAAAAAATACACATCCTTAATGTAACACCCTTATACCCAATATACGTACACCATATATACTCACTATATGTAATATACGTATAGAGGATACAAGAATGTCACAACCTTTTTAAACAATCAAAATCAAATCATCATAAGTCAAATCTGTATAAATTTAAAACATACAATTGATATCATACAAGTAATAAATGAAACATTTCTAGTTAAAACACATATGTATCTTCATTACCCAAAAGTTTATCCAAAATATTTTTTATTACGGAAGCGAAATATACATATTTATATACATCAAACTCAATATATATATATACAAAAATCTGAAATATATATGCTGGTAGTTCATCTCTGATCTCGATGACCAACAATCAACTCTTCAAAAGAGATCACAAGCCTAGACTCCACTCGGTCTAGCTAAACTCTCCGTCTCAACCGGATCTACCCTGTCACCTGCGCAATGAATCACAATCGCTCTAAGCCAAAAGCTTAGTGGTACAAACTTTGATAACAAAGTAGTTCAAATGTAATGCTAATGTCAAACTTTCAAGAACTAGAAACAATACACAAGGATATCATATTTCATAACATTAAATCTCATTATTTTGCTCAATTATTCCACCATTCATAATTCACATTAAAGCAAAGACAAGTATGGGCCCAAAAAGGATCTAATATGCTATTTAAATTTCAGAGTTACTACTTTGATCCAATATAACAACATTTGTCTAGCCCGAAGGCGAATCATAATCACAATGAGGATTACCTCATATGTAACACCCAACTAGGCTTCAAGGACTAGGCCCAACCTACCTTCAAGGGTCTGCTACATCATGTAACACCCAACTAGGCTTCAAAGACCAAGCCCAACCCAGCTTCAAGGGATTGTTACTTTTTAGGCATGCCACCAACAACAAAACTCTGAAAATTGAATAGCATACTAGGAACACAATTCTTTCACAATTCCATTATCAATTCCTTTCTCATTTTCTCATTATCAACTAGGCACAATGCCTTAAATATATCATTTATATTAGTTTAGCCATCACCAATGGCTTTACATACCATCATATGTGTATACATAACAAATTGCATTATCCATACATTTTGAATCATCATCATATATTTCACATAGTTCACAATATGCATTTGTAACATTACAAATCATAGCATTTTTCTCATGCACCAATAATGTAGTAGATAACTTAACACATTTTCCAACCAAATGTGTTAAAGTCCCACTGTCATGTAAATATAAACAATTATTCAAATTATGTACTTACCTCTAAGAGCAACAAACACTAATTCCAATCTCCTCTTCCAAGATATCCCTCAACACTTGGATTAGGATAGCTCAAATCTCTTTAAAGCCTAAACCAAAGGTGATTATAAATACTCACTTAGTGATACACATAGGAAAATAAGGAAAAGCACTATCTAGGGCAACTCTACACTTGACACGCTCAACAACATGGGCGTGTCCATGACCGTGCCCTAAACCCACAACTCATAAGCTATGACACGCTCAGTGATATGGGCGTGTCACTACTCATGTCAGTTCTCCAACAACACAGTAGGTATGACACGCTCAGTGACATGGGCGTGTCACTGGTCGTGTCAATTCTTCAACAACACAGTAGCTATGACACGCTCAGTGACATGGGCGTGTCACTGCATGTGTCAATCCTCCTCCAACACAGTAGCTATGACACGCTCAATGACATGGGCGTGTCACTAATCATGTCACCCACACTGAAAACAGAACCATCGACACGCCCAAAGACATGGCCGTGCCACTGGGCGTGTCAGGCCAAAAACCTGATATCACCACAAAAATAGCCACATCCAATTATTATCTTTCATCACCTTATCAACTCCACACAAACTCAACTAAATCCATCAATATACCATATAAACTTGTATGAACATCAACACAACTCAATTAGAAGCACAAATATACACAATCACAACCAAGACTTCTCAACTCAAAGTCACACCACCCACAACTCTTATTCTCTTCACCAAACTTAACCCTTTTTCTTTAATCCAACCCCAAATTCAAAGTTAACAAGAAAAAACAACTTCAAACATACCAAAATCATCCATAAACACAACTACACTAAACAATCCAACAAACTCAAATACACAAACTCATAGGAAATCAAAGAAATAAGTTGGAAACTTACCAAATATGAAGAAAAATCCTTAAAACTCCAACTTGATCAGTTGAAATCCTTCAATTTCTTAAGTTAACAAGAGGCAAAATTTCTTTTCCTTTGGATGAAGACGGTGGCCGGCTCTCTTGGAGAAGAAAGAAGAAGATGAAGATGTAAATAGCATTAGTCAACCACTCATTCAACACTTTCCTTACAATCACACAATTCCCTTCTTTTAATCTTCTCCAAGCACATATATTAATATAATAATAATTCCAAATATGTCATCTTCCACTATCATTAATTAATATCTTAATAAATAAAATATCATTTGACCAACTAAACATGTTGACTTGTATATATATTGTATATATCTTCATATACATAACATATACACATCTCCTCTTTTTCCTTTCTTTTTCACTTAATCAAATGTATACACTAATCATTTAATTAATTTCAACAATTAGTATTTCCAAAATTTTGGGGTATTAATCAAATATATACATCTCCTCTTTTTCCTTTCTTTGTCCTTGGAAACAGAAAAGTAACTTTAGGGTTTTTGAAAATAGAGGAGACGATTTAAGGTTCTAAGGTTTAGAAGAAGTAAATCAGGGCTCTAAGGTTTTTAGAATCAAAAGAAATAATTTAATGATTGAAGCTACTATAAGGAAAAAAGAGACTAGATATTCAAACCTTCGTTTGTTGGTTCCACCAAAAATTACTTCTTGGATGAACAAGGACAAAGGCAAGATGGCTACCTTTGATGGATTGATTGCTTGCTTGCTTATTCTCCTCTAAAAAGTCTGATCATTTTCACTGCCAAAAAAAATTTTTAAAGTCCGACTCCTCTTCCCTTTTTTTTTTTGTGTTTTTTAGTGTTATTTATAGGAAATGTAGAAGATTAATTCAATTTGTTTACGGAAACTATCATTAATTAGGAAAAGGAAACCGAAATCAAATAGAATTTGGTTTCGGAAAAAATTGAGTCGAAAATATTTTGTTGGCGAAAAAACTGCTACGGGCTGCTACGAAGAACCACGTCGAGAATTGGCGCTTACGGCTGCGAGCCATGTCGCTCGCAGGAAAATCCTGCTTGCAAAATGGCTTTGGCCATTTCGTCCACTGTTTTCATCGCCGATTTTTATTTTTATTTATTTATTTATTATTATTTATTACTATAATTATGAAAAATAAATACTAAAACAAATATTATTTAATTAAGATAACACAAAAATTATTTTGGACTAAATAAAATATATTGGACCGGACTGGGTCAAAAATTAAGGGTCTACAGTTTGCCCCCTGCTTGAACGATCTGAGACTTTAGTAAAAGAGAGTGAAAAGCAATAAGACTTAATTTTTGATGAGATGGTCTCTTGAATTTGTTTTGGGTACTTGGACCCGAGATTGAATTTGATTTGACTGACCTTTTATCAACTGAGAATTCTGGCATAACTGGTTGTTCCATTTTTATGAATTGTGGGTCTTTACCCACCAAAAATAGATCTTTATCTATTGGAAATTGGGTCTTTAACATAGGAACATGGATCTTTATCTATTGGAGATTGGGTCTTTACCCTTGAAATATGGATCTTTATCCATTGGAAATCGCTCTTTACCCTTGAAACATGGATCTTTATCCATTGGAAATCGGGTCTTTACCATTGAAATGTGGATCTTTATCCATTAAAAATTGGGTCTTTACCCTTGAAACATGGATCTTTATCCTTTGGACTTTGGGTCTTTACCCTTTGAAATATGGATCTTTATCCATTGGAAATCAGGTCTTTACCCTTGAAATATGGATCTTTATCCATTGAAAATCGGGTCTTTACCCTTGAAACATGGATCTTTATCTATTAGAGATCGAGTCTTTACCCTTGAAAAATGGATCTTTATCCATTAGAAATCGGGTCTTTACCTTGAAACATGGATCTTTATCCATTGAAAATCGGGTCTTAACCCTTGAAACATGGATCTTTATCCATTGGAAATCGGGTCTTTACCCTTGAAACATGGATCTTTATCCATTGGAAATCGGTCTTTACCCTTGAAAAATGGATCTTTATCCATTAGAAATCGGGTCTTTACCCTTGAAACATAGATCTTTATCCATTGGAAATTGGGTCTTTACCTTTGAAAAATGGATCTTTATCCATTAGAAATCGGGTCTTTACCCTTGAAACATGGATCTTTATCCATTGGAAATCGGGTCTTTACCCTTGAAACATGGATCTTTATCCATTGGAGGTCAGGTCTTTACCCTGGCTTTATTTCTTTTAGCTGGACTGATCTTTTGTCTTTTGCATTTGAAAATTCTAATTTTCTCTTTTGATTTTTTTATTCTTTTGAGAATTCTTTTTCTTGTTCAATAATTATACATGAACAAAGAATTTAGCCCTTTTAGCTAGCCTTCATATCTTCTCCTTGCCCCCTGCGTGGCAAGATATTCAAAATATTTTGTTTATGCATAAACTCAAAATTTGAAAAGGAGAAACTTTTCCCCCTGTGTAGGCTCAAACCCATGATTTTTCTATGCGGGCTCTGATTGATGTTTTTGCCGTCTAGTTCTTCGCACAAGCATGTATTTCTTCTTTTGCAAAATGACAGGAGCTTCCATAAGCAAATAGGCTTTCCATGCCCCCATTGATTCAATATCTTCTTTTGATTCTTTACTTCGCAGGGTGTTTGTTGTTCATTTTGACAAGGAATAGACAATACAAGACAAGAAAGTGCGATGTGATATGCTCATGTATGCATGATATGCATGAATAATACTTACAGTTGTTCCATCGACTCACAGACCGAGGTGATCAGCAGAAGTGTTCTCATTGACTCCTTTGAGATGCTTGTTCAGTCCTTGCTTCGGAATGACATGATGCTTCACATTTATGGCTTTTATCTTCAAGATGTTGAAAACATGAATAATGGAGGCCCCAAACAGCAGAGATACATCCATTTCAAATTATGATTTAGCATGTCAGTTGGTAGCTTTTTCATGACCTTGCTAGTAATCATTTTCATTGCCCAATGTGTCCTTCTAGTTTTGATGGTGCAACAAACTTCTCTTAACTTGAAGGCTTCATGTGACAAAAACATTTTTTATTTTTTGAATTTTGATTTTGAAATCAAATGTTGGCTTTGCCAAATCAATGTCAATGTACCTCAGGACTTGATTTTCCAAATTAACATATCTATAATATGACAACCCTAGTTACCGTACTAAACTCGGGAATTATTTCTATTTAAGCAAGAATTGTTGCACTTCATATAGACACATACACATTACTTGGCTGAAGGTCTCATTGAGTTTAAATATTGTCTATCTTATATGCATGCTTATTCAAACTATCTCCACTAATTGACTCTACCTACCAAGAGAGATCAACAGGTCTTTGATAGGCTTGAAATGGGGTCTATAAGGGACATGGGTTAAAGTGAAGGCCATTTGTAAGTTGGAGCTATTGTGACATAATAGACAAACCTTCACACTACAAACTTCTTATTTGAACTTTAGGCAGCTTGGAGCAATCTTTCTAGACTCCAAATTCCTTCAATCTTCTTGGTATTAATCTGGATCATGATTAGGACAATCTTTGCCCTTGCAAAATGTTTGGTACCCAAATTCGCTTCTTTTCTTCTTCTCCCTTTTCTTTCCTTTTATTTTTCTTACTCTTCCCTTTCTTTGAGCATTTTATCATTGTGTCATTCTTCCTTGTAGGACTGTCAAATACAAAACTTTTAAGAACTGGATGGTCTTTTCCTTTTTCTTTGATTTTGACCGAATCTTTAGTTGGGTTAGACCAATTCAAGTCAAACTGTCCTTATAAACCAAATGGAAGTCTTTTGTTGTCTTAGATAAAAGAGAACTTAGTTGAATTTTTGAACCGCCTTTTTAGGTTTTATCTTTTCTCTTTTTTTTTTCTCTTTTTTTTTCTCTTTTTTCTTCTTTTTTTTTTCTTCTCCTTTTTTTTTGGGTTCTAACTCTAAAAGAGTTGTCTTGTTTGTACCAACTTGGGCTTCTTATAATGGATAAGTGAAGTGAAATAAATTTCCTTTAACAGGGATAAATCATTTGTTACTGTGATGTTATCTTGATAGATTGGAGATATTAGGTGAACTTCAACTACCTTTATGGTCTTGAAAATTTCAACTACCCTTATGGTCTTGAGAACTTCAACTATCTTCATGGTCTAGACTATTCATTTCTTTCTTTGATCTTCTTGCCTCTTCATCTTAGTGATCATAAGACTTGTCAAATGTATCACAACAGCTCATGGTAGGTTGTTGGGGTTTGTAAGCCAATGAAAAGAAAGCTAAAATTTTATGAAGGCTCAAAGGGACAACTAGAGAATGATATTTAATAGGGTGGATATAAGTTGTTGGCTAACCAAACAATGCCTAGATCATTTCTCTCTTAAATATGCAGAGTTCAATTTCACCTCAAAAGTTTGTCAAAGCATGTTCTAAGACTGACGAGGACCTAGATAAAGGTAATTATGCAGGAGCCCTCTCTAAGTAAGCCTACACAACTCAATGCTATAGAGAAATTTCCTCATCTAGTAAAGTCATTCAAGTCATGATACCTAGACACATTAATTTATGAACATCAAGCTAGATTCCTCATTGGTTGAGCACCAAAATGAACAAAGACCAACAAGATTTTTGATGAAAGTAATTTATTCAAATAAATTTAAATTTAAAAAACAAGATTATTCCAATTAAATATTAAAGAAAGCAAAATTGAAAAGAAACATTCAAGCTAAGGAAAGTTTGTTGAGTTAAGCTTCTTTTCCTTTCATATCTTCAATATCCCCATCTTGAAAGGATGATAAAACAAAATCTTCTTCCAATCCTTTTCCTACCATGAAGGTTGTTGGTGGTGGCACTCTGTTGAATTTTGGCAAAGGATTGTCTTTTGTGCTGGTCTTATCAGGCTCAGGCAGCTTACCGCTGTCAATCAAAATTTTGGATCTCATGTTTTAGTCGCAAGCATTTGTCTGTCGTATGTCCTTGTGTTTGATGAAACTCACAAAAGGCTTTAGTATTAAATTTTGGAGGTAAAGGATTTGGCAAAGGTCAAAGGGCCAATGGCTATAATAATCCTTTCTTTTGTAGCTTGTTGAAGACCCAAGACAAAGCTTCCCCAGATCTGAAAACTGCCTTCTATTTGCTTGACCAGTTGTATTGACATCAACTTCTTTTTGCGTGCTTTGATTGCTAGGCTGATAATTCCCTTTCTCATTCCTTCTTATTGAAAAGCGATTCTTCTCCCTTTCCCATTCTTTAATTTGCAAACCAGCTTAGAGAAGATCTTTGAAATCACGGATGAGTGTATGAGACATCCTTTCACAAAGACTAGGCAACACCCCTCTCATAATCATCCTTATTTGATCAGATTCATCGGGCCTTTTCTTGAGCAAAGCGGCCTTATTTCTCCACCTTTTCACATAGTCCATAAAATTCTCATTTGGCCTTTGCCTAATGGACTCAACTTCCATTAAGGTAACTTCCAACTCGACATTATACCCATATTGCTGAATGAAAGCCTTGTATAACATGTCCCAATCTTTTTGAGTACTTTCCTCCAAGGTGTTGAACCAATTTTGGATAACAGGGTCCAATGAGAGCATAAAATATCTCAGAGTTTGAGCTTTAGTAGCTCGGGCAGACTATATAGCAGTGATGTACTGCTTCATATGGAGATGAGGGTTTCCAGTACCATTGTATCTAGCAAAGGATGGCATCTTGAACTTATAAGGGATCTCCTCATCTTGTTCAAATAGTTTGTTGATCTCAGACATCTCTTCAGTTTTCAGCTTCTTCTCAAATTTCTTTTCAAAATCAGCAATCATTTTCTCAACATCATATGTCTCGATCTTTTCAACAGTTGTCTTCTCAACAACCTTTGGCTCCTTTTTGTTTTGAGGATCTTGAAAGTATTGAGCCCAATCATCATCATCATCAATGATCACCTTATCATCATCAAAACCAACTTTAGCCTTCCCCTTGTCTTTCTTGGTGCTAGCAGATGCTTCGGCATTATTTCCTAAAATTGCAGCTAGTTGATTCTTTATGGTCTCGGCCATGGCCTCTTTTATTTCTTCCATTTTGGCATTGAGGGCTTATCCACCATTCTTTGAATTTGTTCGGGCTCCATTGCTTTTGGTGAAAAAGTGATTGAGTCGTTGCTAGATTCTTCGCTTTCGGCGTAGGTCAGATTGTTGCAAGCTTTTGAACTGTCGTAATCCAGGGCTATGAGCCAGAGAGGATCAATGATATGAGATGCAAATGTATGCATGTATGCACAAACAATCAACAAAGAAAGATAATTAGGATGCTCCTTCCAACCTTATAACATCCACACACGAATGGCGAGTCTCTTTTCCTAGGTATATGGTTAACAAAATACCAACATGGGGTATCTTGTTTTTGAATATTTCCCTCGGACGTTTTAATCAATAGTTATATTTTCAAAAATTGAAATCAATTTATGATAATTCCCATTAATTAGGCTTTAATCCATTTATCCAACTAAAGTGGCTTTTATGCTGTGTTGGATTAAAACTAAATTAAGAGGTTTATTATAAATATATTTCTCACTTAAAAAAAGTAACTAATGGTTCATGCCAAAAACAAGCCCATGATTAATTATTTCTTAGTATAAACTAGGCTCACAATTGATTTTTGGTATTTCGTAATTGACCTAAATAATTTGCAAGCTCTTTGTAAGAAAAGGTTGGATAAAAATAATTTTATTTCTAAGCCAATTATAAAAATATTTTAGAAAAAATGGATTTTGGGCTTAGTATTTGGGCCACGAGCAAAAGAATTTTTGATTTGTTTTTAGAAAAATTTTATGTCCAAAGACCATTTTGAAAATTTTTTGAAAATAGCTTTGGTCTTTTGGATTTAGAGAAAATTTTATTTTGAGCTTGCAATGTACTTAGGTCATATTAGAAAAAGAGCAAACCAAATAAGCCATGATTTAAGGCAAGATAAATTAACCATAGTCAAACAAAATGCATTTGGGATAAAACCTAAGGAAAGTAACTAGGCAAATTACATGAGCTTTAGTCTTTGGGTTAAAAGGCTTAGGTTCCCATAGCAAGTATATACCAAATGGTACGAGATTATGAGTGGTTATGCCATGCTCGATCTCTATACCTTGAGTGAAAGTATGGTATCCCTTACATAACACAACACGGGTAACACAGGCGTCCTAACTCACGCACACGATGCAATCTAATATGATGCAATGGATAATATCATTATAAGAAAGAATAGAATAATATAAAGACCAACAGAATCAACTTCTCTTATCCCCAGTGGAGTCGCCACTGTGAGCGGGGATTTTTGCCCCCACTCCCGGTGGAATGGTTCTTGCGACTTCGGCACTGTCTAGGCTTGGGGCCTTAGAGAACACGGACCTAAGTTCGGAGAAAATGGAGTCGCCACCCGGACGAGCCGGGAAAAAGAAAGGGGTGGATGACTCGATTCCTAAGGAATCCCCAACCACCTAATGGGTTCGAAAAGTTGGGTACGTGTTGGGAAGGTGAGAAATGGCCCAGCACCCCCACAACGCCCAGTTCATTGGAACTGGCCTTCTTTACAGGTCTTAATATTATAAAATTCTTAAATATAACAATATTATTCATATTACACGCAACAATTGAAATAAAGCATTGTTATATTAAAATCAAAGCAATGGTCAAGCAAAATAAATAAATGGACACCCATCCGAAGATGGAGACATGCCTTTACATCATCCATGTCTAAGCTAAATAGGACACCCACCAAAAGGTAGAAACATGTCCTTTACATTGGTCCAAAATATAAAAGCGATTTAAATTACATAGAACTTAATTAATGAGGTACCCACAAAGTGGAAACATACCTCTTACAACATTTGGAAATCAAAATAAATTGATAGAAGTAAATAACCATTCATCATACATAAATCATTCATCAAAGATATCAATCAAAATATATAAAATAAACATCCATCCATGATAAATTAAATAAATCATGCATTGAAATTAAATAAATCAAGCTTTGAAAATAAATCAAAGCATATAATGAACTGCACAATCAAATCTAAAAATAAATAAAGCAAGTAAAGATACAAATTAGGGCTACTGTTTCTATTTAAGATTCTTTATTTAATGTTTAGGGTTTTGGAATTTATTGGTTTAGGCTACTGTAAGTTTTAAGGGAATTGAAATGGATTAAGGTTTTATAATTTAAGAGATTGATAAGGTTCTTTGATTAACCAAATTAGGATTTGAGGGTAAAATCATGAAATTAGGGTTTTAGAATATTAAAACATTAGGTTTATGATTATTAGCTACTGGATTGTTGTTTTTAGGCTTACTGTGTTGAATTTTAATATTTAGGTTTATAAGGTTTTAAGGTTTTTAAGGATTAGGGTTTAGGAAAATTAGGTTTTTGGTGTTTTGGAAAACATGCTTTGGTTTTAGGATTTGAGAAAATAGTTTAGAGTTTTATAAAGATTTTGGAAATAGGCAAGACGATTTAAGGTTTTTGGAAACAGAAAGTATTTTTTTTAAGATTTTGAAGAAATAGATTAGGGTTCTTAGGTTTTAGAAGAAACAGGAAAGTAACTTTAGGGTTTTTGAAAATAGAGGAGACAATTTAAGGTTCTAAGGTTTAGAAGAAGTAAATCAGGGCTCTAAGGTTTTTAGAATAAAAAGAAACAATTTAATGATTAAAGCTACTGTAAGGAAAAAAGAGATTAGATATTCAAACCTTCTTTTGTTGGTTCCACTAAAAATTACTTCTTGGATGAATAAGGACAAATGCAAGATGGCTGCCTTTGATGGATTGATTGCTTGCTTGCTTATTCTCCTCTAAAAAGTCCAATCGTTTTCACTGCCAAAATTTTTTTTTTAAAGTCCTATTCTTCTTCCTTTTTTTTTTGTGTTTTTTAGTGTTATTTATAGGAAAATTAGAAGATTAATTCAATTTGTTTACGAAAACTATCATTAATTAGGAAAAGGAAACCGAAACCAAATAGAATTTGGTTTTAGAAAAAATTGCGTCGGAAAAATTTTGCTGGCGAAAAAACTGCTGCAGGCTGCTACGAGGAACCACATCGAGAATTGGAGCTGGCGGGCTGCGGGCCATGTCGCCTGCAGGAAAATCCTACGGGCAAAATGGCTTTGGCCATTTCGTCCATTGTTTTCATCGTCGATTTTTTCGTTGCTGATTTTTATTTTTATTTATTTATTTATTTATTATTTATTACTATAATTATAAAAAATAAATACTAAAACAAATATTATTTAATTAAGATAACACAAAAATTATTTTGGATGAAATAAAATATATTGGACCGAACTGGGTCAAAAATTAAGGGTCTACAGTCACCCATACTGAAAATAGAACCATCGACACGGCCAAAGACATGGTCGTGCCACTGGGCGTATCAGGCCAAAAACCCGATATCGCCACAAAAATAGCCACATCCAATTATCATCTTTCATTACCTTATCAACTCCACACAAACTCAACCAAATCCATCAATATACCATATAAACTTGTATGAACATCAACACAACTCAATTAGAAGCACAAATATACACAATCACAACCATGACTTCTCAACTCAAAGTCACACCACCCACAACTCTTATTCTCTTCACCAAACTTAACCCTTTTTCTTCAATTTAACCCCAAATTCAAAGTTAACAAGACAAAACAACTTCAAACATACCAAAATCATCCATAAACACAACTACACTAAACAATCCAACAAATTTAAATACACAAACTCAAAGGAAATCAAAGAAATAAGTTGGAAACTTACCAAATATGAAGAAAAATCCTTAAAACTCCAACTTGATCAGTTGAAATCCTTCAATTTCTTGAGTTAACAAGAGGCAAAATTTCTTTTCCTTTGGATGAAGATGGTGGCCGGCTCTCTTGGAGAAGAAAGAAGAAGATGAAGATGGAAATAGCATTACACTTTCCTTAAAATCACACAATTCCCTTCATTTAATCTCCACCAAGCAAATATATTAATATAATAATAATCCTAAATATGTCATCTTCCACTATCATTAATTAATATCTCAATAAATAAAATATTATTTGACCAACTAAACATGTTGACTTGTATATATATTGTATATATCTTCATATACATAACATATACACATCTCCTCTTTTTCCTTTCTTTTTAACTTAATCAAATATATACACTAATCATTTAATTAATTTCCACAATGAGTATTTCCAAAATTTTGGGGTATTATATTGGATATTACACTTAACATATCTTCTAATGTCTAGCTGGTGTGCTTAGATTGTCCATCAGTCTGTGGATAGAAAGCATTGCTAAAATCTAGTCAGGTGCTTAATGCTTTATGAAATTTTGCCAAAATCTAGAAGTGAATTGTTAGCCTCTATCAAAAATAATAGAGATTGGCACTTTATGCAGACTAATTGTCTTATCAAGATACAACTAAGCATAGTAAGAGGTAGTATAAGTTGTCTTGTCTAGTAGAAAATGTGTTGACTTAGTGGGTCTGTCTAGTATCACCCAAATTGAATCATATCCAGTAACCGTGTGAGGTAATCCTACTACAAAATCCATTATAACTCATTGCCACTTACATTATGGTAATCTTGTAATAACCCTAAAGATCTCTGATGTTCAATCTTCACTTGCTGATAGGTTAAATAATTTGCTACAAATTCAGGGATCTCCTTCTTCATATTTGGCCACCAATAATGTGTTTTAAGGTCATATATATTTTGGTAGCTCACAGATATATATTGTATTAGTATAATGAGCTTCCTTTAATATCTGCTGTCGAAGGTCATCCACATTTGGTATGCATAACCTGTCACCATGTCTTCGCATTCCATCTATAACTTGGAATTTTAGTGCTAGGCCCTCTTCTATCTTCTTCTGAACCTTATCTAAAATATGATCTTTTTCCTGCTTCTCTTGTATTTGGTCTATCAAAAGAGGTTTTAAATACATATGAGCATAGAAAATCCATTATTTAGACATTCCAAATCATACTCCAGATTTATACAAATCATGCAATTCTTTGATCAAAGGTCTTCGAAATACTCGAATATGTGCCAAGCTTCCGACTGATTTCCTACTCAGAGTATCGGCTACTTCATTAGCCTTCCCATGTTGATACATTATTTCACAATAATAATCTTTCAATAGTTCCACCCATCTCCATTGCCTAAGATTTAGATTTCTCTGCTCCAGAATGTACTTTAGACTTTTATGATCAGTTTAGATCTCACATATTTCTCCATATAAATAGTATCTCTAGATCTTTAATGCAAAAACTACTGTTGCCATTTCCAGATCATATATAGGACAATTTACTTCATGTCTTTGCAATTGCGATGAGGCATATGCAATTGCTTTTCCATCTTGCATGAGTACACATCCTAACCCTACTCGGGATGCATCGTAATATATAATATACTTCCTTCCTTCAATTGGAAGCGCCAGAGTAGATGCAAAAACTAAGCGAGCTTTTAACTATTCAAAATTTCTTCACATTTCTCATCCCAACAAAACTTGGTAGATTTCTGAGTCAATTTAGTGAGTGGTGCTACTATATGGGAGAAATTCTCAACAAACCTCCGAAAATAGCCAGCCATACCTAGAAAACTCCAAATTTCATCACATTAGTTGGTCTAGGCCAGTTAAGCACAACGTCAACCTTCTTGGGATCTATTTGTAGCACTTCTTCGCTAATGACAAGCCTCAGAAATACCACTTCCTCTAGCTAGAACTCACATTTAGAGAACTTAGCATATAATTGGTGCTCCTTTAATGTCTATAACGTAATTCTCAAATGAGCTTAATGTTCCTCCTGACTTTTAGAGTAGAATAATATGTCATCTATAAATATGACAACAAAGATCAATATGCCATCTATAAATATGACAACAGAGATCAATATGTCATTTATAAATATGACAATAAACTGATCCATATAGAGTTTAAAAACTTGGTTCATTGTAACATCCTAAAATTTTTGAAAATTTTGATAAAATAAATTATAATTTAAAAGGATAAAGTAAATTAATGGCTTTAAATGAAAAATGAAGAAATTTTAAATGAAAAAGTGGAATATATATGTGATATTTATGCAAAATATGCATAACATATATAAAAGTCAACACTTTTTAAAAGAAAAGGGTATTTTGGTAATTAAATCTTATAAATTCAAAATTAATAAAATAATTCAAAAATAATATTTTTGAATGGAATAGGGAAATTAAGACTTTTAATTTATTAAAAAAATTAAATATTAAATTATTTTAATATATATTTATGTGTGGTTTAAAAAAAAAGATGAAAAGAAAAAGAAAAATTAAAAGTCTTTATCTTCTTCTTCTTCTTCTTCTTCAAGGGCCGAATTTTCCATGGGAGCTAGACCAAGATTTTGATTCTTCCATAATCCATAAATTGAAGGATTTAATAAGTTTCAAGTGGAATTTTGGTGATTTCCACCAAAATTAGTAAGTTTCATCTCTTTTCTTTGAACTCCATGGAAGATTGTATTATGTGACTTTTGGAATTTTGATGTAGTATGTTATAATTATTGGACTTGGTGTGTATGATGTTATTTGGGTAGTTAACAATGATTCTAAGGTTAGATTGAAGAGATGATGGAGTTTGGTTAAAGAATGGTGAAGAGAGAGAATTTAGGGTTATGGATTTTTGGGGTTTTGAAAACATGAACTTTAATTGTGCAAATTGGTTCTAAATGAGTTATTTTAATTCATAAACAAGTATTTTAAAGTCAAATATTGGATTTTGTGGTGTTGGGTTGGAGTTTGAGAATGGAAGTGAAGATTTAGGGTTTTGGAAAAGTGATTTTCCAAAGTGGTTGAATTGTGTGATTTATTTGTTTAAGCATGTTGTTTAGTGTTAAAATTGATGAATATAAGCTTGGAATGAGTAATGGATTGTGTTGGAATGGAAAACCTTCAATGGGGGAAGGTTATGCCATTTTTGAGATTTTTTATATAAGAGTGTATTTTTATAATGTAAATAATTTAAATGTATTAAAATATGTTTTTAATAATATAAATAAACTTAAAACACTAATTTAATTGTAGTAGAATGGAATTCTAATGTTGAAGTAAGGAAAGGCTAAATTTTTGAAAATTTGTAGGAGTGATGTGTAATTATGGTTTAATGGTGGAAATGCCATTAAATGTGATACAAAATGATTATTTGCTATCACATTTGGTTTAGTCATTGAGGGAGGTTGATTTGCTTCATCCAAGTAGTGAAGGGCAAGTTGGAAAGAATGGTTTGGGGGTTGTTTTAAGCTTGCTTTAGGTTGCTAGTGGAGGTATGTACAAACTTTGAATATAATGTTTATATTTGCATAACATTTGGACTTAACACATTTTGGTTGGAAAATGTATTAAGCTACTTGGTTCATTGATTGAGCATGAATAGTGTGCTATGACATTTGTAATGTCATATATGTGTTAAATGCATCGTGAAAAGCCATTGATAATGGCTAAATTGTGTAAAATGTGAAATATGCATATTATGTGAAAATACCCAAATTAATTGGGTAATGTGTTGTGAATGCAAAAATGAGATATGTGGAATAATGAATTGATTTGATATTGATAAAAGTGAGAAAAGTGAGAAAAATGAGAAAGATGTGAAAAATGAGAAAAGTGAGAAAAAAATGTGAAAATAAGGCAATGTGCCTAGATTGAATATGTGACAAAGAGAAAGAGATTAATAATGAGAAAAATGAATAAATTGTGTGTCTAGTATGTTATTGAATTTTCAGAGTTCTGGGTTTGGCGGCATGCCTATGGGCTAAATGCTGGAATGGTGAAAAGATTGGGTCGTGAGCCTCAAAAACTGTAGCAGTCTAGCCGAGTTGAGGACCAAGATACTGGGCCTAAGGGTCTAGTCGGGTTGAGGTCCAAGAGACTGGGGAGTTACATTATCCATGGATATATTGCCTACGGGGCTAGACACATGGTGTCATTATGGACTAAAGTAGTAACTCTGAAATTTGAATAGCATATTAGATCCTTTTTGGGCCCATGCTTGTCTTTGTTTTAATGTGAATTATGAATTATGATACAATTGAGCAATATAATCTTATGAGTTGTGATTATGAAATATTTGAAAAATATAAGAAAGTGGAATGATGTGACATCTATATGCATTGTGCATTGGCATTGCATTGAGTTTTATTGTTATTATCAAAGTTTGTACCACTAGGCTTCGGCTTAGCGAGATTGTTTCCATTGCGTAGGTAACAGGGTAGACCCAACTGAGCCAGAGAGTTCTTCTAGACTAGGTCGGGTCTAGACTTGTAGTTGAGCTTGTTGAGTTGCTATTGAGATAAAAAAAACACTGCCAGCAGTATGTATATATTTTTATGTTATTGTACATTTGAGTTTTATGCATAATATATAATGTTTTGGATTTTACGTATTGTATATTATAAAGAATGTGTGGGTCAATGTACTTGAAATGGGAGAGTAAGTGTGTTTTAAATTATATATATCTATATATATATAAATGTTTGGGAAACTTGGTGAAATGGAGAAGTATGGTTGAGATGGTGGTTTGAAATTATTTGGGAGTGTTTTCTTTTTGCAGGTTGAGTGATTGCTAAATTTTGGAATGTCCAAATTACAGACAAAACTCTGGCGAATTTTTTCTAGAGATTTTTATATATATTATTTATTTTGGGTTCTTATAACAAGTAAAGAATATTTATATTCTATTTAATTTTTATATATTTAGAATTTGAAATTTTAAATTGAAAATGTGAAGAAAAAAAATTTAAACCGGTCTGTGGCATTTTTGTACCGTATATGCGTATTTTATATTTATTTTGGTATTAGAGCCTAGGTTTGATAGAGAGAGAAAATGGGAGATTTTAAAATAGTTTTTTTTAATTGTAATACATGCATTGGCACTGGCAGTTTATGATCTATGATATAATATTTTCTGCTGTGTTTGCAGATATAGGTAGTTATGGCGTCTCGGCCACATCAGGCTGCTGAGGGTAGTGCAGAGAGTGTGGCTCCAAATGAGGGTAGAGATGGAGCTAGAGTTGTATCTGCTGGTGAGGTGTCTATTTCTATGCCTGTGAGACTAGCAGCTGATGAGATTTTGCCTGGTTGGGTATCGCATATGGTAGAGTTGTTGAGGCAGGCTCCAGTTCCGCAGCCGCCACAGCCACAGCCGCAACCGTAGTTGTCGGTTGTTGCGCTCAAATTAAGTACTACTACAAAGCGTCACTCGCAAGTATACGAGGTAGCTGTAGCAAAGGTGATCGTCCCAAGGTCGTTTCCCCAAGAAGGTGTGGTTCGTAATAGCTTGATTGACAATTTATTTAAATGCGCGAGTTTGTTGTGTCGAGATGGTGCGAGAATAATTTAAACCTAAATTATCGTGCGTAGAGAGTAATGTGTGTGGGTGTACAAGATCAAATCGATTCTTGGGAAGGTGACTAGGGTCATAGGTCCATTCAATCAAAGCCCAATCCTTAATTATCCATTAACATAACCTTGTAATTAATTTGTTCCTTAAGGTTAATTAGTCAATTACCAATCCATTAGTTCTCACATTCATGAATTAACAATGACCAATTCTTTTACATTACCAAATTAATAAACCCTAGAACTTATATTTCTAATTCATTCATAGGGTGGTCGATTATATAGTTCCGATATCGAATTTCACCTCTCGGTCCATCATCCAATATTCAAAGATCAATAGGTAGCTAATCTATCAACCTAGCATTTAATACAATACAATCAACCAATCAACAAGGAACATCAATGTAAATATCAAATCAAAGCATTCAACTAAATATGCTATAAGCCCTAAACATGGGTATTTAGCTCAACATCATTAATTTATAACATTCATTCAACTCAATATAAAGCAAATACAAATTGTCCATTGCAATATCAATATTCTTAATACAACAACAACAATAAGACATGAATTAAAAGAGAGAATAGAAAAACCCCTTGTGAAGATGCCAAGAGTAGGATTGCTAGTCTTCCTCCTAGCTCCACTTGATGTATTTGATGAAGAACTCAAGCCCTCTTCAATGGTTGATTCCCCTTGCAATGTGGAATGGAGCTTTCTCAAGTCACCAAACCTTTGGATGGAGCTTTCTCAAGTCACCAACCTTCAATGGATATGCCTTTGGAAGATGGAATGGAGCTTTCTCAAGTCACCACTCTCTTCAATGGTTGCTTCTTCAACCTTTGAGAACTTGTAACCCAATTTATCCCAAAGAACCTCAAAGATCCTATCAATGGAAGATGGAGAAGGTGGAGAGGATGGAAATGGAGGTTTGGAGGTGAAGGGACAAGGGAGAGTGTCACTCTCTCCCTCTCCCACGTTTTTTGTAGAAATTTGGCTCCAAGAACCCAAGAACTTTCTCCTTTTTTTTTTCTCTTCCTCTCCTTTTTAATTCATTCAAAAATACACACCCATGTCTTCCAACTCATCCATTTTCTTTTGTCCCCCACTTTTTCTTTGTTTAGTATTTCTTTTTGCAAGCAAAAGTCATTGTCTCCCACTTTGTCTCCCACTTCGTGCAAAAGGAATCAGCTTTTCAGGTGGGACACGGCCAAGCCATGACAAGCTTGGCCGTGTCTCTTGCAAATTTTCGTTCATCAATTGAGGTGACACGGCCAAGCCTTGGTTGGCTTGGCCGTGTCTCTTGAATTCCATGGGACACGGCCAAGGACACAGCCGTGTCCCTTGAGCGTGTCAGCCTCTGCCTCTTTTCTTTCCTTTCTTTCTTTCTTTGGTGGTGGGAGGTGACACGGCCAAGACTTGGTGGGCTTGGCCGTGTTTGATGTGGATTGGAGGACACGGCCAAGGACACGGTCGTGTCCTCTGGGTGTGTCCGTCTCTGCTTGATTTTCCTCTCTTCCTCTATGGAGTGTGACACGGCCAGGCCTTAGTTGGCTTGGCCGTGTCTGACATTTTTGGAGGGACACGACCAAGGACACGGCCGTGTCCTCTGGGTGTGTCACCTTCTGCCTGATTTTTGCTTTTTCTTGCTTTGTTCTTTGGTTTTGCTCATCAGGTGAGACACGGCCAGAGGCTTGGCCGTGTCTCTTGGGCGTGTCAGCTACTGTTTCTTCATTTTTGCTCTGTTTTCCACTGTTTCGATCTTCCAAGGGTGTTTTTCCACCTAAACCTAAAACAAACACTTTAAACAAACTTTAAACAAAAATTAATCAAAACAATAACTAAAACAAACATAAAATCATACTAAAAACTAGTACAAAAATGAACTAAACAAATACCCCACACTTAACTCCTTGCTTGTCCCCAAGCAAGGCTAAAATCAAAACACAATAAACAAGATAAATTTTGTTAAGTTCAAGAGTTATAAAGATGTATTATGAGTTCCCTATCCCTAAATCCGCAATCAATATTGAATAAAAAAAAATCGACACTCATGCAATTAAGTGGCTTTCCATGCATAACCATTGTTATCGCTCCCTCACCAACTCTTACAAGTGTTTGATCATGGTGGTGTTTACACTCATAACAATCAATGAAAGATTATTACCATAGGCTTGCTTATCAATCAAATCTCCACCACAAAATAACAATCAAGCATCAATCAAAAGGTCTTTATCGGGTTGTAATGAGGCTAAGGTAAAGGCATGATATTTAGGAAATGTGAGCTTAATCATTAAATTCAAGAGCACTTCAAGAATGAAGTAACCATTTATATATATAACCCAACAATCCCAAAACACCTTCCTCTCTTCTACCCTTTGGCATTAAAGAGCTTTTCAAGGGAACTCACTTATTATATTTTACAATGATACATTCCAACCCTTTCAACAAGACAACAATTATTCTTATTATTATTATATATATATATATTATTATTATTATTTTTCTCTTTTTCTCTTTTTTATTATTTTTATTATTTTTCTTTGCAATATTAAACCTACTAAACTTAACCCCACACTTAATTCAACACAACACTCGGTCATAAACGTTCTTAACGTGCTCTTGACCTAATGAAAGGATAAGAGTTAAACGACAAGGTTCAAGCTAATGGTGTTGTGAAAAAGAACGAAAAGGGAAATGAAATAGGCTCAAAATTGGCTAACTAAGGTTAAAAATAGGGTTGGTTTTTTTTTTAAGCCAAAGTGGGTTCACCTAATTGCCTTAATCATCTTGATGCCAAATTGAAATTTTTATGTAATCTTAAAATGTATGTCAAAGCAAGTTCTAGCAACTCATCAATCAAAGATGTTCACCCACAACAATAATGATAAGTTGATGGCTCAATTCCTCACTAGGTTAATGGTAATGCAAGGGAAAAACCAACAAAATTGACAATAAGCATCAATTCTACTCAATTCTCCAATTGCATGCTTCAAAAATTCAAAGGTCATCTATCAACAATTTTATAACAATTGAACTTTCCAAAATTCATTTATTCAAAGAAAAAAAAATAAAAAAAAATAAACTAAAACTTAAACAAAAACAAGTTAAAAGTAAAAACACAAAAAACACAAAATACAATTAAAAGTAAAAACATAAAACACAAAATGCACCCCACACTTAAAGATTCACATTGTCCTCAATGTGAGCATGCATACTACAGGGAGTTTAGATAAAACCTGATTTCCATCGTTCCTATATACGATGTGTGGGGCTCCTTCCACCCATAATGCAATTGGAGCCCATGAATGAGAGGATGAACACCATGCAACTTTGAAATACACCCGACGTACGGCAACCCCTTAATAATAATCCTTGTAGAGAACATGTCTCAAAGGGACATGTAAAGGTCGCCTCGGTGTGATCCTCTAGTACTATAGGAACGCGGTAATAATCTTTTTCACTGTGCAACATGGGCATATCAGATTTCTGCTCTTCCTTACCACTAAGAGTAGAAGAGATGATTTTTGGGGACTCTTCAAGTTCAGCCAATTTTGGTTGAATCACTTCGTCATCCACCTTAACAATGTCAAGTCCCATCTCAACAACCTCAGCATCTAAAATAAGCTTACACTCCTCAATTTCTAAATGGGGCATTTCATGCTCTTCTTCTATGGTCATAGTCATCCCATTCTTATTTTCACTTTCTCCTTGGGAGTGCATAATATAGATGTTAGAAGGTTGCTTACCTTGCTCCTCTTCTTTTAGCCTACTTGGGAATGGAATTGAGTACAAAGGATTCGGAGGTTCATACAAATGTGATGAAGTTGATGAGTCCAAATTCTCCTCCTCCTTTGATTGACTTGGTTCCTCCATGTTGGGCAATATCTCCTCGCCATTGTCTTCTTGATTAGTCCCTGCATCAAAGAAATCACAAAAATTGTTATATATTACCTGTTCAGTCCTCAATTTTGTGATTACCTCGACTTGCTCCAATTGGCTAGGAAATTCCTCCTCTTGTTGTGCTTGGAGTTGATGTGTCAGTTGCCCAACTTGCATTTCCATCCTCTTCAATGATTCCTCCAAAGAATCAAACCTCTCATTGCTCCCTTCCTGATTTTGTGTGCTAATTTGAAGGTAAGCATTCAAATCCTCTTCCACTGTGGAATTCTCAAATTGATCATGGTTTTGTGAGCTAATTTGAATGAAGGCATTCAAACTATCTTCCAAAGTGGGTTCCCTAAGTTTATCTTGGTTTTTTGCGCTAGTTTGAATGAAGGCATTCAAACTATCTTCAATTGTGGGTGGCTTAAGGTACTCTTGATTTGAATATTGTTCTTGAGAGTAAGGATTTCTTTGGTAAGGTTGATAAAAATTTTGAGGTGGAATTTGCTGTTGATTTTCCCAAGAAAAATTTGATTGGCTTCCCCAGCTGGGATTATAAGGATTGGAATATGTGTCATTTCTTCCCATTTGCTGGAAACCTTGGTAGCCATCTTCTTCCTCTTGCCAATCTTGGTATCGTCCATAACCCATGTAACACGTGTTTGCACTATGGCCTACATTGCCACATGCTGCACATATCTCTTGGCGTGGCATAGGTGCTCTTCCTCTTGCATTTAGCACCTTAAGTTGATTCGTCAATTCTGCTAATTGCCATGCCATTTCAGAATCATCGTTCCTATCATAAACTCCCCCGTGCCTGGAAAACTGCATATTTACACAAGGCACTTAGCAACTTAAATAAAATAAACAAATAATTAAATTGAAAGAAAAATAAAACAAACAAACAATTCACAGAAAATAAACAAACAATGAAAAAGAAAAATCAAACTATTACTACTGCGACAGCCTTCCCCGGCAGCGGCGCCAAAAACTTGTTGCGCTCAAATTAAGTACTACTACAAAGCGTCACTCGCAAGTATACGAGGTAGCTGTAGCAAAGGTGATCGCCCCAAGGTCGTTTCCCCAAGAAGGTGTGGTTCGCAATAGCTTGATTGACAATTTATTTAAATGCGCGAGTTTGTTGTGTCGAGATGGTGCGAGAATAATTTAAACCTAAATTATCGTGCGTAGAGAGTAATGTGTGTGGGTGTACAAGATCAAATCGATTCTTGGGAAGGTGACTAGGGTCATAGGTCCATTCAATCAAAGCCCAATCCTCAATTATCCATTAACATAACCTTGTAATTAATTTGTTCCTTAAGGTTAATTAGTCAATTACCAATCCATTAGTTCTCACATTCATGAATTAACAATGACCAATTCTTTTACATTACCAAATTAATAAACCCTAGAACTTATATTTCTAATTCATTCATAGGGTGGTCGATTATATAGTTCCGATATCGAATTTCACCTCTCGGTCCATCATCCAATATTCAAAGATCAATAGGTAGCTAATCTATCAACCTAGCATTTAATACAATACAATCAACCAATCAACAAGGAACATCAATGTAAATATCAAATCAAAGCATTCAACTAAATATGCTATAAGCCCTAAACATGGGTATTTAGCTCAACATCATTAATTTATAACATTCATTCAACTCAATATAAAGTAAATACAAATTGTCCATTGCAATATCAATATTCTTAATACAACAACAACAATAAGACATGAATTAAAAGAGAGAATAGAAAAACCCCTTGTGAAGATGCCAAGAGTAGGATTGCTAGTCTTCCTCCTAGCTCCACTTGATGTATTTGATGAAGAACTCAAGCCCTCTTCAATGGTTGATTCCCCTTGCAATGTGGAATGGAGCTTTCTCAAGTCACCAAACCTTTGGATGGAGCTTTCTCAAGTCACCAACCTTCAATGGATATGCCTTTGGAAGATGGATTGGAGCTTTCTCAAGTCACCACTCTCTTCAATGGTTGCTTCTTCAACCTTTGAGAACTTGTAACCTAATTTATCCCAAAGAACCTCAAAGATCCTATCAATGGAAGATGGAGAAGGTGGAGAGGATGGAAATGGAGGTTTGGAGGTGAAGGGACAAGGGAGAGTGTCACTCTCTCCCTCTCCCACGTTTTTTGCAGAAATTTGGCTCCAAGAACCCAAGAACTTCCTCCTTTTTTTTTTTCTCTTCCTCTCCTTTTTAATTCATTCAAAAATACACACCCATGCCTTCCAACTCTCCTTTTCCCAGAGGCTTGGCCGTGTCTCTTGGGCGTGTCAGCTACTGTTTCTTCATTTTTGCTCTGTTTTCCACTGTTTCGATCTTCCAAGGGTGTTTTTCCACCTAAACCTAAAACAAACACTTTAAACAAACTTTAAACAAAAATTAATCAAAACAATAACTAAAACAAACATAAAATCATACTAAAAACTAGTACAAAAATGAACTAAACATCGGTGAGGTAGCATGATAAACTGAGAAAGTATAGGGCTGAGGACTTTGTTGGTACTACAGGCCCTGCTATAGCAGAGCAGTAGTTAGACTGGGTTCAGAGGGTATTCATTCAGTTACAAGCTAGTCCAGAAGAGAAGTTTGATTATGCCAGATCTCTTCTGCAGAGAGATACATATGATTGGTGGAAGACGGTTCCACATGCTCTGAATGATCCACCAATCCTGACCTATGATGATTTTCTGAGAGAATTTGAGCATAAGTATACTCCGAGGGAGTATAAAGATGCAAAGAAGATGGAGTTCCTGAGTCTGAGATAGGATACCAGGATAATGATCGAGTATGAGATCGAGTTTATCCGATTGAGTCACTATGCTGGTGGGATTATTTCTGACGAGTTTGACAGGTGCAGGAGATTTGAGGAGGGACTGAGACCCTCTATCATGTGCATCATCGCAGGCTCCTGGTATCAAGATTTTTTCCAAGTTAGTTATAGCTGCCAGGAGTGTTGAGAGGACACAGAGTCTTGCAGCAGCTGCCAGGGTTGAGGAGACCAGAGTTAGGCAACCCTAGAGTGAGGCAGGGTCTTCATCAGTGAAGAGAAGCCGAGGGGGATATTTTTAGAGGTTTAGTAGGAGTCAGGAGCAGTTTGGCTGGTCAGTACAACAGTAGAGACAGATACTTGCAATTTCAGTGGCTAGTGCTTCGCCTCCAGTGGCTCAGAAGCCTGCTCCACCTACTTGTATTCATTGTGGTAGGGCACACGGAGGTGTCTGCTGGTAGAGAGGTGCTTCGGGAGTGTGTTTTAGATGTGGGTCATCTGACCATTTTATCAGAGATTGTCCCGAGCCATCAGAGGTTAGACAGGCAGATACTGCAGCTTCTCGACCCAGTGTCAGAGGGGGTCATGGTGGCAGAGGTTTTAGTAGAGGTGGTCAACCTGGGTTTAGTCAGAGAGGAGGCTCTACATCTGGAGGCAGTAGGCCAGATGAAGCTAGGCCATCTCAGCGGGTTTATGTGATGCAGAGGCAGCCAGATGTTTCAGCGGTTATTGCTGGTAATTTTACATTATTTGGTACTTCAATTCTTGTATTATTAGACCCTAGGTCGACTCATTCTTACATAAGTGCATCTATCTTGCCTGTGACTGAATTGCATTCTGTGTCCCTAGGATTTGATGTTTTGGTGACAAATCCTTTAGGGCATAGTGTTGTAGTGAGCAGGGTTCACCGAGATAGTCTAGTTGTTGTTCAGGATGATGAGTTTTTTGGTGACCTGATTGAGATGCCTTTCAGGGAATATGATCTGATTTTGGGCATGGATTGGTTATCCCAGCATGGGGCTGTGGTAGACTGTCAAAAGAAATGTGTTACTTTGAGAACACGTGATGGTAGGGATGTGATGGTATCTGGTGAGCAAAGGTATCTTTCATCCATGTTTGTTTAAGCTATTTCAGCTGGTAGGATGATTCAGAAGGGATGTGAGGCTTATCTTGCTCATGTTGTAGATACTAGAGTAGTGGGATCCCTGCTTGAAAGTATACTCATAGTTATCGAGTTTTCAGATGTTTTTCCTGATGAGTTGCTAGGGGTACCTCCTGAGAGAGAAGTGGAGTTTGGTATCGATTTGGTGCCTGGTACCACTCCTATCTCTATCACCCCTTATCGGATGGCACTTGCTAAGTTGAGAGAGTTAAAGGTGCAATTATAGGAGTTATTGGATAAAGGGTTTAACCACCTTAGTGTGTCCTTATGGGGAGCGCCTGTGTTGTTTGTGAAGAAGAAAGATGGCACCATGAGATTGTGTATTGATTATAGGCAGTTGAATAAGGTGACCATCAAGAACAAGTATCCTTTGCCTCGGATAGATGATCTCTTTGATTAGTTGAAGGGAGCAGCAGTATTCTCTAAGATTGATTTGAGATCAAGGTACCATTAGTTGAGAGTCAGAGATGTGGATGTACCCAAGATAACTTTTTGTATGAGGTATGGGCATTATGAGTTTTTGTTGATGCCCTTAGGATTGACGAATGCACCAGCAGCTTTTATGGATTTGATGAACAGGATATTCAGATCATTTTTGGATCAGTTTGTGGTAGTCTTCATTATGACATCTTGGTGTATTCGTGTAATGAGGAGGATCATGATAGACATTTGCAAATCGTATTGCAGACTCTGAGAGAGAAGCAGTTTGTATGCTAAGTGATAGAGTGGAATTATAATAATTATTTTATGCAAGTTTAACTCTGATTTTTAACTAATCTTCAATTGAATTTGATGAGTTTGATTATTTGAGTTAGGATTACACTTTTTGAGCATGGAAGACACGATTAAAAGTTTTTGATGATTAGTAAGGAAAAATTCAAGGAAAGCAAGCAAAAATGAAGGAAAAACACATGCCACGACCGTGGCACCCCAAATGCCACGACCGTGGGTTCCATTTCCCCACTGCCTGGGCCAAGAAAAAGAAGAAAATAAGTTTGGCAGCCTCACTTCAAAAGCCACGACCGTGGCAATCTAGACCAACCTTGGCAACTGAAAAGTTTGACAAAACAGTCAGAGTTCAGACATGCCACAACTGTGGCACTCCAAAAGCCACGACCATGGCCCTTATTTTATGATTTGTGAGCTGCAAATGTTGAAGATGAACTCACCAACCAAGTCTTGTTTAAACCTTTTTCACTTTTTCTCCACTAAAGAAGTCTCCAAGCACTCTATATAAACACATTTCCTCCAAGGATTCAAGAGAGCATGAATTAATAGGATATGCAATAGATTAGATTAGATTCATCCAAATAAATTTAGTTTAGAAGTGTGAAATTCTGCTTCAAGGAGGAGTTCAAGATCCAAGTCAAGATCTTCTTCAAAGAAATAGAGTTTGATATTTCTTGTTCCTTTTAATTATGTTTTTATTTACTATTTTAAATATTTGTAATGTTTTTATTTCAATAATGAGGAACTGATCCTTTTTAGGGTTAGTCCCTTTAATTGAATTTATCATGGAGTTATAAATGTCTATTTGGTTAATTTAGCTATCCTTTGATTATTTTGTTGTCTTTAATCTTAATGCTTTGATTATTTGGCCAATGATTAATTGATTTGAGATGTTGTGTGATGGAGCGAGAGTGGAAGCATGACATTAGTCCAAGGAGATAATAATCTTAAGTAAGTTTCTCACTTAGAGATAAGGTTAAACCCTTAAGAGGTTGATTCAAGATTCTCATAAAACTTAATAAATTGATTTAATTACTTATGATCACGAGAGTAGACATAAGGATTAAAGTCGATATTAGTTCTAGTACTTGAGAGAGACTTGAGCTTAATTTAGGAGAATCTAACCATTAATCGAAAGGAAGACTGAATTAAATCTATACCTTAGAAAATCCATGATAAATCAATAAAGGTGACTAAACCCTAAGTCTTAAATTATTAGAAATTTATTCTTGATTTATTGTCATATTAGCTACTTAAATCATAAAATCGAATTTGGTTATCCAAATATTAATCAGTTTAATTGTTTGGTACTTAGAATTAACCTCCTCGTGAGAACGATACTCTACTCATCATATATTACTTATTAACGATCTGTGCACTTGCAGATAGCTAGGCTGAGTCCACGACACTAAGCTGTCTAAGTGTGAGTTCTGGCTCGATCAGGTAGCTTTTCTTGGTTATGTGGTTTAAGCAGAGGGTATTAGAGTTGATCCGAGTAAAGTTAAGGCTATCTTGAATTGGAGTCCACCGATGACTGTGACAGAGGTTAGAAGTTTTCTAGGATTGGTAGGCTATTATCGTCGATTTGTGAAGGGTTTTTCTATAATAGCTACACCACTCACCAGATTACTTAAGAAAGGAGTTAAATTTGTGTGGACAGATCGGTGTCAAGCGAGTTTTGAGCAGCTGAGGGAGATGTTGACTTAAGCTCCTGTCCTTACCCTGCCTGTAGAAGGTAAACCATACGTGATATACAGTGATGCTTCACACAGTGGTTTAGGTTGTGTTCTAATGCAAGAGGGTAGAGTCATTACTTATGCCTCTTGATAGTTAAAACCGCTTGAGCTGAATTATCCGATGCATGATTTGGAATTAGCAGGAATAGTTTTTGCCTTGATGATTTGGCGGAATTATTTGTATGGGAAAAAGTTTTTCATTTATACGGATCACAAGTGTAACATCCGTAATTTTGGAGAGATTAAATAAGTATTTGGAGATATAAATTGTATATACTCAATATATAATCTAGAGTATATATAACATATACATATGGTATATTAATTTTATATGTTGGATTAATACATTACATACTTAATATTTAATACACATATAAGGTACATTTGATGTGTATATAAGATACACATTACTTGTGCATATGTGTAATATCCTAAATTTTTGAAAAGTTCTAATTTTTATAAATTTGATAAAATAAATTATAATTTAAATGGATAAATTAAATTAATGATTTTAAATGAAAAATGAAGGGGTTTTAAATGAAAAAGTGGATAATATATGTGATACATATGTAAAATATACATAACATATAAAAATCAACACTTTTTAAAAGAAAAGTCAAAGTAAAAGGGTATTTTGGTAATTAAATCTTAGAAATTTAAAATTAATAAAATAATTCAAAAATAAATTATTTTTAAATGGAAGAGGAAATTTAGGACTTTTAATTTATTAAATAAATAAATAAATAATTAATTATTAAATTATTTTAATATATATATATATGGTTTAAAATTAAAGGGTGAAAGGAAAGAGAAATAAATAAAATAAAATCTTCTTCTTCTTCTTTCCTTCAAGGCTGAATTTCATGGCTTCAAGAGAGGGATTTGCTTCTTCCATACTCCAAAAATTGAAGAGATTTTAAGGATTCAAGTGGAGTTTTAGAAGTTTCTTCATCAATTGGTAAGCTTTCTTACCAAATTTTCAAATTCTATGGAAAAGTGTGTTATGTAAATTTTGGAATTCTATAGTAGCATGATTTAATTGCTTAATTGGATATGAATGAAGTTGTTTTGATTGGTTATTAATGATTTTAAGGTTGGATTAAAGAAATGGTTGAGTTTGGGTAAGATTGGTGAAGAGAGAGAATTTAGGGTTATGTAATTTTTGGGGTTTTGAAATCATGATTTTTAATTGTGTAAATTGATTCCAAATGAGTTGTTTTGATACATAAACAAGTATTTTAAAGTCAAATATTGGATTTGGTTGTGTTTGGTTGGAGTTTGAGAATGGAAGTGGAGATTTAGGGTTTTGGAAAAGTGATTTTCCAAAGTGGTCGAATTTTATAATTTCATTTGTTTAAGCATGTTGTTTAGTGTTAAATGTGATGAATATAAGCTTGAAATAAGTAATGGATTGTGTTGGAATGAAAAACCTTCAATAGGGGAAGGTTATGCCATTTTTGAGATTTTGTGTATAAGAGTGCATTGTTATGAGTTGTGAGTATGAAATATTTGAAAAATATAATAAAGTGAAATGATGTGACCTCTATATGCATTGTGTATTGGCATTACTTTACATTTTTGTTTTTATCAAAGTTTGTACCACTAGGCTTCGGCTTAGCGCGATTGTAATTCGTCGTGCAGGTGTCATGGATGTTTTGGTAGAGCCGAAGAGTTTTACTAGACCTGGTCGGGTCTAGGTTTATATTTATTGAGCTTGAAGAGTTGTTTTGGGTACATCAAGATCAGAGCCAGTTGCCAGAATATACATTTTTTATATTATGTATGTTATGATATGTTTTTGAAGCATATATTGTAAATTGTAAAGAATGATTTGAATAATTTTGTTTAAGATGGGATTTTATATATAATGTTGATATATATACCTATATATAAGTATTTTGAGAAAATATGGAGAAATTGAGAAGTATTGGTGAATTCATGAATTGATTTTATTTGGAGTGTTTGTTTTATGCAGGTTGTGTTTTGTTGAATTTTGGAAACGTTTAAATTACAAACAAAACTCTGGCGAATTTTTCCCAGAGATTTTCAGATAAAATATTTATTTTGGATTCCTATAACAAGAAAAGAATATTTATATACTATTTATTTTATATATTAGTATTTGAAATCTTAAAACAGAAATGTAAAAATTATTATTAAATCGGTTTGTGACATTTTTATACCATATATGTGTATTTTACATATGCTGAAAAATATGTATTGTACGTATATATGGTATAAGGGTGTTACAACAAGAGTTTGAAATACTTGGGTGTTCAGAGAGAGCTGAATCTTCGGCAGAGACAGTAGTTAGAGTTGATTAAAGACTATGACAGTTTGATTGATTATCATCCTGGTAAGGCAAATGTTGTTGCTGATGCCTTGAGTTGAAAATCTTTGGCAGGTTCGACTGCTTATTCGCTCTTGTTTCTTGTTGAGTTGAGAGTGTTGCATGCTAGATTTGAATCTTCTAATGATGATGCTTTGATGGCTCAGTTGCAGTTGAGGCCAGTCTTGTTGGATCATATTAAGGAGGCTCAGTTGGCAGATGAGAGAATTCAGAAAATTGTGTTGGTTTGTCAGAAGGGGGAGAGTCGAGACTTTTATGTGAGGGATGATGGCAGTTTCTGGTACAGAGATAGATTGTGTATTCCTGATGATGCAGAATTGAAAAGAATGATATTAGAGGAAGCACATCAGTCACTTTTTGCTATGCACCCTGGGAGTACTAAGATGTATCAGGACTTGAAGCGACATTATTGGTGGTCAGGTATGAAGAGGGACATAGCAGAGTTTATATCTAGATGTCTCACTTGCCAAAAAGTGAAGGCTGAGCACCAAGTTCCTTCAGGGTTGCTCCAACCTTTATCAGTGCCAGAGTGAAAATGGGAGCGAGTGACAATGGATTTTGTGACTGGACTATCTTTGAACCAGAAGAAGCATGATGCAATCTGGGTGATAGTTGATCGGATGACAAAGAGAACTCATTTTCTTCAATTCGGATGGATTTTTCTCTTGAGAGGTTGGCTGAGCTGTATATCAATGAGATAGTCAGGTTGCATGGAGTCTCAGTTTCTTTGGTGTCGGATCGAGATCTCTGGTTTACTTTGAGGTTTTGGAAGAGTTTGCATGATGCTTTGGGTTCTCGATTTCATTTTAGTACTGATTTCCATCCTCAGACAAATGGACAGTCAGAGAGAGTGATACAGATTCTGGAGGATATGTTGAGGAGTTGTATCATTGATTTTACCGGGAATTGGGACAGATTTTTGCCATTAATTTAGTTTGCTTATAATAATAGTCATCAGTCGAGTATTGGGATGACTCATTATGAGGCTTTATATGGCAGGAAATGCAGGACACCTTTGTGTTGAGATGAAGTTGGATAAGGTAAACTGGTTGGTCCCGATTTGATTAAGAAAATAGAGGAGAAAGTGAAGGTGATTCGGGGTCATTTGAAAGCAGCTTTAGACCGACAGAAATCCTATTCATATTTAAAGAGAAGAAACATAGGGTTCAGTGTGGGAGATAAAGTATTTCTGAAGGTGTCTCCATGGAAGAAGATTTTGAGATTTGGCCGCAAAGGGAAGTTGAGTCCTCGCTTCATAGGACCATATGAGGTGTTGGAGAGAGTTGATCTAGTGGCTTATAGACTAGCTTTGCCGCTTGAGTTGGATCAAATACATAATGTTTTCCAGGTCTGACCCATCTCATATCTTGTCAATAAAGTCCATTTAGGTGAGTCCAGATCTGACTTACGAAGAAGAACCAGTGGTGATTTTGGCACGAGAGGTTAAAGAATTGAGGAATAAGAGGGTGCCACTTGTGAAAGTCCTTTGGAGGAATCATGCCACTAAGGAGGCTACATGGGAAAGTGAGCAGGCGATACAGAGTCAATTTTCCCAATTGTTCCAGACTTGAGGACAGGTAATTTCGAGGACGAAATTTATTTTAGGGGGAGAGAATTGTAACATCCTAAAATTTTTTAAAATTTTTAATTTTTGAAAACTTTGATAAAATAAATTATAATTTAAAAGGATAAATTAAATTAATGGTTTTAAATGAAAAATGAAGGGATTTTAAATGAAAAAGTGGAATATATATGTGATATATATGCAAAATATACATAATATATATAAAAGTCAACACTTTTTTTGAAAGAAAAGGGTATTTTGATAATTAAATCTTATAAATTCAAAATTAATAAAATAATTCAAAAATAAATTATTTTTGAATGGAAGAGGGAAATTAGAACTTTTAATCTATTAAAAAATAATTAAATATTAAATTATTTTAATATATATATATGTGTATGTGTGTGGTTTAACAAAAAGATGAAAAGGAAAAGAAATATTAAAAGTCTTCATCATCATCTTCTTCTTCTTCAAGGGCCGAATTTTCCTTGGAAGCTAGACCAAGATTTCGATTCTTCCATACTCCATAATTTGAAGGATCTAACAAGTTTCAAGTGGATTTTTGGTGATTTCCATCAAAATTAGTAAGTTCCATCTCTTTTCTTTGAATTTCATGTAAGATTGTATTATGTGAGTTTTGAAATTTTAATGTAGTATGTTATAATTATTGAAATTGGTGTGTATGATGTTATTTTAGGTAGTTAACAATGATTCTAAGGTTAGATTGAAGAGATGATGGAGTTTGGTTAAAGAATGGTGAAGAGAGAGAATTTAGGGTTATGGATTTTTGGGGTTTTGAAAATATGAATTTTAATTGTGCAAATTGGTTCTAAATGAGTTGTTTTGATTCATAAACAAGTATTTTAAAGTCAAATATTGGATTTGGTGGTGTTGGGTTGGAGTTTGAGAATGGAAGTGGAGATTTAGGATTTTGGAAAAGTGATTTTCCAAAGTGGTTGAATTGTGCGATTTTATTTATTTAAGCATGTTGTTTAGTGTTAAAAGTGATGAATATAAGCTTGGAATGAGTAATGGATTGTGTTGGAATGAAAAACCTTCAATGGGGGAAGGTTATGCCATTTTTGAGATTTTGTGTATAAGAGTGTATTTTTATAATGTAAATGATTTAAATATATTAAAATATATTTTTAATAATATAAATAAACTTAAAAAACTAATTTAATTGTAGTAGAATGGAATTCCAATGTTGAAGTAAGGAAAGGCTAAATTTTTGGAAATTTGTAGGAGTGATGTGTAATTATGGTTTAATGTTGAAAATGTCATTAAATGTGATACTAAATGATTATTTGCTATCACATTTGGTTTAGGCATTAAGGGAGGTTGATTTGCTTCATCTAAGTGGTGAAGGGCAAGTTGAAAAGATAGGATTGGAGGTTGTTCTAAGCTTGCTATGGGTTGCTAGTGGAGGTCTGCACAAACTTTGAATATAATGTTTATATTTGCATAACATTTGGACTTAAGACATTTTGGTTGGAAAATGTGTTAAGCTACTTGGTTCATTGATTGAGTATGAATAATGTGCTATGACATTTGTAATTTCATATATGTGTTAAATGCATTATGAAAAGCCATTGATAATGGCTAAATTGTGTAATGTGAAATATGCATATTATGTGAAAATACCCAAAATAATTGTGTAATGTGTTGTGATTGCAAAAATGAGATATGTGGAATAATGAAATGAATTGATATTGATAAAAATGAGAAAAAAATTAGAAAAGTGAGAAAAATGAGAAAGATGTGAAGAATGAGAAAGTGAGAAAAAAAAATGTGAAAATAAGGCAATGTGCCTAGATTGAATGTGTCACAAAGAGAAAGAGATTAATAATGAGAAAAATGAATAAATTGTGTGTCTAGTATGTTATTCAATTTTCAGAGTTCTGGGTTTGGCGGCATACCTATGGTTGCCTACGGGCTAAATGCTGGAATGGTGAAAAGACTGGGTCGTAAGCCAGGCCAGCTGATAAATATGATATTTTTAGGGTTAAAAGACTGGGTCGTAAGCCTCAAAAACTGTAGCAGTCTAGCCGGGTTGAGGACCAAGATACTGGGGCCTAAGGGTCTAGCCGGGTTGAGGTCCAAGAAACTGGGGCTGTTACATTATCCATGGATATATATATTGCTTACAGGGCTAGAAACATGGTGTCATTATGGACCAAAGTAGTAACTCTGAAATTTGAATAGCATATTAGATTCTTTTTGGGCCCATGCTTGTCTTTATTTTAATGTGAGTTATGAATTATGATACAATTGAGCAATATAATGTTATGAGTTGTGATTATAAAATATTTGAAAAATATAAGAAAGAAGAATGATGTGACATCTATATGCATTGTGCATTTGCATTGCATTGAGGTTTATTGTTATTATCAAAGTTTGTACCACTAGGCTTCGGCTCAACGCGATTGTTTCCATCTCACAGGTGATAAGGTAGACCCAGCTGAGCCAGAGAGTTCTTCTAGACCAGGTCGGGTCTAGACTTGTAGTTGAGCTTGTTGAACACCCCTAAGTTTACCTAGAGAGTTCTTCATGGATTAAATTTTTAAGAGTCCCAAATATCATAAAATACATACAATATTTTGAATTTTCAAAACCTTTTTATATGAAATTTAAATTATCAAAATATATATTTTAAAAATATATATATAAAAATTAACACCTCAAGTCGGGTCAGGCCGGCCCGAGAATTTTTAATCTCAAAACGAAGCCCGACTTGAGCATAGTTCGGGTCTAAATTTAGAACTTGTGGCCCGACCTTATTATGGGTTAGGTTCAAGCCAAGTTTTTTGGAACGCGGGCTTTTTGAACACCCCTAAGTTTAAGTCTTAAGAAATTATGATTTTGGAAGATAGATTACTGCCAATCAAATAAATTATGTTTGTAATAATGCAATGTTGGAATTCAATATTAATTTTAAATCTATATAGATTTGAAATAATTAAAGTAAAATTCATCAAATAATTGAAACTTCACAGTGTGCTCAATTATTGTTATGAATATAGTTAATTGAAATTTAAACAAAGTAAGAAGATGATACCTACGTCGTAGGCTCCACTAATTTTAATATATTGAACCAAGCTCGTCTAGATATCTGCCTAGGTCAATTGGTTTTTGGCTGGAAGCTCAATGATACGAGAACTACTCATGTTTAAGTTGTTGTCTCTCTCTGTCTCTTTTAATTATTATTGTGAATAATCAAGGTTGCTGCTTTGATAATTCTCGATAATTATTTTCTCCTACTTTCCTCCTTTCAACCTCTGTATTTATAAGCAATCATTAGGGTTTTTTCTAGCTCACTTCACCTTAATTTTAAAAACTCCCTAAGTTGATCGGGTTACAATTAGAATTGGAAGTTAATTCAAACTGAATATGGATGCAACTAGGCCTAAAATTCAGAATTAAAACCTAAACTCAAGACCCATGGCCCCTTGTGGTGAATTGGTCATGCCAATTCGCCCAGGCCCAATTTTCCTCAGGCAAGGCCTGTGGTGAATTAGGCATGCCAATTTGATAAAATCTATACTTTTGGGCTCGGACCGACTTGTCTTGAGATTTTAAGATTGTACCAGACCTATTTTAGGCTTTTAAAATTGTTCTAGATTGATTTTAAGCTTTTAAATCTGGACTAGACAAGGTTTAAACCTTCATATTTGACCTGGCCCTCTTTTAATTGGGGCCAAACTAGCTTAGGTCTAAAATTAAAGGTCAACAGTTTGCCAGCAATATGAGATTTCGGTAGAAGAGAGTGAAAAGCATCATTATTTTGAGTTGATCTTAGATATGGATTGGTTCTGGACCAGAGGGCTCTTGATCTAAGACTGAGTTTGGATTCTAGACCTAAAGTTTGTTTGGATTTTAGACCCAAGATTGGATTTACTGGGTTCTAGACTCGAGATTGGATTTGTTAGGTTCTAGACCCGAGACTAGATTTGTTGGGTTCTGGACCCCAGACTAGATTAGTTGGATTATGGACTTGAGCCTGGATTGGGTTCTAGACCCAAGATTGGATTAGTTAGGTTTTGGACCCAAGACTGGATTAGTTAGGTTCTAGACCTAAGGTTGGATTAGGTTCTGGACCCGAGACTAGATTAGTTGGGTTCTGGACCCGAGATTAGATTGGTTGGGTTCTAGACCCAAGACTAGATTTGTTGGGTTCTGGACCCGAGAATAGATTGGTTAGGTTCTGGACCCTAGACTGGATTAGTTAGGTTCTGGACCCGAGACTGGATTAGTTGGGTTTTGGACCCGAGGCTAGATTGGGTTCTAGACCTAAAACTGAATTAGTTGGGTTCTGGACTCGAGACTAGATTGGTTAGGTTCTGAACCCGAGGCAGGATTGGGTTCTGGATCTGAGACTAGATTAGTTGGGTTTTGGACCTGAGACTGGATTGGTTGGGTTCTGGATCGGAGACTGGATTAGTTGGGTTCTAAACCTAAGACTGGATTGGTTGGGTTTTGGACCCGAAGCTAGATTGGATTTTGGACTCGAGATTGGATTGGTTAGATTCTGGACCCGAGACTGGATTGGTTGGGTTCTGGACCCGAGGATGGGTTGGGTTATGGACCTGAGACTGGATGGGTTGGAATATGGACCCAAGACTGGATTGGTTTGGGTTCGGGACCTAGTATTTGGTTCATTAGGTTCTGGACTCGAGATTTGGTTAGTTGGGTTCTAGACTAGAGAATGGATTGATTGGGTTCTACACTCGATACTAGATTGGATTTTGGACCAGAGATTCGTTTGGGTTTTGGACCTGAGATTAGTTTAGATTCTGGACCGAGATTGGATATTTCAAATTTTCAAGAAAATCCAGATTAACTTCAGCTCTTCTAGCTTGATTAATCTTATGAGGATTTTGGCTTTCTTCTAGCCACATGTTCCATTCTTTAATGGATTCTGCTGACTTTATATCATCTGAGAGTTCTGGCTTTCTTTTAGCCATTATTTCATTCTTCAATGGATTCTGCTAACCTTCTGTCATCTGAAAGTTTTGGCTTTCTTCTAGCCATTATTCTATTCTTTAATGGATTTTGCTAACCTTCTGTCATATGAGAGCTCTGGCTTTCTTCTAGCCACTTGCTCCATTCTTCAATTGATTCTGCTTGAGGATGGACCTTTGTCTTGTATGGACTTCAGCTGTAATATCCCAAAGTATGCCCTAGAAGTTTTGATATTATTGTTGTAATTGTATTGAATGTATATGTTAAATTTTAAAGAGAAGAGAAATTTAAAGGAAAGTGTATATGTTGTGTATATGGAAATATATACAACATATATACAAGTCAATTGTGATGGTCAAAGGAAGAAGATATTTAGTTATTTTAATTAATTAAGTTAACTAGTGGAAAATGGGAAATTAAAATGAATGGAAGATATTAATTTGGATTATTTAATATTATAATTGCTTGGAGGAGGTTTAAAGAGAGGAGTATTTGACTTTGGTTTCTTCATTTTCTTTTTCATTTCTTTCCTTTTTCCTTTTGTTGGCCGGCCATCTAAAGCAAGAGAGAGAGAGTGAGTTTTGTGATCCAAGCTCAAATTGAAGGAAGATTCAAGGGAATAAGTTGAAAATTGTGAACTATCATCAACTTTGGTAAGTTCTCTCTTAATTTCTCTTGTTTATTTTGGAGTTATGTTTGAGTTTGAAGGATTATTGTGGATGATAGGAGTGTGTTTTGATTGTGTTGTGTTTAAGAGTGTTTGATTCATTTGGTTTTTGGATATTTGAGTTTGGATTGAAGAAAAGAGTAAGTTTGTTGGAAGAGGTAGTGTTGTAGGTGTGTTTTGGGTTTGTGGTGATGATTTTGATTTGTCTTGGATGTATGTTTTTAGTTGTTTTGGTGTTTTTGCAAATTTGTTATGGTTCTTGGGTATGTTGAGCTAAGTTTGTTTGAAGTGGATTTTGGTGGAAGGAAGTGATTTGTTGGATTAAGTGTTGTTGTGGCCGGAATCTGTATTTTTGGCCTAACACGCCCATGAGCATGACCAGGTTTTAGGCGTGTCAATGGTTCTGTGTTTTTGGAGGGGTGGCATGAGCAGTGACACTCCCATGTTACTGAGCGTGTCACAGCTTCTGTGTAGTAGTAGTATTGACACGTCCAGTGACACGCCCATGTCACTGAGCGTGTCATAGCTACTGTGTTGGTAAGGAATCGACACGGTCTTGAACACGCCCATGTTGTTGGACGTGTCAAGGTTTCTGTGAGACAGAATGTATTACACTTTCAGTGACACGCCCGTGGTTCTGAGCGTGTCAAAGCTTCTGTGTTGTGAGTTTAGGGCACGGTCAGGGACACGCTCGTGTTGTTGAGCGTGTCATATGTAGAGTTTTGCATCTCATGTATACTATTTCTTTTGGTTTAGGTTGTGAAGAGGTTGATTTGCCTTAACCTTAGTGGTGAAGAAGTTTTGGAAGAGTAAAGTTGTAAATTGGTGTGAGTTGTTCCTAAGGTAAGTACAAACCCTAAATTAATGCATACTTTTAAATGATCTTGAGACTTAACACATGTGATAAGTAATCTATTGCATTGTGGATGCATATTAATAATGTTATGTTTTGCATAAGGTGAATTGAGATAATTGAGGCATGTATGCCTATATGATGATGTTCAATGTAATTGATTATGTATACTTGAATAATGAAGTATTATAATGTGAATTGAGACATGAAAAGATATGAGGCCATTGTGATTGGCTATGATGATTCAAATGAGAGGTGAAGCTATTGTAATTGGCTATGATGATTCAATTAAAATAAGTGGGGCATGTTTGCCTAAATGATGATGAGAATTGAGAATGGAATTGATAATGAAATAATAAATCAATTGTGTGTCTAATGTGTTATTCATTTTCAGAGTTTTATTGTCATGCCTATTAGTAACAATCTCCTGAAGTTAGGTTGGGCTTGATCCTTGAAGCCAAGTGAAGTTTAGCATGATTTACTCCCCTTGAAGCTTGGTTGGATCTAGTCCTTGAAGCCTAATTGAGATGTTACAACCCTTGAAGCTAGGTTGGGTTTGGTTCTTGAAGCCAAGTTGGGTTGATACTTAGCATGCTTTGTTCCCCTTGAAGCTTGGTTGAACCTAAATCCTTGAAGCCTAGTTGGGATAATGATAATGATAAATGTGATAATTATACCAAAATATTAACTCTGAAAGTTGAATGGCATATTAGTGTCTTTTGGGCCCATGCTTGTCTTTGTTTTCAATGTAAATCTTGAATAGTGAAACTAATGAAACTAAGAAGATACAATATGAATGCTTGATACGACATTGAACAAAATAAAATGTTGAAATGAAATGTTCTTTTGAATGGTGTATGAAATTGATTGTGACATTGGCATTGCATCGAAACATAGTATTATTGTAGCTTATACCACTAAGCCGTTGGCTTAGCGTGATTATGATTTATCGCGCATGTAACAGGGAAGAACCGGAGAATTCCTCTAGGCCAAGTAGAGGCTAGGTCTTGAGGTGGTGATAGTGAAGCTTAAAGATCGAAGATATACTGCCAAACATGTATATACTTTATGTTTTGTAAATCTTGAGTTTTAATGTATAAGTATTTGTAAATAATTGTTATATTTTCCGCTGCTTTTAAATAAACTTTTTATCTTTGGTCTTTTATAACTTCTTTTAAATGATTTAAATTTGTTCATGTTTTTGTAAAGGGATGATTCATTTGTTAAGTATACCATAGCATTTCTATATTCAGTATACGTATATTATGATCGTATTAGCATGCTGTGTACGTATACGGGGTATAGGGGTGTTACAATTATTTTGGTATCAGAGCCTAGGTTTGAGATTCTCAACCTAGGTGAATTGTAAGAAAAAGAATATTTTGATTTTAAAAGTTGGTTTTTGAGTAAAATACATGTTTTGGTATGGCAGTCTTTGATCTTTAATAAAGTATATTCTGCTGTGTTTGCAGAGATAGGTAGTAATGGAGTCCCATTCACGTCAGACTGTAGAAGGAAGTGCTGAGAGTGTAGCTCCAGGAGAGAGTAGAGAGGGAGCTAGGGTTGAGAGAGTTAGTGAGGCACCTGTTTCTGTGCCAGAGAGATCAGCTGCAGATGAGGCTCCGCCGGGTTGGTTAAGGCATATGGTGGAATTATTTAGACAAGCTCCAGTGCAGCCACCACCACCACCACAGCCTCAGGTGTCGGTAAGACATTATGACAAGTTGAGAAAATATGGGGCTGAAGATTTCTTAGGCACTACCAATCCTGCAGTGGCTGAGCAGTGGTTGGATAAGGTACAGAGGATATTCATTCAGTTGCAAGCCACTTCGGATGAGAAATTTGACTATGCCAGATCCATCCTGCAAAAAGATGCCTATGCTTGGTGGAAGACGGTCCCTCATGCTATGGATGATCCACCTACACTATCATATGGTGATTTCTTGAGGGAGTTCGAGAAAAAATATACTCCGAGGGAGTATAAAGATATTAAGAAGATGGAATTTTTTAATTTGAGGCAAGACAACCGGACGGTGACAGAATACGAGATTGAGTACATCCGGTTGAGTTATTATGTTGGGGGAATTATTTCTGATGAAATAGATCGGTGCAAAAGATTTGAGGAGGGATTGAGGCCCTCTATCATGTGCCTGGTGGCTGGTTCTCGGTATCAGGATTTCTCTTAGCTTGTTGCAGCAACTAGGAGTGTGGAGAGAGCCCAGAGTATATCCGCAGCTGCTACTGAGGAGGAGACTAGGGTGAGGAGACCCCAGTTTGAGGCAGGGTCTTCATCTGTGAAGAGGGATAGAGGAAGTTTTGTTCCGAGGATTAGTAGGAGTCAGAGGCAGTCAGGCAGATCAGTGCAGTATCAGAGGCAGAGGCCGAGACCGACAGTCTCTGTAGCTAGTGCCCCGACTCCCATGATGCAAAGGTCTACTCCACCTGTATGTGTTCACTATGGCAGGCCCCATGGAGGTGTTTGTTGGAGGACTGGTGTACTGGAGTGTGTTATAAATGTGGGTCACCAGATCATTTTATTAGAGATTGCCCGAAGATGCAAGATGATAGGAAGACTGATACTGCAGTTTCTCGACCCAGTGTCAGCAGAGGTGATCGAGGGGGCAGAGGTTTTAGTAGAGGTGGTAGACCCGGGTCCAGTCAGAGAGGAGGATTTTCATCTAGAGGTAGTAGACCAGATGAGGCCGGATCTTCTCAGAGGGTATATGTGATGCAGAGGTAGCCAGATGCTTCAGCAGTTATAGCGGGTACATTTTCTTTATTTGGCATTTCAGTACTTGCTTTAATTGATCCAGGATCTACTCATTCATACATAAGTGCATCCATATTGCCTGTGTCTGAATTGCATACAGAATCCTTAGGATTTGATGTTTTGGTGACAAATCCTTTAGGACATAGTGTGGTTGTTAGTAAGGTGCACCGTGATAGTGCAGTTGTGGTGCAAGGTGAGGAGTTTCTTGGTGATCTGATTGAAATGCCTTTTAAAGAATATGATTTGATCTTAGGCATGGATTGGCTGTCTAAACATGGAGCTGTGGTGGATTGTCAAAAGAAGTGTGTCACCTTGAGAACCAGTGATGGTAGGGATGTGATAGTATCTAGTGAGCAGAGACAACTGGTATCTTTGTTTGTATCAGCTGTAATAGCTAGGAAGTTGATTAGCAAAGGGTGTGATGCTTACCTTGCTCATGTGGTGGATACTAGAGTCATGAGTTCTCAACTTGATAATATCACCATAGTTGCTGATTTTCCGGATGTGTTTCCAGAGGAGTTGCCAGGGTTACCCCCTGAGAGAGAGGTTGAGTTTAGTATCGATCTGTTGCCTGGTACCACTCCCATCTCTATCACCCCTTATCGAATGGCACCGGCTGAATTGAGAGAATTGAAGGTACAATTACATGAGTTGTTGGATAAAGGGTTTATTCGCCCCAGTGTTTCTCCTTGGGGAGCTCCTGTGTTGTTTGTGAAGAAGAAGGAAGGATGGTACTATGAGGTTATGCATTGATTATAGGCAATTGAACAAAGTGACTATTAAGAATAAATATCCTTTGCCTAGGATTGATGATCTCTTTGATCAATTGAAGGGAGCAGAAGTGTTTTCCAAGATTGATTTGAGATCAGGGTACCATCAGTTGAGGGTTAGAGCTGAAGATGTTTCTAAGACAGCTTTCCGCACCAGGTATGGGCATTATGAGTTTTTAGTAATGCCTTTTGGGTTAACGAATGCACCTACAGCTTTCATGTATTTGATGAATAGGGTGTTTAGGCCTTATCTGGATCAGTTTGTGGTGGTTTTCATTGATGATATTTTGGTGTATTCACGTAATGAGAAGGAGCATGACAAGCATCTGCGAATGGTATTACAGATCTTGAGAGAGAAGCAGTTGTATGCTAAGCTATCAAAGTGTGAGTTTTGGCTTGACCAAGTAACTTTTCTGGGTCATATAGTTTCAGCAGATGGTATAAGAGTCGATCCAAGTAAAGTTGAAGCCATTTTGAATTGGAGTCCACCAAAGTCTGTGATTGAAGTTAGAAGTTTTCTGGGTTTGGCAGGTTATTATCGTCGATTTGTGAAAGGTTTTTCTTTAATAGCTACTCCACTTACCAGATTGCTTCGGAAGGGAGTTAGACTTGTGTGAACGGATCAGTGTCAAGCTAGTTTTGAACAGTTGAAAGAGATGTTGACTCAAGCGCCTGTTCTTACTCTACCCATGGAAGATAAACCATATGTGATATATAGTGATGCTTCACATAATGGTTTAGGATGTGTTTTAATGCAAGAGGGTAAAGTGGTAGCCTATGCTTCTCGGCAGCTGAAGCCGCATGAGCTCAATTATCCGACACATGATTTGGAATTAGCAACTATAGTATTTGCTTTGAAGATTTGGCGACACCACTTATATGGGGAGAAATGTTTTATCTATACGGATCATACAAGTTTGAAATATTTGGGTGTTCAGAAGGAGCTGAATCTTCGGCAAAGGCGATGGTTAGAACTGATTAAAGACTACGACTGTTTGATTGATTATCATCCTGGTAAGGCGAATGTGGTTGCTGATGCCTTGAGTCGGAAGTCTTTAGCAGGTTTGGCTGTGTATTCGCTCTCGTTACTTGTTGAGTTGAGAGCATTGCATGCTAGTTTTGAAGTATGTAATGATGGTGCATTATTGGCTCAGCTGCAGTTAAGACCAATATTGTTAGATCAGATTAAAGAGGCTCAATTGGCTGATGAGAAAATTCAGAAGATTGTGTCAGATAGCCAAAATGGGGAGAGCCGAGATTTCTATATGAAGAGTGATGATAGTCTTTGGTTCAATGATAGATTGTGTGTACCTGATGATGATAGTTTGAGGAAGATTATTTTAGAGGAAGCACACCAATCGGGTTTTGCTATGCATCCGGGTAGTACAAAGATGTACCATGATTTGAAACAGCACTACTGGTGGTCTGGTATGAAGAGAGACATAGCCGAATTTGTGTCCAAATGTCTCACTTGTCAAATAGTGAAAGCTGAGCATCAAGTTCCAACTGGGTTGCTTCAACCTTTAACGGTGCCTGAATGGAAACGGGAGAGAGTAATAATGGATTTTGTGTCTGGATTGCCGTTGACTCAGAAGAAGCATGATGCTATTTGGGTGATTGTTGACCGGTTAACAAAGACAACTCATTTCCTTCCTGTTAGAATGGACTATTCTCTTGTAAGGTTGGCTGAGCTGTATATTAGTGAGATAGTGAAGTTGCATGGAGTCCCAATTTCTTTAGTGTCTGATTGAGATCCCCGGTTTACCTCAAGATTTTGGAAGAGTTTGCATGATGCATTGGGTTCTCGATTGCACTTTAGCACTGCTTTTCATCCACAGACAGATGGGCAGTCAGAAAGGGTGATACAGATTATTGAGGATATGTTGAGAAGCTGTGTCATTGATTTCTCTGGAAGTTGGGACAGATTTTTGCCACTTGTGGAATTTGCTTACAACAACAGTCACCAATCCAGTATTGGTATGGCACCATTTGAGGCATTATATGGTAGAAGATGTAGAGCGCCTTTATGTTGGAATGAAATTGGAGAGGGCAAGTTAATTGGTCCTGATTTGATTAAAGAAACTGAAGAGAAAGTGAAGATAATTCGGGATCGGTTGAAAGCAGCTTCAGATCGACAGAAATCTTATTTAGACTTAAAAAGGAGAGACATAGAATTTGATATTGGAGATAAAATATTTTTGAAAGTTTCTCCTTGGAAGAAGATTTTGAGATTTGGTCGGAAAGGGAAGCTGAGTCCTCGTTTCATTGGACGGTATGAAATTTTGGAAAGAGTTGGGCCAGTTGCTTATCGTCTTGCTTTGCCGCCTGAGTTGGATAGAATCCATAATGTATTCCATGTTTCTATGTTGCGGAGGTATAGATCAGATCCATCTCATATCTTGCCAGTTGAATCTATTGAGGTAAGTTCAGATTTGACATTTGAAGAAGAACCAATTGCTATTTTGGCACATGAAGTGAAAGAGTTGAGGAATAAGAAAGTGTCATTGGTGAAGGTTCTTTGGAAAAATCATGGTAAAGAAGAGGCAACTTGGGAGAGTAAGCAAGCAATGCAAAATCAATATCCTCAACTGTTTCAGACTTGATATCAGGTAATTTCGAGGACGAAATTTCTTTTTAGAGGGGGAGAATTGTAATATCCCAAAGCATGCCCTAGAAGTTTTGATATTATTGTTGTAATTGTATTGAATGTATATGTTAAATTTTAAAGAGAAGAGAAATTTAAAGGAAAGTGTATATGTTGTGTATATGGAAATATATACAATATATATACAAGTCAATTGTGATGGTCAAAGGAAGAAGATATTTAGTTATTTTAATTAATTAAGTTAACTAGTGGAAAATGGGAAATTAAAATGAATGGAAGAGATTAATTTGGATTATTTAATATTATAATTGCTTGGAGGAGGTTTAAAGAGAGGAGTATTTGACTTTGGTTTCTTCATTTTCTTTTTCATTTCTTTCCTTTTTCCTTTTGTTGGCCGGCCATCTAAAGCAAGAGAGAGAGAGAGAGTGAATTTTGTGATCCAAGCTCAAATTGAAGGAAGATTCAAGGGAATAAGTTGAAAATTGTGAACTATCATCAACTTTGGTAAGTTCTCTCTTAATTTCTCTTGTTTATTTTGGAGTTATGTTTGAGTTTGAAGGATTATTGTGGATGATAGGAGTGTGTTTTGATTGTGTTGTGTTTAAGAGTGTTTGATTCATTTGGTTTTTGGATATTTGAGTTTGGATTGAAGAAAAGAGTAAGTTTGTTGGAAGAGGTAGTGTTGTAGGTGTGTTTTGGGTTTGTGGTGATGATTTTGATTTTTCTTGGATGTATGTTTTTAGTTGTTTTGGTGTTTTTACAAATTTGTTATGGTTCTTGGGTATGTTGAGCTAAGTTTGTTTGAAGTGGATTTTGGTGGAAGGAAGTGATTTGTTGGATTAAGTGTTGTTGTGGCCGGAATCTGTATTTTTGGCCTGACACGCCCATGAGCACGACTAGGTTTTAGGCGTGTCAATGGTTCTGTATTTTTGGAGGGGTGGCACGAGCAGTGACACGCCCATGTCACTGAGCGTGTCACAGCTTCTGTGTAGTAGTAGTATTGACACGTCTAGTGACACGCCCATGTCACTGAGCGTGTCATAGCTACTGTGTTGGTAAGGAATTGACACGGTCTTGAACACGCCCATGTTGTTGGACGTGTCAAGGTTTCTGTGAGACAGAATATATTACACGTTCAGTGACACACCCGTGGTTCTGAGCGTGTCAAAGCTTCTGTGTTGTGAGTTTAGGGCACGGTCAGGGACACGCTCATGTTGTTGAGCGTGTCATGTGTAGAGTTTTGCATCTCATGTATACTATTTCTTTTGGTTTAGGTTGTGAAGAGGTTGATTTGCCTTAACCTTAGTGGTGAAGAAGTTTTGGAAGAGTAAAGTTGTAAATTGGTGTGAGTTGTTCCTAAGGTAAGTACAAACCCTAAATTAATGCATACTTTTAAATGATCTTGAGACTTAACACATGTGATAAGTAATCTATTGCATTGTGGATGCATATTAATAATGTTATGTTTTGCATAAGGTGAATTGAGATAATTGAGGCATGTATGCCTATATGATGATGTTCAATGTAATTGATTATGTATACTTGAATAATGAAGTATTATAATGTGAATTGAGACATGAAAAGATAGGAGGCCATTGTGATTGGCTATGATGATTCAAATGAGAGGTGAAGCTATTGTAATTGGATATGATGATTCAATTGAAATAAGTGGGGCATGTTTGCCTAAATGATGATGAGAATTGAGAAAGGAATTGATAATGAAATAATAAATCAATTGTGTGTCTAATGTGTTATTCATTTTCAGAGTTTAGTTGTTGGTGGCATGCCTATTAGTAACAATCTCTTGAAGTTAGGTTGGGTTTGATCCTTGAAGCCAAGTTGGGTTGAAGTTTAGCATGCTTTACTCCCCTTGAAGCTTGGTTGGATCTAGTCCTTGAAGCCTAATTGAGATGTTACAACCCTTGAAGCTAGGCTGGGTTTGGTTCTTGAAGCCAAGTTGGGTTGATACTTAGCATGCTTTGTTCCCCTTGAAGCTTGGTTGAACCTAAATCCTTGAAGCCTAGTTGGGATAATGATAATGATAAATGTGATAATTATACCAAAACATTAACTCTGAAAGTTGAATGGCATATTAGTGTCTTTTTGGCCCATGCTTGTCTTTGTTTTCAATGTAAATCTTGAATAGTGAAACTAATGAAACTAAGAAGATACAATATGAATGCTTGATACGACATTGAACAAAATAAAATGTTGAAATGAAATGTTCTTTTGAATGGTGTATGAAATTGATTGTGACATTGGCATTGCATCGAAACATAGTATTATTGTAGCTTGTACCACTAAGCCGTTGGCTTAGCGCGATTATGATTTATCGCGCAGGTAACAGGGAAGAACCGGAGAATTCCTCTAGGCCAAGTATAGGCTAGATCTTGAGGTGGTGATAGTGAAGCTTAAAGATTGAAGATATACTGCCAAACATGTATATACTTTATGTTTTTTAAATCTTGAGTTTTAATGTATAAGTATTTGTAAATAATTGTTATATTTTCCGCTGCTTTTAAATAAACTTTTTATCTTTGGTCTTTTATAACTTCTTTTAAATGATTTAAATTTGTTCATGTTTTTGTAAAGGGATGATTCATTTGTTAAGTATACCATAGCATTTCTATATTCAGTATACGTATATTACGATCGTATTAGCATGTTGTGTACGTATACGGGGTATAGAGGTGTTACATCAGCACTTCTAGCTGACTAACCTTTTGTTAATTGAGGGTTTGGGCTTTCTTCTAGCCACTTGGTCCATTCTTCAATGGATCGACTTTAGCTCTTCTACCTGGACTGACCTTCTGTCTTTTGCATCTTCATTCTTTTGGGGTTCTTAATTTCTTCTTGTTCCATTCTTTTTACTATCCTCTCTTCATAACCTACATGGAAACATATTGAAAGTGAGTTTAAAAATGTTTTACATACAACTCAACTCAACTCAATAAAACCTGAATCCCAAATCAATTGGGGTCGGTTATATGGATTATTCTTTTTCACTCAGTATGATTTAGGGTTATCTCTTTTGATAGATGTAACATCATAAGATTATTTTGGACTACCTTTGACCAAGTCAGTTTAGGCCTACCTCTGCCTTTCTTAACAATATCTACTCTAACTTGTTCGATTTTTCTGACCGGTGCATCGCTAGGTCTTCATTTCATATGGCCAAACTATCTCAATCTATGCTCTCTAATCTTATCCTCAATAGATGCTACCTCCACTTTTTCTATAATACACTCATTGTGGATTCTCTACATCCAAGTGTGGCCACACATTTATCTTATCATTCTCATTTCTGCAACATGCATCTTACTCATGTGTTGTCCTTTTACTTCCCAACATTCACCACCATACATCATCGCAGGCTGGATTGCTATATGGTAGAATTTTCCTTTCAATTTAATTGGCATCTTTCAATCACATAGAACTCATGTAGCACCCCTCTACTTCATCCAACCAGCTTTAATATTATGACTTGCATCTTCTTTACAACCCTCATCTTCTTGAAGAATAGAGCCAAGGTACTTAAAATGAGTATTATGAGGTACTGCTATTCCATCTAAAATAATTTTGCCTCTTTATCTATTCTTGTTAATAAATCTACAATGCATATACTCAGTCTTAGTCTTACTTAGCTTAAAACCCTTAGATTCTAAAGTGTTTCTCCATAACTCTAACTTTTGACTTACCCCTACTTGAGTCTTATCTATTAAGACAATATCATCTGCAAATATCATACACCAAGGGATGTCATCTAATATATGTATTGTTAGCTTATCTATGACCAAGGAAAAAAGATAAGGGCGCAAAGCTAAACCTTGGTGTAACCCAATAGAAACAGAAAAATTCTTAGTATCCCCTCCTACAGTGCAAACGCTGGTGATGGCTCTCTTACATATATCCTTTAAGACTTCGATATATCGTATAAATATTCCCCTACGCTCTAGGACCCACAATAAAACTTGGTTAGGGACTCTATCATAAGCCTTTTCCAAGTCAATAAAAACCATATGTAAGTCCTTTATCTCTCTATACTTTTCCATCAAATCTCTTATAAGAAAGATAGCTTCCATAATTTATCGACTAGGCATAAAGCTAAAATGATTTGGGGAGATACAAGTATCTAAACACAAATGGTGTTCCATAACTCTCTCCCACAGTTTCATAGTGTGGCTCATAAGCTTTATACCTCTATAATTTGAGCATTTATGAATATCTCCTTTATTCTTAAAAATAGGCATCAAATTACTTTGTCTCCATTCATCAAGCATTTTCTTTGTACTTAATATCTTATTGAACAAAGATGTAAACCATGCAACTCCTATATCTCCCAAATATTTCCAAACCTCAATAGGTATCCCATCTGGTCCACAGATTTTACCAACTTTCATCCTCTTCAAAGCTTCCTTAACTTCCAAAAACCTAATTCGTCTAGTGTAGTTCACATTTTTCTCGGGCCTAACGTCTAAACCCTCAATGTTACCACTATGGTTACCATTAAGAAGTTCCTTAAAATAACTTCTCCATCATTTTTTAATATCCTCTTCTTGAACCAAAACTCTATTTTCTTTATCTTTAATGCACTTAACTTGGTTGAAATCACGGTATTTCTTTTTTCTTATTTTAGCCAATTTATAGATAGCTTTTTTCCCTTCCTTTGTTCTAACATACAAACTCTCTAAACATTGTGCTCTTGATTGACTAACTACCTTTTTAACATTTTTTTTCACTTGTTCGTACAGCTCAAAAGCATCATTATTATTATACTTAGGTAAACTCTTATACCATTCCCTTTTACTTCTTACCGCTTTTTGTACTTCCTCATTCCATCATGAAGACTCGTTCGAGGTAAGTCCACACCCTTTAGATTCTCCAAGAATAATTCTAGCTACTCCTTTAATTGTTGTAGACATGCCTATCCACATATCATTTAATGACATACTCACATCTACCACGCACCCTCCAACTTTGACTAACTCATCCTTGAACAATAATTGTTTTCCATCTTTTAAAGTCCACAACCTAATCTTAGGAATTTTGTTCCTCCTTAGCCTACTAGTCAAACTTTTAAACTTAACATCCAAAACCACTAACCTATGTTGAGTGGTCAAAGCCTCACCCGGAATAACCTTACAATCCTTGCATCGAGTTCGATTGGCTTTTCTTGTGAGTATGAAATTAATCTGACTTCTATTTTGCCCACTTTTAAAGATCACTAGATGGGATTCCCTTTTATAAAATATGTTTTTTTCCAAAATCAAACCATAGGCTAAAGCAAAATCAAGGATACTCTTACCTTCTTCATTTCTAATTCCAAAACCATACCCTTCATATACCTCCTCAAAACCTACTCTGTCTTTTTCTACATGTCCATTTAAGTCTCCTCCTATAAAAATATTTTCATCATTTGGAATCTGTTGTGGACTCAGCCTAGCTATCTGCAAGTGCACAGATTGTTAACAAGTAATAAATGATAAGTAGAGTATCATTCCCGCAAGGAAGTTTTCTTCTAAGTACTAATCAATTAAAACTAAGTATTATTTGGATGATAAAATTTGATTTATGATTAAGCAAACAAATTATTTCTATTTCTTTGTACTGATCAATTGAAATAAAAACATTGAAAATATTAAAGAAAGACATTAAAAACATAATTTAAAGAACAAGATATATCAAACTCTATTTCTTTGAAGAAGAACGTGACTTAGAACTTAAATTTCTTCTTGAACAAGAATTTCACTTTCCTTCTTGAGAAAACTCTAAACTACATTTATTTCTTGAATGAATCTAATCTAATTCTTATAAATCTTTCATATCTTGAAATCTTAGAGGAAGTGTGTTTAAATAGAGTGTTTGGAAGCTTCATTAGTGGGGAAAAACTGAAAAAGGTTAGGCCACATCTTGTTTGGTTCACCACCTACCCAGTTTTCTGCTCAAGGTCATGATTTTCGGCCCCACGGTCATGGCTTTTGAGTGTCATGGCCGTGGACTGAGTTGGATTGGACAGTTTGAGCACTTTACAGTTGTAAAATGGTTGGTAGGGTAGGCCACGGTTGTGGTCTTTCAATGCCATAGTCGTGGCATATGAGTGGAGGCTGCCAATTTTGAATTTTCTTCTTTTTCTTGGCTTGGGCAGTAAAGAAATCAATCCCAAGGTCGTGGCCTTCATATGGCTTCCAAATTTTTGTCTTTTTACTGTGGCAGACTTGATTTAAATCCCATGGTCGTGGCCTTGAAGGGCTACAGGCATGACATTTGTTATTTCTTCATTTTTGCTTGCCTTTCTTCATTTTTGCACCTTTAATCATTAGAAACTTTAAATCTTGTCTTTCTAAGCATGATTATAATAATTCTAACTCAAATACACAACATCCATCAAATTCAATTTCAAAATGATTAACATTATGGTTAAAATTATAAAAAAATTTGACCATAATTTCACTCTATCAGAATCCCTTGCATAAGTTCATCCATATCATCCTAAAATTTTTGCTTGCTCTCCCCATCCAATCCTACTTGAGGAGCATATGCACTAACTATGTTGATGGTCTCATTTTGAAGCACAAGTTTAATTGAAATAATCCTATCGCATACTCTTTTCACCGCTACAACCGTCTCCTTTAGGTTCCTATCCAAAATTATACCTACTCCATTTTTACCTCTATCTGTTCTTATATACAACATTTTATATCCAGTAGTCTCAACTTCTTTACTTTTCCCTCCAACCCATTTAGTCTCTTGAATACAAGCAATACTAATTTTTCTTCTCTCTATAGTATCAATAAGTTCTCTCAGTTTACCTGTAAGAGATCCAATATTCCAAGTTCTTATTCTAATCTTATTCCCTACTTGTTCTTTCTTATTTCTTCCTATAGAATCCTATATCATTATCTGAACATATATATCTCGTATTACTCATTTTTTGGAGTAACTTCTTTATCCATACCAATCCATGATGTGAGAATGTGCCACATTCGAGCTCCGACATGACGCATTGCATTAAAGGAACGCCCTAAACCCTTGCTTATTCTTTACTACACCCGAGCACCGATGTAGCACGTCACAAGTAAAAAATGCTCCAACTATATTATTATTAGAATTCATATCATGAGATGTGACAAAAATTTACGCTGGCTATCACCTACCGCAACCCTTCTCCTTTACACGGACTTGAGACCAGCTATACACAAGAAACTCATGTATAGGTAGAATTCTAAAAATGTTTTACATAAACTCAAAAATTGAAAGGAGAAACTTTGTCCCTTAGCGTAGACTCAAACCAATGATTTTATTTCCATATAAGCATTCATTGATGTTCGCATTTTGTCTGGTTCTTTGCACAAGTGCACATCTCTATTTTTGTAAAGTGACTAGATCTTCCTCAAGTAATGGGCCTTCCATGCCTCCTGATTTCATGTATTCTTCATGTTTGCTTCATAGAGTATCTATTGTTCACTTTGATAAAGAATAGATAACACAAGATAAAAATTGTAGTGTGATATGCTTATGTATGCTAGATATGCATGAATAATACTTACAGTGGTTCTATTGACTCACAAACTGATATGATTAGCTAAAGTGCTCCCATGGATCCTTTTCAAATGCTCGTTCAGGTCTTGCATTGGAATGACAGAAAACTTTATATTTATGGCTTTTATCTTCAAGGTGTTGAAAACATAAGTGGTGGGTCCCAAACAGCATAGTCAAAGATACATCCATTTCAAACTATAATTTTGCATGTTAATTGGTAGCTTCTTCATAACCTTGCAAATGAAAACATATGTGCTACTTTTGGCAAACCTATTGGTGATACGGTCGTGGGATTGGGTTCTTCACTGGATTTTCAAAAATTCTTCCCCCGGTTCCATTTTGACAGCTCCCATTTGATTTCCACGCCCCTAGAAATGATCCACCACGGCCGTGGGGTCTCAAAAACTCAAGTTTCTTGAAGATTTAGTACCTAGAAAACAATTATAAAATATCATTAGTTTTTTTATATATATATAGAAAATGGCTAAAAATATAGAGAAATCAAGTTGCCTTCCGACAAGTGCTAAGTTTATAGTCGATAGCACAACATTCTTTTAGACATTCAGCTATTAAAATGATAGACATTTCCGACATCTATTGGATCACCAATGAAATAAGGCCTCAATCATTGGCTATTTACTTTAAAAATTTCTCTTTTTTGATTTTGTATATCTATCACACCATGAGGATGGACCTTTACAATTGTAAACAGTCCTGACCAATGAGATTTAAGCTTCCCAGAAAAAAGTTTTAATCTTGAATTGTACAACAAAACTTATTGCCCTTCATGGAATTGCTTGAGTCGGATTGACTTGTCATGCCATGCCTTTGTTTTCTCTTTGTAAATCTTGGCATTCTCATAATCGTGAAATCAAATTTCATCCAACTCGCTTAATTGGAAAAGGCATTTTTATCCTGCTTCTCCCAAGCCATGTTCAACTATCTGATGGCCCAATATGCTTTATGTTCCAATTCTATAGGTAAGTGACATGCCTTTCCAAAAACAAGCCAAAAAGGAGACATACCGATCGGGGTCTTGTAAGTTGTTTTGTAAGCCCAAAGTGCATCATCCAATTTAGAAGAACAATCCTTTCTCGAAGTGCTAACTATTTTCTCCAAAATCCATTTGAGCTCCCTATTTGATATGTCTACCTGTCCACTGGTCTGAGGATGATAGGGTGTTAAAACCTTATGGTGTACCCCATATTTCTTAAGAAGAGTGTCAAAGCTCTTATTGCAAAAATGGGTACCACCATCACTAACCATAGCTCTAGGAACTCCGAACCTTGTGAAAATATTCTTTTTAATGAACTTAATGACCACTTTAACATCATTTGTTGGACTTGCGGTGGCTTCAACCCATTTGGACACATAATCTACTGCTACTAGAATATACTGATTATTGAATGAAGATGGAAAGGGCCCTATAAAATTGATTCCCCAAACATTAAAGAGTTTAACTTCAAGAATTGAATTAAGTGGCATGGCTTGTCTTTTTGAAATATTTTCAGTTCATTGACAATGATCACAAGACTGAACAAAAACTCTTGTATCTTTATACATTGTCGGCCAAAAGAATCCAGATTGCCAAATTTTAGCAATTGTTTTAGGTGTACTGGAGTGACCACCACATTCTTTCGAATGACAAAACTCCAAAATACTCTTAATCTCTTCTTTTGGTACACATCTACGAATCATTCTATCCCTTAAACAAGAGTGGATCTTCCCAAGCACACATTGACAAAGAATAGACAACACAAGACAAAAATTACTGGATATACTTATGTATATCATATATGCATGAATAATACTTATAGTGGTTCTATTGACTCACAGATTGATATGATTAGCTAAAGTGCTCCCATGGATCCTTTTCAGATGCTCGTTCAGGTCTTGCATTGGAATGGTAGAAGACTTTACATTTATGGCTTTTATCTTCAAGATGTTGAAAACATGAGTGGTGGGCCCAAACAGTATAGTCAGAGATACATCCATTTCAAACTATAATTTAGCACGTTAATTAGTAGCTTCTTCATAACCTTGCAAATGATCATTTATTTTTCTCAATATGTCCTTTAAGGCTCAACAGTGTGACATACTTCCCTAAACTTGAAGGCTTCATAATAACAAAACAATTTTTTTTAAAAAAATCATATTTTTACTTTGTCAAATCAGTGTCATTGTACCTCAGGACTCGACTTTTCAAATTAACATATTTATAACATGATAACCCTAGTTACCATACTAAACTCGGGAATCATTTCCATTTAAGCAAGAATTGTTGTACTTCGATAGGCACATACACATTACTTGGCCAAAGGCCTCATTGAGTTTAAATATTATCTATCTCATATGTATGCTTATTCAAACAATCTTCACTAATAGACTCAGCCTACCAAGAGAGATTAACATGTCTTTAATAGGCTTGAAATGGGATCTATAAGGGACATGGGTTATGTGAAGGCTATTTTTAAACTGGAGCTTATGTAACACTAGTGATAAATCTTCACACTACAAACTTTCTATTGGAACTGTAGATAGTTGAAAACATTAAACTCTAGACTTCATTTTCACCTTCAGGCATCTTGTTATCTTGCTTTATGGAAACAAAAAAACATTAAATCTTGCTTCATAAAAGGATAGAGCTTATCTTCTTAGTAGAAATCCAGATTTAATTAGTACAATCTTAATCTCTTTCTTTTGCAAAAACTCAAGACCATCATTCTGTCCTTTTCCCTTTTTGGAATATCAAATCTAAGACTTTCACAATTGCAGATTTAGAGCTGTGTAGGTTGAAAGATATTCTTCCCCCTATTGTCTGGTTTTATTCGAGTCTTTGGCTGGGATGGACCAATTCAAGTCAGTCTATTCTCATAAACTAAGTGGAAGTCTTTTGCTACTTTAGGTAAAAAGAACTCTGTTAGCTTTTTGAATTGCCCTTATTGGGTTTTATTTTCTTTCATTTGCCTCCTTCTTGTTTTCTTCTTATTTTCTCTTTTCTTTTCTTTCCTTGTTTCTTTTTCTTTCTCTTTTTTTATTATTTTTTTCTTTTTTTTTCTCTCCCTTTTTTTTTCTCTTTTTTTAGCTCTAAGAAAGTTGTCTTGTCTACACCATTTTATGCTTCTAACTATGGATGAGTGGAGTAGAGTGAGTTTGCTTCAAATTGGGATAAATCATTTGTTGCCCTAATGTCATCTTAATAGATCAGAGATATTAGGTTTAGTATCAAGTGAACTTTAGCTATCCTTATAGTCTTGACTATGTATTTATTTCTTTAATCTTCTTGCCCCCTCACCTTAGTGATCATCAGACTTGTCATAAGTGTCACAACATCATAGGGTAGGTTATTGGGTTTACAACCCAATAAAGATCAAGCTAAAATCTCATGAAGGCTCAAAGGGACAATTAGGGATTGATATTTAATTGGGTGGATTCTAGTTGTTGGCTTACCAAATAATACCTAGATCATTTCTCCCTTAAATAAGCAAAGTTCAATTTTAATCTGAAAGTTTGTCAAAGTATGTTCTAAGATTGACTGGACCTAGACAAAGGTAATTATGTAGGAGTCCTTTCTAAGTAAGCATGCACAACTCAATGCTATAGAATAACTCTCTTACCTAGTGAAGTCATTTAGATCGTGATGTATAAATACATTAATTTATGAATATCAAGCTAGACTCGTCATCGGTTGAGCGCCAAAATAAACAAAGACCAATAAAAATTTAATGAAAGTAATTTATTCCAAAAATCTTAATTTAAAAAATATAATTATTTAAAAAATATTAAAGAAAGTGGAAATAAAATAAGTAGCACTCAAGCCTAAAGAAGTTTGTTGAATTATAATCGATGTTGCTTCATCTACTTGGACATGTCAAGGGTAATGTTCATCACCTCATACCATAATTCCCCCATTTACATCTTAAAAGGATAACAAGAAAGAAATTTTCATCAATTCTCCTTCTATCATGAAGGTCGCTGACAATGGAACTCTTCCAAACTTAGGTAATGGATTGCTTATCAAGCTCATGCATCTTGCTATTATCGATCAAATCTTTAGATCTCGTGCCTTAGGTGAACACATCTATCTATCTCATGCTCTTGCACTTGATAAAATTGACAAAAGGCCCTGGAATCAAAGCTCGATGGCAGAGGATTCGGCAAAGGTTGAGGAGCCAATGGCTGTAATAGCCCATGTTTCTGCAGCTTATCGAAAACCAAAGACAGAGGTTTTTCAACACTAAAAACTGCCTTCTATTTGTTTGACCAGTTGTTGCATTGACATCCACTAACTTTTATGTACCCTGACCACCAGGCTAATAATTGTCCCTCTTATTCTTTCTTCCAGAAAAATGGCTCTTCTCTCATTCCCATTCTTCTATTTGTAAGCCAGCTTGGAGAAGATCTTTGAAATCCCTGATAAGGGCATGGGATATTCTCTCACGAAGACTAGGTAAGATACATACCACTATCATCGTAACCTAGTCATATTCATCCAGCCTCTTCTTAAGCAGTGCAGCCTTGTTTCTCCACCTCCTCACATAGTGAACAAAGTTCTCATTCTGCTTCTACCTGATTGACTCTACCTCCATTAGAGTAACTTCTAATTCTATATTATACCCATAGTAATGGATGAATGCTTTGTACAGCAAATCCTAGTTCTTTTGAGTGCTTTCCTCTAAGGTGTTGAACCAATTTTGCACAACAAGATCTAATGAGAGTGTAACACCTCTGTACCCCATATACGTACACCACATACGCCCTCATATGTAATATACGTATACCGAATATAAGAATGTCACAGTCTATTTGAAGCAAACCAATCTTTAAAACTTTAACATCAAATCCTTATTATAAATAGTAATAGATAAAACATTCCTTGTTAAAATACATATATATATATATATATATATCTTCATTACACCCCAAAGTTTATCCAAAACATTTATTTAATAAGTAGTGGAAAATGGAATATACAAATGTATTCATCAAAATCAATATTTACAAAAAAAAATATAGAGTTTATACATGCTTGGCAGTTCGTCTCTGATCTTGAAGTCCAATAATCAACACTTCACTAAGGAATCGCAAGTCTAGACTCGACTCGGTCTAGCTGAACTCTCCGGTTCAACCGCATCTAACTTGTCACCTGCGCGATAAATCACAATCGCGCTAAGCCAACGACTTAGTGGTACAAACCACAATAACTATATGATTCAATGTAATGCCAATGTCAAACTTTCAAGAATTATAAACAATACACAAGGATATCATATTTCATAATATTACATTTCATTATATTATTCAATTGTTTCATCATTCATGATTCACATTTAAGCAATGACAAGCATGGGCCCAAAGGAAACTAATATGCCATTCAAATTCCAGAGTTACTATTTTGGTCCAATAATCACATTTATCAAGCTCGTAGGCATATCATTATCACAATGAGAAACATCTCATATGTAACATCCCAACTAGGCTTCAAGGACTAGGCCCAACCAAGCTTCAAGGGAAGCCCAGCTTCAAGGACCAAGCCCAACCTAGCTTCAAGGGATTGTTACTTTTAAGCATACCACCAATAACAAAACTCTAAAAATTGAATAACATACTAGGCACACAATTCTTTCATTATTTCATTATCAAATTCCTTTCTCATTTTCTCATGATCATCTAGGCACAATGCCCCAAATATTTCATTTACATCATTATAGCCAACATTAATGGCTTCACATTCCATCATTTGAGTGCACATCACAACTTACATTGTTCATATATTTTGAAACCTCAACATATAATTCACATAATACACATAATACAAATCATTGCACCATTCTCATATATCAACAATATAATAGGTAACCTAACACATTTTCCAACCAAATGTGTTAAGTCCCAAAATCATGTAAATGTATGCAATCATGTAGGGTTTGTACTTAACTGTAAGAGCAACACACACCAATACCAAACTCCTCTTCCAAGATTTCCTCAACACTTGGATTGTTTACCTCAAATATCTTCAAAACCTAATCCAAAGGTGATTATACACACTCACCTAGTGATATACATAAGGAAATAAGAATAACAACTATCTAGGGAAAACCCTACACATGACACGCTCAACAATACGGGCGTATCCCTGATCATGCCCTAAACCCACATCACAGAAGCTTTGACACGCTCAGTGACATGGGCGTGTCACTGCACTTGTCAATTCTCCTCCAACACAGAAGCTATGACACGCTTAGTGACATGGGCATGTCACTGGACGTGTCAATCAACCAACAACATAGTAGCTATGACATGCTCAGTGACATGGGCGTGTCAATAGACGTGTCAATACTACTCCAACACAGAAGCTATGACACGCTCAGTGATATGGGCGTGTCACTGCTCGTGTCACCCATACTGAAAATAGAACCAACGACACGCCCAAAGACATGGCCGTGTTCATAGGCGTGTCAGGCCAAAAACTTAAAATCGATACAAACATACCATATCCAACCAACATCTTTCTTTTACCCTTTTTCACTCCAAACAAACTTAACCAAAACCATCAATTTACCATAATAAACGTGCATAACATCAAAACAACTCAATTTTATGCTTCAAAACACAATCACAACCATATTTTACAACTCAACACATACACAATTCACAACTCTTGTTTTCTTCACCAAACTTAACATTTTCTTCAATCCAACCCCAAAATCAAAGTTAATTAAACCAAACAACCTCAAACACACCAAAATCAACCATACACACAACTACACCAACCATCCACTAAACTCAAATACACAAACTCCAAAAGAAAATAAAGAAACAAGTTGGAAACTTACCAAAAGTGAAGAAAATCCTTAGAATTCCAACTTGATCACTTGAAACACCCTTCAATCTTGAGTGAGGAATCAACAAAACCTCTTTTTCCCTTGGTTGATAATGGTGACCGGCCAAAGAGAAGAAAGAAGAAGAAGAAAAAGATGATGAATAAGAAAGTCAACCTCTTTTAACCACTAACTTCCCTCTTTAATCTCAACCAAGCAATTAATATATTAAAATAATACAAATATCATCTTCCACTTAATTTAATTTCTATCTTAAATACTTAATTATCTCATTTGACCATCAATAAATGTTGACTTTTATATGTTGTATATATCTTCATATATACAACATATACACACTCCTCTTTTCCTCTTAATCATTATTACAAACTTTAAAATCATTAAATCCAATATTAACAATAAGCATTTCCAAAATTTTAGGTATAGTTTGGGATATTACAGAGAGCATGAAATATCTTAGAGTTTGAGCTTTAGTAGCTCTGATAGATTGTATGACAGTGATGTACTACCTAACATACAAGTGAGGATTTTTTGTACTATTGTACTAAGCAAAAGAAGGCATCTTGAACTTGTAAGGAACTTCTTCATCTTGTTCAAACATTTTATCCGCTTTTGACACCTCTTCAGCCTTCAGCTTCTTTTCAAACTTCTTCTCTAAATCAGCAATCATCTTCTCCACATCTGAAGTTTTAGTTTTTTTCACAATTGATTTCTCCATAGTCTTCGCTTGTTATCATGAGAATCTTAGAAATACTGAGCCCAATCATCATCATCAATCATTACTTTATCGTCATCAAAGGCTGCTTCACCAACCTTACCCTTTCCCTTATTTTTTTGCTTCTTAGTACTATCAAATGCTTCAATAGTGTTTCCTAATAATGCAGCCAGCTAGCTTTTCATGATCTCAGCTAAGGTCTGCTTCAATTCTTGGAGTTAAGGGCATCATTCACCAATTTCTGAACTTGCTCAGGATCCATCACTTTTGATGAGAAATTTATAGAATTCTCACTGAACTCTGAGCTTCTGACGTAGGTCAAATTATCATAGACTCGTGAACTACTGTACTCCAGGGTTATGAGCTAGAAAGGATTAATGAGATGTAATGCAATGCATGTATGCATGTATGCACAAATAATAAACAAACCAAAAGAGTAGGAATGACCCTTCCAACCTTATATCTTCCACACATGAATGGCGAGTCTCTTTTCCTAGGTATATGGTCAATAAAATATCAACATGGGTTATCTTATTTTTGAAAAATTCACTCGAACTGTTTAACCAATAGTTGTATTCTCAAATTTGAAAGTCAGTCTATGATAATTCTCATTAATTATGTCTTTATCCATAAGTCCAACAAAAAAAGATAGCTTTTATATTGTGGATTAAAACCAAATTAAAGGGTTTATCATAAATAGATTTCTTATTTTGAAAAAAACCTAATGATTCATGCCACAAACAAGCTCATGATTAAAAAGTCTTGGTATAAATTAGGCCCACAATTCATTTTAATATTTCATAATTGACCTAATTAGTTGTAAGCCCATTTAAAAAAGGTTGTAATAAAAGTTTGCATGAAAATTAGTCTTGAGATCATCTTTTGAAAATATTTAAGAGCTTTTTGCAAAAAGGTTTGTTTAGAAATAAATTTTGGGCTTTAAGTTTGGGCCATAAGATGGAAAGAGATTTTTGACCTATCTTAAAAGGTTTTCATGTCTAAAGACCATCTTGAAAGGTTTGAAAATAATTTTGGTCTTTTGGGCTTAAAAGGAATAAAATCATTTTGAGCTTACAATATAATTAGGTCATTTTAGAAAAAAGAGCAAACGAAATAGGCCATGGTTCAAACCAAGATGTATCAATTATAGTCAAATAACAAGTATTTGGGTGAAAACCTAAAGAAAATAACCAGGCCATTTACATGAGCTTTAGTCTTTGGGTTGAAAATTTTAGGCTCCCATAGCAAGCATATACCCAAAGATACGAGGCTATGAGTGGTTATTCTATGCTTGATCTTCATACCTTGAGTGAAAGTATGGTATCCCTTACATAGCATAACACGGGTAACACGGGCATCCTAACTCACACACACACAATGCAATCTAAGTGATGCAATGGATAATATCATAATAAGAAAGAATAAAATAATATAAAGACCAATGAAATCAACTTCTCTTATCCCTAGTGGAGTCGCCACTATAAGCAGGAATTTTTGCCCACACTCCCATATGGAATGGTTCTTACGACTTTGACACTGTTAGGCTCAGGGCCTTAAATAACACTGGCCTAAACCCAGAAAAAATGGAGTTGCCACCCGGACAGGCCAGATGACTTGATCCTAAGGAATCCTCAATCCCTTAAAGGGTTCAGAAAGTTGGGTACTATAGGGAAGGTGAGAATGACCCAGCACCCCTATAATGCCCGGTTCATTAGAACTGACCTCTTTTCAGGTATAAATATTATTAAATTCTTAGTTACTATAATATCATTTATACTACATGCGATTCAAAATAAATAACATTCATTGTATTAAAACAAAGAAGGTCCAAACAAATAAAAAATGGGCGCCCATACAAGATGGAAACATGCCCTTACAATCATTATCCAATGTCCAAAATAAAATAAATTAGGAAACTCACCAGTTGGTGAAAACATGTCCTTTACATTAATCCTCAAAAATAAAATAAAAGAAACAAATTAAATAAACAAGGCACCCATAATGTGGTAACATGCCTTTTACAACTTTAGAACCCAAATAAATAAATATAGTTCAATTAAATAAAATAAGCAATAAAACAACAAAAATACATCATTCAACATAAAAGCAAGTAATAATGAACCAAAAATCGAATCTAGAGTTTAATCCTAAGTTAAGTCTCAAACATGCAAAATTAGGGTTTCTAACCTAAAACTAGGGTTTTAATTATCCAATTAGGGTTTTATTATACAATTATGGTTTTGATTTGGAAACTAGGTTTTAGGTTGAAAATTAGAGTTTTGGGGTGATTTGGAAATTGAGGTTTTAATTTGAAAATTAGGGTTTTGGGGTTTTAGGATTATGGTTAGGCATTTGGGGTTAAGTTTAGGCAGACTGGCATTAGGTATTTAGGGTTTTAGGGTAAAGTAGGGTTTTAATACTAACCTAGGGTTTTTGTATGCAATACTAGGATTTTAGCCCTAAAACTAATGTTTAATATATAAGATCAAGTTTTAAATATGCGAATTAAGATTAACACATGCAAGGTTAAGATTTGGAATGTAATTTTAAAACTTTATATACAAATTATACTAAGATATGCCAACTAAGTTTAAGTCTTAAGAAATTATGGTTTTGAAAGATAGATTACTGCCAATCGAATAAATTATGTTTGAGATGATGCAATGTTAGAATTCAATATTAATTTTAAATCTTTGATAGATTTGAAATAATTATAGTTAAGTAAAATTCATCAAATAAATGAAACTTCGTAGTGTGCTCAATTATTGTTATGAATATAGTTAATTGAAATTTAAACAAAGAAGATGATACCTGCGTCGTGGGCTTCACCAATTTTATTATATTAAATTAAGCTCGTCTAGAAATCTGCATGGGCCAATTGGTTTTTAGCTGGAAGCTCAATGATACGAGAACCACTTGTGTTTAAGCTATTGTCTCTCTATCTCTTTTAATTGTTGTTGTGAATAATCAATGATGTTGCTTTGATAATTCTCGATAATTGTTTTCTCCTACTTTTCTCCTTTTAGCCTCTGTATTTATAAGCAATCGTTAGGGTTTTTTCATCTCACTTCACCTTAATTTTAAAAACTCCCTAAGCTAATTGAATTAAAATTAGAATTGGATGTTAATTCAAACTGAATCTGGACACAACAAGGCATAAAATTCAGAATTAAAACCTAAACTCAAGACTTATGTCTCCCTGTGTCAAATTGCCTAGGCCTAATTTCTCCCCAGGCAAGACCTGTGGCGAATTGGGCATGCCAATTTGACAAAATCTATACTTTTAGGCGTCGGACCGACTTGTCTTGAGATTTTAAGATTGTATCGGTCCCATTTTAGGATTTTAAAATTATTCCAGATAGATTTTAAGCTTTTAAATCCGAACTAGACTAGGTTTAAACCTTTAGATTTGACCTAGCTCCCTTTTAATTGGGGTCGAACTGGCTTAGGTCCAAAATTAAGAGTCTACAATAATAGAGTAACAAATCATTAATAGTCTTAAATGGTTTGGAGAGCAAGAGAAGGGAAATAAAGAGGTGCAAGTGAGAATTAGTTGAATAATGGAATAAGATTGTTAAAGTATACATATTATATATTTAGTGTATACTTGACAATAATCTATTTATTGACTTAAAATAATTTATGGATTATACATAGAGGTAGTAAAGAGATAAATGATAATAAGTAGTGATAATAGAAAGGAAAAAATTAATAAAGGACTGAAATATGTATACTATATTATTATTGAAGTTGAGTGAATGATATTTTGAGGAATGAGTAAAACACATAGTGAAGTGAATACCGTGTAACAAGATAGCACATAAATATTTCACAAGTGGAACGTATTTAAAATATAGATATAAGTTTATATAATTATTTATAGAGAAACACATATTTAAATGGTTTAATGTGATGAATACATTATATGTATATATACATACATATTTTCTTGATGTGAAATGATAGTTTATAGAATTTTGATATTTTAAGAAAAGAACTAAATAAGTAAAAGTGAAAATCTATTTAGATGCCATTGTCCTAATGGGAACATGAAGTATAAATTGAGACATATAGATTAATATTGAATAAGATTAAATTAATTATTATAATACACATCATATATATATATATGTAATTGCATGATAATATAATAAATATAATTGAAATAATTGTCATAATCTTTAAATTTATGATAATGGATAAGCAATTCAAAAAGGAAATGTCAATAACAATTGATACTACCATTATGAAATATCCTGAAATGGTAAAATGAGTGCATTTCTCGACTATACTGATACTAAATCTAGTTTTTGGATTGAATGGCTAGCCAGAGGGTAGACGTCCATATTGATAGTGGGCACTTTGTGCCATTAGTAAACACTTTTATGTCATCAGTGAACCGTTAGCTATACTCTGACAGTGGGCATTTACTTGCCATCAGTGACCCATTATCCAGACCTAGAGTCTAAAGTTCAGTATATAAGGGCAAGGTTATGTGAATATATAAAATCTGATAAAAATAATAAAAGTTCTATAAATACTGAATGTATCTAACAATTATGTTAAAAAGTGAAATTTATTAATACTTTATTAAAACCTTATCATATCAAAGATTATAGATGAAGTACATAAAATGTTATTGATCAATGTATTATACTGGCTGATAGTGTTTGGAATATTGAATTGATTGATAATATTACAGGTGATAAATTGATTGTGAGAATTTATAGTGATAATAAGAAACAAAGTATTTTAAGTGTTATATTGAACCAAAATATCAAAATATTAAATTGATTGGAAACGTTCTGTAAATTAAACTAATAAGTGAGATTTACTAAAAACACAAAGGGTATAATACAATAATGTTAAAAGATAGTTAATAAAATATAAGTGACAAAATAGTTTGAAAAAGTACAATGGCAATACTGAAAGTGTAATGTTGTATTATTTGGATTTATAAAGTTAAATTGTTATTTTGTATGTATCAAATATTGAGTTAGATTGTTAATGAAAGTGGTTGGTTATTGAAATGATTTCATTATAATGTAATTTATTTTTATAATACTAGAAATGTTTTCTTTAACAATAAGTAGTAAAATATGTATATACAAGCATCACTATACTATAAGCTTAGCATGTTAGAATGTTTCTAACAAGCAGGTATAATTAACTAGAAGAAGTTAAGGATTGGAAAGTGAAGACACCAAGGATTGCTGATACTATGGATGATGGTTTCTATATATATTTATATATATATATATATATTGTATGAAGGTGATGTATTTTATAGTTTACATTGATAATTTGGGACGTTGTACAAGTTTGCAAGTATGATGAAAATATTTGTCTCTAAAGATTGAGAGAATATGAATTCTAGCAATACTTTATATATGTTATAATATGAGTTATTAAATTTATGATGAACACCTTAATACATGAATGGTGTTAGTTTCTATTGGAGTTTAAGTTTGAACATTGTTATTATTGAAATATGATTACCCAATAGGTTGTCTTTATTGATTGAATATTTTTGGTTAGTGACAAGTACAGAGGAAACTATAATGGAAATTGTAATCAAACTTGTACTAGTAGAGCTTACATTATGAAATACTGAATGGTTACAAGCGAGATAGTATGTTAAGTAGCATTCTTTGATCGATTTCAGAGAATAATACCAGGAGATGTTACAATATGTAAGTATATGCTACATATATTCTCATATGCTAAGATATTTGTTGCGCTCAAATTAAGTACTACTACAAGCATCACTCGCAAGTATACGAGGTAGTTGCAGTAAAGGTGATCGCCCTAAGGTCATCTCACAAGGAAGGTGTAGTTCGTAATAGTTTGATTGACAAGTAATTTAAAATAACAGAGTTTGTTGTTTGGAATGGTGCAAGATTAATTTAAACCTAAAATTAACATGCGTAGGGTTGGTGTGTGAAGGTTGTACAAGTTTAATTCGATTCATGGGAAGGTGCCTAGGGTTATAGGTCCATTCAATCAAAGCTCAACTCTCAATTTATCCATTAACATAACCTTGTAAATTAATTTGTTCCATTAAGTTAATTAGTCAATTACTAATTCATTAGTTTTCACATTCATGAATTAACAACAACCAATTGTTTTACATTTGCAAATTAATAAACCCTAGAACTTATATTTCTAATTCATTCTTAGGGCAGTCGATTGCATAATTCTGATATCAAATTTTACCTCTCGGTCCTTCATTCAATATCTAGAGATCAATAGGTAGCTAATCTATCAACATGGCATACAATCCAATGCAATCAACCAACAACAAGGTACATCAATGGAAATATCAAGTCAAAGCATTCAATCAAATATACTACAAACCCTAGGCATGGGTATTTAGCTCAACATCATCAATTTAAAACAATCATTCAACTCAATATAAATCAAATACAAATTGTTCATTGCAATATCAATTCTCTTAATACAACAAAAACAATATTGAAATGAATTAAAAGAGAGAATAGAAAAACCCTTTGTAGATGCCAAGAGTAGGATTACTAGTCTTCCTCCTAGCTCCACTTTGAAGTATGATGAAGAACTCAAGCCCTCTTCAATGGTGATTCTCCTTTGCAATATGGAATGGAGCTTTCTCAAGTCACCAAACCATGGAATGGAGCTTTCTCAAGTCACTAAACCTTCAATTGATTATGCCTTTGGAAGATGGAATGGAGCTTTCTCAAGTCACCAAACCTTTCAATGAAGCTCCTTCAACCTTCAAGAGCTTGTTTAACCCAATTTATCCCAAAGAACCACAAAGATCTTGTCAATGGAAATGGAGGATGAAGATGAAGGGACAAGGAGAGTGTCACTCTCTCCTCTCCCAAATCGTGTATCCCCCCTCTTTTCTTTGTTTCTTCTCTTTTCTTTTCTTTTTCACAAACCCTAGCCTTCTCCCCCTTCTCCTCATCTTCTTTTCGTGCGAAAGAACTTAAATAAATTAAGGGTGACACGTTCAAGCTGGATTTGGCTTGGCCGTATCTCTCATTTTTTTGGGACACGGCCAAGCTTGGTGGTCGTGTCCATCACTGCTTATTTCTTTCTTTCTTTTATTTCTTTTCTTTGGTCTATTAGGTGACACGGCCAAGCTTGTAGCCGTGTCATGTGACACGGCCAGTGGCTTGGCCGTGTCATGTGGGTGTGTTCTCTTTTGTTTCTTCAAGTTGCTTCATTCCCTTTGGTGTGACACGGCCAAGCTAGTGGCCGTGTCACTTTGCTTTGTGCTTAGGGTGAGACACGGCCAGTGGCTTGGCCATGTCTCCTGGCCGTGTCAAGCTCTGCCTTCATTTCCTTTGAGGTGACACGCCCAAGCTTGATTTGGCTTGGCCATGTCTTGCTTAATTCATGCTCTTTCTTCATTATTTTTTGCACTTAAACCTAAAACAAACACTTCAAACAAACTTTAAACAAAAATCAAATGAAACATTAACTAAAAACACATAAAATCACACTAAAAACAAGTACAAAAATGATCTAAACAACTACCCCACACTTAATTCCTTGCTTGTCCCCAAGCAAGGTTAAAATCAAAACACTAAACAAGATAAATTTCGTTAAGTTCAAGAGTTATAAAGATGCATCAAGACTTCCCTATCCCTAAATCTGTAATCAATATCGAATCAAACAAAATCGACACCCATGCAATTAAGTGGTTTTCCATGCATAACCTATGTTGTCGCTCCTGTAATATCCTCATATATGCCCTAGAAGTTTTGATTATGTTGTTGATGTTGTTGTTGTTGTTGTTGGTATTTATTGGAAAGTGAATGTTTGTGTATATGTGTGTTTTGGGGAAAGAAATAGGGTTTAGAGACAAATGTATATGTTGTGTATAAGATGATATATATAACATATAAATTGGTCAAATATAGAGTCAATGCAAGAAGATATTTTTGTGGAATGTGCAATTACATATAAGGGCTTAGATGAGACAAAAGGTTAGTTATTTGATTGAGGGCATTTTGGTAATTACTTGGATAAAATCTCTTGGTGGAGATTTAAAGTGGAGTTGACTTTATTTCCTCCATGTATTTTCTTCTTCTTTTCCATTTTGGCTGATTTCTCGTAGACAAAGGGAAAACAAAGAGACAAAGAGAAGACTTTGAAGAGTAAGCTCCAATTGTAGGAAGATTGAAGTGATCAAGTGTTGATTCAAGAAGTGTTATAATTTAAGGTAAGAAATCTCTTGTTTTTCCTTTGTTAATTTTGAAGTTGGGTCTAAAAGAAATTGTGATTTGTTGATATGATGATTTGATGTGTTTGTAATGTGTTGAATTTGATTATAAGCCAAAGAGTTAATTATTAATGGTTTTGGATTGAAGATGGTAAGTAGGTGGAAATTGATTTTGAGAAAATAGGAGTGATGTTGTATTTTTAGGGTTTTGGTTTGGTATGAATTTAATGTATGGTTATTGTGATTACTAGGGTGAATATGTAAGATATGTGTTTATAACATGAATTGTATCCATTTGAATGAGATGATTGTTGTGTAAAAAGGGTGTAAATGCTTTTAGAAGGGTGTTGGCCATTTTTAGGGTTGTGTATTTGAGTGACACGGCCACAACAAAGGAGAGACACGGCCAAGCCAAGTGATTTTGGGCGTGTTGGATTGATTTGAGAGAGACACGGCCGTGTCTAATGCCCGTGTTCACTACTGGATTTTGGTGTTGGGAGACACGGCCACTAGCTTGGCCGTGTCCTATGCCCGTGTCTGCTACTGTGATTTGTTGGTTGAGAGACACGGCCGCAAGCTTGGCCGTGTCCCTTGCCCGTGTTGCCTACTGTCAATTTAGGTTGAGAGACACGGCCACAAGCTTGGCCGTGTCCCTCAAGTGGCTGCCCGTGTCCCTCAAATGTGTGGGTTAGGGTTTTTATACTTTGTTCTATTTGCATTGTTTTGGTCCTTTTAAGGTAAGTTGGTACTTTAACCTAAACCTAAACACATTTAAACAATGATTGACCTAAACAAATGCATATGGAAGATCTTAAAGCTATGAATGATATAAATTATTCTTTGCCCTAATTGCATTGTTGAGATTGAACAATGTTATGTTATGCATTGTGAATGGTTATGTGTTCATGAATAATGTATATTGAAATGTTATATCAAAGATGCTATGATGATTCAAATAAGAGGTGAAATGTGATGTAAAGCCATTATGATTGGCTATGATGATGATATTGAAAGAAAGAAGGCATGTTTGCCTAAATGTGATGAGAATTTGAGAATGGAAATGGTAACTATATAATAAATGAATTGTTTGTTTAATATGTTGTTCAGTTTCAGAGTTCTGGATTTGGGTGGCATGCCTAAGAAATGATGAAAGGTAACAGTCTTGCCGGGTTGAGGATCTCCTCAAATGTGTTGAGTTGACGGTCCAAGAGACTGGGTCTGTTACACTATGAGAATTGTGAATATGAGATATATGATTTGTAACAGTCTTGCCGGGTTGAGGATCTCCTCAAATGTGTTGAGTTGATGGTCCAAGAGACTGGGTCTGTTACACTATCCATGGATAGAGATATATATATATATATATTGCCTACGAGCGTGATTATTGTGATTATGAACCAAAGCAGTAACTCTGAACTCTGAATATCGTATTAAATACTTGTTAGGCCCATAGGTGTCAAGGTTATATGTATGTCTTAAATAACGTTATGAGTTAATGAAATGAGATGTTGTATATTGAGTATGATTGATTAATGATGAATGTGGAAAGATGTTGAAATGTGGTATGCTCATATGACTATGATTTGTAAAATGCATAATTATGTGGTTAACTTTATATTTATGATGTTGATCTTATCAATAACATATGTGGCATTGCATTACATTAAAGCATACCATTAGCATGTTTTATCTTACTAAGCCCTTGGCTTAGCGCGATAGTGTTTAATCGCGCAGGTGATAGAGTTGATAGAGTTGAACCTGAAGGTTCTTCGAGACCGAGTGAGAGTAGACGTTGAAGTGTTGATTTGGAACTTAAAGATCAGAAGAGACTTGCCAATCATGTATATTTCTTTTATATTTTGTAAAGTATTGGTTTTAATGTAAATATATGTATAACTATAAACATGGATTTGAAAGAGTTTATACATGTAAATATTTTATAAAATTCCGCTGCGTATTAACTTAATGTAAATATATCTATTTGGTTTTGTATTACAACTTGATTACTTATTTTTCTATAATCTATACAACTGAAAGATTATGGTATTGTTTAAAATGTTTTGGATGTAAAGAAAATCCGTAGCATCCCTATGTTTAGTGCATGTATACTACATTGTGGTGTTTGTAGTGTGCATATATTGAATGTGGGGGTGTTACAATTGTTTTGGTATCAGAGCCTAGGTTTGAGATTCTCAGCCTAGGTAAGATGTAATAAAAAGAATATTTTTACTTAAAAAGTGAGTTTTGAATGACATATACATTTGAGATTGGCAGTCTCTGATCTTTAATAAGATGTAATCTGCTGTGTTTGCAGATTTAGATTGTGATGGATCCTCACTCAAGTCAGTCGGTTGAGGCTAGTGCTGAGAGTATTGCTCCTGATGATGGAGCTAGGATTGTTAGTGCTGGTGAGGCACCTGCTTCTGGGTCTGGAAGACCAGTAGGTGATGAGGTTCCACCAGCCTGGTTTATGCATATGATGGAAGCTATGAGACAAGCACCAGTACAACCACAGCCACCACCCCCTCAACCTTTGGTATCTGTGAGGCACTATGACAAATTGAGAAAGTATGGAGCCGAAGATTTTGTAGGTACTACTGATCCAGCTGTAGCAGAGCAGTGGCTTGATAAAGTACAGAGGATCTTTATTCAGTTGCAAGCCACCTCAGAGGAAAAGTTTGATTATGCAAGATCCTTGTTGCAGAAGGATGCATATAGTTGGTGGAAGACAGTGCCACATTCTATGGATGATCCACCAACTTTGTCATATGCTGACTTTCTGAGAGAATTTGAATTGAAGTATACTCCAAGGGAGTATAAAGATGGGAAGAAAAGAGAGTTTCTAGATTTGAAGCAAGATCATCGGACCGTAACTGAATATGAGGTTGAGTTTATCCGGCTGAGTCAGTATGCTGGGGGTATTATAGTTGATGAGATAGATAGATGCCGGAGATTTGAGGAGGGATTGAGGCCCTCTATCATGTGCTTAGTGGCTGAATCTAGATATCAAGATTTTTCCCAGCTTGTGGCAGCAGCTCGAAGTGTGGAGAGAGCTCAAGTTATTGCAGCTGCTTCAGAGGAAGAGGTTAGGGTGAGGAGACCCCAGTTTGAAGCAGGGTCTTCTTCTGCAAAGAGAGGTAGAGGAAGCTTTGTTCCTCGGAGTGGTAGAAGTCAGAGGTCAGCTGGTAGGTCAGTGCAGTTCCAGAGGCAGAGATTTAGACCTGCAGCTTCAGTAGCGAGTGCTCCTACTCCTGGAGTTCAGAGATCCACCTTACCTGTGTGTGATCAGTGTGGTGGAAGACATGGGGGCGTTTGTTGGAGGCATAGTAGATCAGGGGTATGTTTTAGGTGTGGATCACCTGACCACTTTGTGAGAGACTGTCCTGAGAGGCAGGAGTAGATGCCAGTTGATTCTGCTGCTTCTCGAGCTAGTGTGAGGGGAGGCAGAGGAGGCAGAGGTGCCAGCCGAGGAGGTAGACCAGGGTTCAGTTCTAGAGGAGGTGCTACATCCAGGGAGGGTAGACTAGAGGAGGTTGGATCTTCCTAGAGGATGTATGTTATGCAGAGGCAGCCAAATGCATCGGCAGTCATAGCTGGTACTTTTTCTTTATTTGATACTTCAGTGCTTGCTTTGATTGATCCGGGTTCCACACATTCATATATTAGTGCATCTGTTTTGCCTGTATCTGAATTGCATGCTGAGTCCCTAGGATTTGATGTGTTGGTGACAAATCCGTTAGGGTATAGTGTGGTTGTGAGTAAGGTGCACCGAGATAGTGCAGTAGTGGTGCAGGGTGAGGAGTTCCTTGGGGATTTGATTGAGATGCCATTTAAGGAATATGATGTGATCCTAGGCATGGATTGGCTATCGAGGCATGGGGCTGTGGTGGATTGTAAAAAGAAAGTTGTTACTTTGAGAACTGCTGATGGTAGAGAAGTGATAGTATCTAATGAACAGGAACAGCTAGCATCTTTGTTTGTTTCAGCTGTTGCAGCCAGGAGATTGATTAGAAAGGAGTGTGAAGCCTATCTTGCTCATGTAGTAGATACTAGAGTGAAGGGTTCTCCCATTGATAGTATTGCCACAGTTGCTGAGTTCCCAGATGTTTTTCCAGAGGAGTTGCCAGGATTGCCTCCTGAGAGAGAGGTGGAGTTTGGTATCGAATTGTTGCCTGGTACTACTCCTATCTCGATTACTCCTTATAGAATGGCACCAGCAGAATTGAGGGAGTTGAAAGTGCAATTGCAGGAGTTGTTGGATAAAGGATTTATTCACCCCAGTGTTTCTCCTTGGGGAGCTCCTGTGTTATTTGTGAAGAAGAAAGATGGTACTATGAGATTGTGCATCGATTATAGGCAATTGAACAAGGTGACTATTAAAAATAAATATCCTTTGCCTAGAATTGATGATCTCTTTGATCAGTTGAAGGGTGCAACTGTGTTTTCTAAAATTGATCTGAGATCTGGGTACCATCAGCTGAGAGTCAGAGCTGAAGATGTTCCGAAGACCGCTTTTCGGACCAGGTATGGGCATTATGAGTTTTTAGTTATGCCTTTTGGTCTGACGAATGCACCTGCAGCTTTTATGGATTTGATGAACAGGGTGTTTAGGCCCTATTTGGATCAGTTTGTAGTGGTTTTCATTGATGATATACTGGTGTATTTGCGGAATGAAGAGGAACATGATATGCATCTGCGGATTGTGTTGCAGATTTTGAGAGAGAAGCAGTTGTTTGCCAAATTGTCAAAGTGTGAGTTCTGGTTAGATCAAGTTGCTTTTCTCGGACATATTGTTTCAGCGGAAGGCATTAGAGTTGATCCAAGTAAAGTTGAAGCTATTCTGAATTGGAGTCCACCCAAGTCTGTAACTGAAGTTAGAAGTTTTCTGGGTTTGGCAGGCTATTATCGACGGTTTGTGAAAGGATTTTCTTTGATAGCTACTCCACTCACTAGATTGATTTGTAAGGGAGTGAGATTTGTGTGGACGGATCAGTGTCAGGCTAGCTTTGAGCAGTTGAGAGATATGTTGACTCAAGCGCCTGTTCTTACTTTACCTGTGGAAGGCAAACCATATGTGATTTTCAGTGATGCTTCACATAGTGGTTTGGGGTGTGCATTGATGCAAGAAGGTAAAGTTATAGCTTATGCATCTCGACAGTTGAAACCGCATGAGCTTAATTATCCTACTCATGATTTGGAGTTGGCAGCCATTGTGTTTGCATTGAAGATTTGGCGTCACTATCTGTTTGGGGAGAAATGTTTCATTTACACTGATCATAAGAGTTTAAAGTATTTGGGGGTTCAGAAAGAACTCAATCTTCGTCAGAGGAGGTGGTTGGAATTGATTAAAGACTACGACTGTTTGATTGATTATCATCCAGGTAAAGCAAATGTTGTTGCTGATGCCTTGAGTCAGAAGTCTTTAGCTGGTTTAACAGTTTACTCGCTCTCGTTGCTTGTTGAGTTGAGAGCATTGCATGCCAATTTTGTACCTTGTGATGATGGTGCATTATTGGCACAGTTACAAGTGAAACCAGTTTTGTTGGATCAGATTAGGGAGGCTCAGTTGGCTGATAAGAAGATTCAGAAGATTGTTTCAGATTGTCAAAGTGGAAAAGGTAGAGATTTTGTAGTGAGAGGTGATGGGAGTCTCTGGTTTAAGAACAGATTGTGTGTACCCGATGATGCTGATTTGAAGAAGATCATTTTAGAAGAAGCTCATCAGTCAATATTTGCTATGCATCTGGGTAATACCAAGATGTATCATGACTTGAGACAGCATTACTGGTGGATTGGATTGAAGAGAGACATTGCTGAGTTTGTATCGAAATGTCTCACATGTCAGAAGGTAAAAGCAGAGCATCAAGTTCCAACTGGGTTGTAACAGCCGTTGTCAGTGCCTGAATGGAAGTGGGATAGAGTGACAATGGACTTTGTGTCTGGTTTGCCATTGACACAAAGGAAGCATGATGCTATATGGGTGATTGTGGATAGATTGACCAAGACAGCTCATTTCCTTCCGGTTCAGATGGATTACTCTTTGGAGAGATTGGCTGAGTTGTATATCCATGAGATTGTGAGATTACATGGTGTTCCAACTTCTTTAGTGTCTGATCGAGATCCCAGGTTTACTTCAAGGTTTTGGAAGAGTTTGCATAGTGCTTTGGGTTCTCGACTGCACTTCAGCACTGCTTTTCATCCACAGATGGATGGGCAGTCAGAGAGGGTGATACAGATTATTGAAGACATGTTGAGAAGCTGTGTCATTGATTTCTCTGGAAGTTGGGACAGATTTCTACCTCTTGTGGAGTTTGCTTACAACAACAGTCACCAATCTAGCATTGGTATGGCACCGTTTGAAGCACTGTATGGTAGACGGTGTAGGATACCTCTTTGTTGGAATGAACTTGGGGATAGTAAGTTAATTGGGCCTGATTTAATTCAAGAAACTGAAGAGAAAGTGAAGTTGATTCGAGGCAGGTTAAAAGCAACTTCAGACCGACAGAAGTCTTATGCAGATCTGAAAAGGAGAGACATTGAGTTTGATGTTGGAAATAAGGTATTTTTGAAAGTATCTCCTTGGAAGAAGATATTGAGGTTCGGTCGGAAAGGGAAATTGAGTCCTCGATTCATTGGACCGTATGAAGTGTTGGAAAGAGTTGGGCCAGTTGCTTATCGGCTTGCTTTGCCACCTGAGTTGGATCGTATTCATAATGTATTTCATGTTTCTATGTTGAGGAGGTACAGGTCGGATCCATCTCATGTGTTGCCATTTGAATCTATTGAAGTGACCAGACTTGACATTTGAAGAGGAACTAGTTGCTATCTTGGCACGTGAAGTGAAAGAGTTGAGAAACAAGAGAGTGCCTCTTGTGAAGGTTCTATGGAAGAACCATGGGAAAGAAGAAGCAACTTGGGACAGTGAGCAAACCATGCGAGAGCAACATCCTCAGTTGTTTCAGAGCTGATTTCAGGTAATTTCGAGGATGAAATTTCTTTTTAGAGGGGGAGAATTGTAATATCCTCATATATGCCCTAGAAGTTTTGATTATGTTGTTGATGTTGTTGTTTTTGTTGTTGGTATTTATTGGAAAGTGAATGTTTGTGTATATGTGTGTTTTGGGGAAAGAAATAGGGTTTAGAGACAAATGTATATGTTGTGTATAAGATGATATATATAACATATAAATTGGTCAAATATAGAGTCAATGCAAGAAGATATTTTTGTGGAATGTGCAATTACATATAAGGGATTAGATGAGACAAAAGGTTAGTTATTTGATTGAGGGCATTTTGGTAATTACTTGGATAAAATCTCTTGGTGGAGATTTAAAGTGGAGTTGACTTTATTTCCTCCATGTATTTTCTTCTTCTTTTCCATTTTGGCTGATTTCTCGTAGACAAAGGGAAAACAAAGAGACAAAGAGAAGACTTTGAAGAGTAAGCTCCAATTGTAGGAAGATTGAAGTGATCAAGTGTTGATTCAAGAAGTGTTATAATTTAAGGTAAGAAATCTCTTGTTTTTCCTTTGTTAATTTTGAAGTTGGGTCTAAAAGAAATTGTGATTTGTTGATATGATGATTTGATGTGTTTGTAATGTGTTGAATTTGATTATAAGCCAAAGAGTTAATTATTAATGGTTTTGGATTGAAGATGGTAAGTAGGTGGAAATTGATTTTGAGAAAATAGGAGTGATGTTGTATTTTTAGGGTTTTGGTTTGGTATGAATTTAATGTATGGTTATTGTGATTACTAGGGTGAATATGTAAGATATGTGTTTATAACATGAATTGTATCCATTTGAATGAGATGATTGTTGTGTAAAAAGGGTGTAAATGCTTTTAGAAGGGTGTTGGCCATTTTTAGGGTTGTGTATTTGAGTGACACGGCCACAACAAAGGAGAGACACGGCCAAGCCAAGTGATTTTTGGCGTGTTGGATTGATTTGAGAGAGACACGGCCGTGTCTAGTGCCCGTGTTCACTACTGGATTTTGGTGTTGGGAGACACGGCCACTAGCTTGGCCGTGTCCTATGCCCGTGTCTGCTACTGTGATTTGTTGGTTGAGAGACACGGCCACAAGCTTGGCCGTGTCCCTTGCCCGTGTTGCCTACTGTCAATTTAGGTTGAGAGACATGGCCACAAGCTTGGCCGTGTCCCTCAAGTGGCTGCTCGTGTCCCTCAAATGTGTGGGTTAGGGTTTTTATACTTTGTTCTATTTGCATTGTTTTGGTCCTTTTAAGGTAAGTTGTTACTTTAACCTAAACCTAAACACATTTAAACAATGATTGACTTAAACAAATGCATATGGAAGATCTTAAAGCTATGAATGATATAAAGTATTCTTTGCCCTAATTGCATTGTTGAGATTGAACAATGTTATGTTATGCATTGTGAATGGTTATGTGTTCATGAATAATGTATATTGAAATGTTATATCAAAGATGCTATGATGATTCAAATAAGAGGTGAAATGTGATGTAAAGCCATTATGATTGGCTATGATGATGATATTGAAAGAAAGAAGGCATGTTTGCCTAAATGTGATGAGAATTTGAGAATGGAAATGGTAACTATATAATAAATGAATTGTTTGTTTAATATGTTATTCAGTTTCATAGTTCTGGATTTGGGTGGCATGCCTAAGAAATGATGAAAGGTAACAGTCTTGCCGGGTTGAGGATCTCCTCAAATGTGTTGAGTTGACGGTCCAAGAGACTGGGTCTGTTACACTATGAGAATTGTGAATATGAGATATATGATTTGTAACAGTCTTGCCGGGTTGAGGATCTCCTCAAATGTGTTGAGTTGATGGTCCAAGAGACTGGGTCTGTTACACTATCCATGGATAAAGATATATATATATATATATATTGCCTACGGGCGTGATTATTGTGATTATGAACCAAAGCAGTAACTCTGAACTCTGAATATCGTATTAAATACTTGTTGGGCCCATAGGTGTCAAGGTTATATGTATGTCTTAAATAACGTTATGAGTTAATGAAATGAGATGTTGTATATTGAGTATGATTGATTAATGATGAATGTGGAAAGATGTTGAAATGTGGTATGCTCATATGACTATGATTTGTAAAATGCATAATTATGTGGTTAACTTTATATTTATGATGTTGATCTTATCAATAACATATGTGGCATTGCATTACATTAAAGCATACCATTAGCATGTTTTATCTTACTAAGCCCTTGGCTTAGCGCGATAGTGTTTAATCGCGCAGGTGATAGAGTTGATAGAGTTGAACCTGAAGGTTCTTCGAGACCGAGTGAGAGTAGACGTTGAAGTGTTGATTTGGAACTTAAAGATCAGAAGAGACTTGCCAATCATGTATTTTCTTTTATATTTTATAAAGTATTGGTTTTAATGTAAATATATGTATAACTATAAACATGGATTTGAAAGAGTTTATACATGTAAATATTTTATAAAATTCCGCTGCGTATTAACTTAATGTAAATATATCTATTTGGTTTTGTATTACAACTTGATTACTTATTTTTCTATAATCTATACAACTGAAAGATTATGGTATTGTTTAAAATGTTTTGGATGTAAAGAAAATCCGTAGCATCCCTATGTTTAGTGCATGTATACTACATTGTGGTGTTTGTAGTGTGCATATATTGAATGTGGGGGTGTTACAGCTCCCTCACCAACTCTTACTAGTGTTTGATCATGGTGGTGTTTACATTCATAACAATCAATGAAAGATTATTGCCAGAGGCTTGCTTATCAATCAAATCTCCACCACAAAATTACAATCAAGCATCAATCAAAAGGTCTTTTATTGGGTTTTAATGGGGCTAAGGTAAAGGCATGATATTTAGGAAATGTGAGCTTAATCATTAAGTTCAAGAGCACTTCAAGAATGAAGTAACCGATCATATGTATATACCCCAACAATTTCAAAACACCTTCCACTCATCTACCCTTTTGTCATTAAAGAGCTTTTTAAGGGAACTCACTTATTAAATCTTGCAATGATTATTCCCAAACATATTCCAACCCTTTCAACAAGAAGATCAATTATTCTCATTCTTATTATTTTTTTATTTTTCTCTTCTTCTTTTTTTTCTTTATTTTTTTTTGGTTTTGCAACTAAATAACATAATAGTTTGCAATCTTAAACCTACTAAATTTAACCCCACACTTAATTCAACACAACACCCGGCCATAAACACTCTTAAAATGCTCTTGACCTAATGAAAGGGTAAGAGACAAATTAGAATGATTCAAAGTTAGCAGTGTTGCTGTGAGCGGGGATTTTTGCCCCCACTCCCTGAAGAATGGATCTTGGGACTTCGGCACTGTTTAGGCTTGGAGCCTTAGAGAACACGGACCAAAGTCCGGAGAAAATGGAGTCGCCACCCGGACAGGCTAGGAAAAAAGAAAGGGGTGGATGACTCGATTCCTAAGGAATCCCCAACCCCCTAATGGGTTCGGAAAGTTGGGTATGTGTGGGGAAGGTGAGAAATGGCCCAACACCCCCACAACGCCCGATTTATTGGAACCGGCCTCCTTTACAGGTCTTAATATTATAAAATTCTTAAGTATAACAACATTATCCATATTACACACAATAATTAAAAGAAAGCATCATTACATTAAAATCAAAGCAATGTCCAAACAAAGCAAATAAATGGACACCTATCCGAGGATGGAAACATGTCCTTACATCCCATACCTAAATAGGACATCCACCGAAAGGTAGAAACATGTCCTTTACATTGGTTCTAAAATAGAAAAGCAATTTAAATTACATGATATTGAACCAATGAGGTACCCACCAAGTGGAAACATACCTCTTACAACATTTGGAAATCTAAATAAATTGATAAAAGTAAATTACCATTCATAATAAATAAATCATTCATCAAAGGTACTAAATATCAATAAAAAATAAACATCCATCCATAATAAATAAAATAAACCAAGCATTGAACTTAAATAAATTAAAACATATAAAATAAATCAAAGCATAATTAAATATAGAATTGAATAAGGCAAATAAATATCTAAATTATAGCTACTGTTTCCATTTAGGGTTCTTTATTTCATGTGTTAGGGTTTTGGAATTTATGGAATTTAGGCTACTGTGATTAAAATGGATTAAAGATTTTATGTTTTAAAAGGTTGGTAAAAACTCTTTGATTAACCAAATTAATGTTTGGATGGTGAAATCATGGAACTAGGGTTTGACCACTTTGAAATACTTTTGATTTGTGGTTTATGGTTAATGAATTATTGATTTGAGTTTACTGTGTAAAAAATATATATATAACATTTATGTTTACAAAGTTTTTAAAGTTTAAAGGATTTGGGTTTTAGAAAAATTAGGGTTTAGATTAGCTATTTTAAGGTTTATTGTTTTGAGTTTTGAAATTTAGGGTTTTAAGACTTTTGAATTAGGGTTTTGGGTAATGAGTTATTTTTAGGATTTGGAAAAACAATTGATAATTTTATGAAGTTTTATGAATTTAAACAAAACAATTTAAAGTTTATAAAAGCAAAAAAAAAGATGTTTTTAAGTCTTTTGGAAGGAAACAGAACACAATTTTGGGTTTTGATAATTTGGAATGCAAATCTTAGTTTTGGGGTTTTAAAGAAATAAAACTAATATCTTTAAACTTTTTGGAAAATAAAGCAATGATTTAAGATTTTCATGCTTTAAGAAAGGTGAATTAAGGTTATTAGGTTTTTAAATTAAAAGAAACAATTGTATGATCTAGCTATTGTGACAAAATAAAAGAAATTAAGAATTCAAACCTTATTTTGTAAGTTTCACCAAAAATTGCTTCTTGGATGAACAAGGTCAAAGATAAGCTTTTTGCCTTTGAATTGCTTGAATTGTTTTTCTGCTCTCTCCAAAAATCAGCTTGGTTCCACTGCTTTCCTTCACAGATTCGGATTCAAACTCTCCCAAGTTTCTGTCCAATTTTCTTCCATATTTCTGATTGTTTTTCTCCTCCCGATTTCTTCCTTATTTATAGAAGATTTCTATTATTAATCCTAGTTACTCACGGCATACAATATTGAATAAGAAAAGAAAACCGAAACTTAATTGTATTAGGTTTCGAAAAATTTGAGTATGAAAATTTCGCTGGGGAAAAAACTGCTGCAAAAAAATTACGCTCGCAAAATAGCTGCCGCAGCTGGCGAAATGGGCCTGCGGGCCATTTCACCGCAATCCGACTATGTGAGCGGGGATTTTCGCCCTTACTCCCTGTGGAATGGTTCTTGTGACTTCGGCATTGTTTAGGCTCAGGGCCTTAGTGTAATATCCTCATATATGCTCTAGAAGTTTGATTATGTTGTTGTTATTGTTGTTGTTGTTATATTGGATTGAATATATGTGTTAATTGCAAGAGAAAAGAAATTGGGAAAGAATTAGGGTTTAGAGAGAATGGTATATGTTGTGTATATGATGATATATATAACATATAAATTGGTCAAATGAAGAGTCAAGGGGGTAGAGATATTTATTTGTGTTGAGTGTGTAATTACATATAAGGGCTTATATGAGACAAAAAGTTAGTTATATGATTGAGGGTATTTTGGTAATTGCTTGGATAAGATCACTTGGTGGAGATTAAAAGCAAAATTTGACTTTGCTTCTTGATATTTTTCTTCTTCTTTTCCATTGTGGCCGGCTCCTCCTTAAACAAAGGAAGCAAAAGGCAAAGAGAAGATCTTGTTGAGTGAAGCTCAAATTGAAGAAAGATTAAGTGATCAAGTTGGTGATTCAAGAAGTTTTGTAACTTTGGTAAGTTCTCTTGTGATTTTTGTGCTTATTTGAAATGATATTTGAGTTTTATAGATTTTTAAGAGTGTGTTGGTTGATTTTGAGATGTGAGAAGTGTTTGAGTGAGTTGATGATTGATTTTGAGTATGGATGGAAGAAAAGAGTAAGTGGTTGGAAGAGATGATGTTGTATATGTGGTAGGGGTTTTGAGATGATTTTGTGTTTGGTGTTTGATGTGTGTTTTGGTTTGTTTTGGGTGTGTTGCAAGTTTGAGATGAGTTTTGAGTATGTTTTGTTAAGATTATTTGAAGAGGATGTTAATGTATAGAAGTGTGTTGTTGAGTGTATGGTTGTATTTGATCGGAGTCTTGATTTGTGGCCGGACACGCCCATGAGCACGTCCAGGGTTTTTAGGCGTGTCAATTGTGTTGGAGGCAGTAGGTTTGACACGACCAGTAGCACGCCCGTGTTATTGAGCGTGTCATAGCTACTATAAGATTTGAGAATTTACACGCCCAGGAACACGCCCATGTTGTTGAGCGTGTAAATGTTTCTGTGTTGTGGAGTTAGGGCACGGCCATGAACACGCCCGTGTGGGTGAACGTGTCAGGGTTGAGGTTTGCCCTAATTAATTCCTAATTGGATTATCTCTTGTGTATCCTTAAACAAGTATATGCTATTACTTTTGATTTAAGTCTTGAAGATAGTGATTGATCATTGATCTAAGAGGTTAAAGAATCTTGGACAAGGAAATGTTAGGAGTTGTATGAATTGTTAGTAAAATAAGTACAAATCTTGTATTATTGCATTGTTGCATATGATGATAATGGCAATGTATATGATACTATGTGAACAATGTGATATTTCATGTATTGTGACTCATGTGATGAGTAATGTGTTTGGTTATGTTTATATCAATAATGCTATATGTACAATGTGATGGAATAAAATGCCATTGTGATTGGCTATGGTAACTTATATGTGATATGAGGCCATTGTTATTGGCTATGATGAGAGTTGAGAATGGAAATGATAATTAAATAATAAATGATTTGTGTGGCTAATGTGTTATTCCATTTTCAGAGTTTGTTGTTGGTGGCATGCCTAATAAGTGTAACAATCTCTTGAAGTTAGGTTGGATTGAATCCTTGAAGCCTAATTGAGATGTTACCACCCTTGAAGCTAGGTTGGGTTGGTTCTTGAAGCCAAGTTGGGTTGATGCTTAGCATGCTTTGCTCCCCTTGAAGCTTGGTTGAACCTAATCCTTGAAGCCTAGTTGGGTTTATGATATTGATAAATGTGATGATAAAACCAAAACATTAACTCTGAAAATTTAATGGCATATTAGTGTGTTTTGGGCCCATGCTTGTCTTTGTTTAGTATTGATTATGAATGATTAAATGAATACTAATGAGGTATATAATAAGATGTTGAAATATGATATGTCTATTTATGTTGAGTTATGAAATGTAAAGGTATATTGTTAGCTTTGCATATATGATGTTACATGTATAATATGGATTGAGAATTGGCATTGCATTGCATTAAAGCATAACATTAGCATGCATTATCTTACTAAGCCGTTGGCTTAGCGCGATAGTGTTTGATCGCGCAGGTAATAGGGTTGAACCCGAGAGCTCTTCGAGACCGAGTGAGAGTAGACAGTGAAGAGTTGATTTTGGGAACTTAAAGATCAGAGGAGACTTGCCAATCATGTATAACTCTTTTATATTTTGTAAAGTAATGATTTTAATGTACATATGTGTATATTTGTAAATATGAAATTAAATGTTTTCATATATGTAAATATTTGATAAATTCCGCTGCGTAACAACTAAATGTATCTTTATATATATCTATTTAGTTTTGTATTACAAGTTAACTACTTATCTTTCTATAATGTATACAATTGAAAGATTATGGTATGGTTTAAAATGTTTTAAATGTTAAGAAAATCCGTAGCATCTCTATGTTTAGTGCATGTATACTACATTGTGGTGTTTGTAGTGTGCATGTATTGAATGTAGGGGTGTTACAATTGTTTTGGTATCAGAGCCTAGGTTTGAGATTCTCAACCTAGGTAAAATGTAAGAAAAAGACTATTTTGATTTTAAAAAGTGGTTTTTGAATAACATATATGTTTGGGATTGGCAATCTCTGATCTTTAATAAGAAGTATTCTACTGTGTTTGCAGTGTTAGGTTGTGATGGATTCTCACTCACGCCAGTCAGTTGAGGGTAGTGCTGAGAGTATTGTCCCTGATGATGGAGTTAGGGTTGTTAGTGCTGAGGAGGCACCTGCTTCGGTGTCGGGTAGACCAGTTGGTGAGGAGGTTCCGCCAGCTTGGGTTAGGCATGTGGTAGAAGCTTTGAGGCAAGCACCAGTGCAACCAGTGCCACCACCCCCCTCAGCCTATGGTACCAGTGAGGCACTATGATAAACTAAGGAAATATGGAGCAGAGGATTTCTTTGGTACGGTTGATCCAGCTGTAGCGGAACAGTGGCTTGACAGAGTGCAGAGAGTATTTGTTCAGTTGCAAGCCACTTCAGAGGAGAAATTTGACTATGCAAGATCTTTGTTACAGAAGGACGCCTATGACTGGTGGAGGACAGTGCCCCATTCTATGGATGATCCACCAACCTTGTCATATGCGGATTTTCTAAGAGAGTTTGAGTTGAAGTATACTCCTAGGGAGTACAAAGACATGAAGAAGATGGAGTTCTTAAGCTTGAAGCAAGATAGCAAGACTGTAACTGAATATGAGGTTGAGTTTATTAGATTGAGCCATTATGCTGGTGGCATTATAGCTGATGAGATAGATAGATGCCGAAGGTTTTAGGAGGGATTGAGGCCCTCTATCATGTGCTTAGTGGCTGGATCTAGATATCACGATTTCTCCTAGCTAATGGCAGCAGCTCGAAGTGTAGAGCGAGCTCAAGTTATTGCAGCTGCTTCAGAGGAAGAGGTTAGGGTTAGGAGGCCCCAGTTTGAGGCAGGGTCTTCTTCTGTTAAGAGAGGTAAAGGAAGCTTTGTTCCTAGAGTTAGTAGGAGTCAGATGTCAGCTGGTAGGTCAGTGCAGTTGCAGAGGCAGAGATTTAGACCTGCAGCTTCAGTGGCGAGTGCTCCGACCCCAATGACTCAGAGATCCACTCCACCCATCTGCATTCATTGTGGTAGGCCACATGGTGGTCCTTGCTGGAAGACTGGTGTAGTAGGGGTATGCTTCAGATGTGGATCACCTAATCACTTTGTGAGAGATTGTCCTGAGAGGCAAGAACAGATGTCAGTTGATACTGCAGCTTCTCGATCTAGTGTGAGGGGAGGTCGAGCAGGCAGAGGTAGCAGCAGGGGAGGCAGATCTGGGTTCAGTGCTAGAGGAGGTGCTACATCCAAGGAGAGTAGACCAGAGGAGGTTGGATCTTCCTAGAGGATGTATGTTATGCAGAGGCAGCCAGATGCATCGGCAGTCATAGCTGGTACTTTTTCTTTATTTGATACTTCAGTACTTGCTTTGATTGATCCGGGTTCCACACATTCTTATATTAGTGCATCTGTTTTGCCTGTATCTGATATGCATGTTGAGTCCCTAGGATTTGATGTGTTGGTAACAAATCCGTTAGGGCATAGTGTGATTGTGAGTAAAGTGCACCGAGATAGTGCAGTGAGGGTGCAAGGTGAGGAGTTCCTTGGAGACTTGATTGAGATGCCATTTAAGGAATATGATGTGATTCTAGGTATGGACTGGCTATCTAGACATGGAGCTGTGGTAGACTGTAAAAGGAAAATTGTTTCTTTGAGAACTGTTGATGGTAGAGAGGTGATAGTATCTAATGAGCAGGAACAGCTAGCCTCCTTATTTGTTTCAGCTGTTGCAGCCAGGAGGTTGATTAGAAAGGGATGTGAAGCCTATCTTGCTCATGTGGTAGATACTAGAGTAAGAGGTTCTCCTATTGATGATATACCCACAGTTGCAGATTTTCCAGATGTGTTTCCAGAGGAGTTGCCAGGATTGCCTCCGGGGAGGGAGGTGGAGTTTGGTATTGAATTGTTGCCTGGTACCACTCCTATCTCTATTACTCCTTATAGAATGGCACCAGCAGAATTGAGGGAATTGAAAGTGCAATTACAGGAGTTGTTGCATAAAGGATTTATTCGCCCCAGTGTTTCTCCTTGGGGAGCTCCTGTGCCATTTGTGAAGAAGAAAGATGGTACTATGAGGTTGTGTATCAATTATAGGCAATTGAACAAGGTGACTATTAAAAATAAATATCCTTTGCCTAGAATCGATGATCTCTTTGATCAATTGAAGGGTGCAGCTATGTTTTCTAAAATTGATTTGAGATCTGGGTACCATCAGCTGAGAGTCAGAGCTGAAGATATTCCTAAGACAGCCTTTCAGACCAGGTATGGGCATTATGAATTTCTAGTTATGCCTTTTGGTCTGACAAATGCACCTGCAGCTTTTATGGACTTGATAAATAGGGTGTTTAGACCCTATTTGGATCAGTTTGTGGTAGTGTTTATTGATGATATTCTGGTGTATTCGCGGAATGAAGAGGAACATGACAAACATCTGCGGATTGTGTTGCAGATTTTGAGAGAGAAGCAGTTGTTTGCTAAACTGTCGAAGTGTGAGTTCTGGCTTGATCAAGTAGCTTTTCTTGGTCATATAGTTTCAGCAGAGGGTATTAGAGTTGATCCAAGTAAAGTTGAAGCTATATTGAATTGGAGTCCACCCAAGTCGGTGACAGAGGTTAGAAGTTTTCTGGGTTTGGCAGGCTATTACCGGCGGTTTGTGAAAGGGTTTTCTTTGATAGCTACTCCACTCACCAGATTGCTTCATAAGGGAGTGAGATTTGTGTGGACAGATCAGTGTCAGACTAGCTTTGAGCAGTTGAGAGAAATGTTGACTCAAGCACCTGTTCTTACTTTACCTGTAGAAGGCAAACCATATGTGATTTACAGTGATGCTTCACATAGTGGTTTGGGGTGTGTGCTAATGCAAGAAGGTAAAGTTATAGCTTATGCATCTAGACAGTTGAAACCGCATGAGCTTAACTATCCGACCCATGATTTGGAGCTAGCAGCCATTGTGTTTGCATTGAAGATTTGGCGACACTATCTGTTTGGGGAGAAATGTTTTATCTACACTGATCACAAAAGTTTGAAATATTTGGGTGTTCAAAAAGAGCTCAATCTTCGACAGAGGAGATGGTTGAAATTGATTAAAGACTACGACTGTTTGATTGATTATCATCCAGGTAAAGCAAATGTTGTTGCTGATGCCTTGAGTCGGAAGTCTTTAGCTGGTTTAACTGTTTACTCGCTCTCGTTGCTTGTTGAGTTGAGAGCTTTGCATGCCAGTTTTGTAGCTTGTGACGATGGCGCATTGTTGGCACAGTTGCTTTTGAAACCAGTTTTGTTAGATCAGATCAAAGAGGCTCAGTAGACTGATATGAAGATTCAGAAGATTATTTTAGATTGCAAGAATGGAAAGAGTGGAGATTTTGTTGTGAAAGGTGATGGGAGTCTCTGGTTTAAGAACCGATTGTGTGTACCTGATGATGCTGATTTGAAAAGAGTCATTTTAGAAGAAGCACATCAGTCAGTGTTTGCTATGCATCCGGGTAATACAAAGATGTATCATGATTTGAGACAGCATTACTGGTGGATTGGGTTGAAGAGAGACATTGCAGATTTTGTGTCGTAATGTCTCACTAGTCAGAAGGTAAAAGCAGAGCATCAAGTTCCAACTGGGTTGGTTCAACCGTTGTCAGTGCCAGAATGGAAGTGGGAAAGAGTGACAATGGACTTTGTGTCTGGGTTGCCATTGACACAAAAGAAGCATGATGCCATATGGGTGATTGTGGATAGATTGACTAAGACAGCTCATTTCCTTCCGGTTCGGATGGATTACTCTTTGGAGAGATTGGCTGAGCTGTATATCCATGAGATTGTGAAGTTGCATGGTGTTCCAACTTCTATAGTGTCTGATCGAGATCCCAGGTTTACTTCAAGATTTTGGAAGAGTTTGCATAGTACTTTGGGTTCTCGATTACACTTCAGTACTGCTTTTCATCCACAGACGGATGGACAGTCAGAGAGGGTGATACAGATTATTAAGGACATGTTGAGAAGCTGTGTCATCGATTTCTTTGGAAGTTGGGACAGATTTCTACCGCTTGTGGAATTTGCTTACAACAACAGTCACCAATCCAGCATTGGTATGGCACCGTTTGAAGCATTGTATGGCAGACGGTGTAGGACACCTCTTTGTTGGAATGAGCTTGGAGATAATAAGTTGGTTGGTCCTGATTTGATTCAAGAAACTGAAGAAAAAGTAAAGTTGATTCGAGGCAGGTTGAAAGCAGCTTCAGACCGACAGAAGTCTTATGCAGATCTGAAAAGGAGAGACATAGAGTTTGATGTTGGAGATAAGGTATTTCTGAAAGTGTCTCCTTGGAAGAAGATTTTGAGGTTCGGTCGGAAAGGGAAATTGAGTCCTCGTTTCATTGGACCGTATGAAGTTTTGGAAAGAGTTGGGCCAGTTGCGTATCGACTTGCTTTGCCACCTGGGTTGGATCGTATTCATAATGTGTTTCATGTTTCTATGTTGAGGAGGTACAGATCGGATCCATCTCATGTGTTGCCTTTTGAATCTATCGAAGTGAGCCCAGATTTGACTTTTGAAGAGGAACCAGTTGCTATCTTGGCACATGATGTGAAAGAGCTGAGAAACAAGAGAGTGCCATTGGTGAAGGTTCTATGGAAGAATCATGCAAAAGAAGAAGCAACTTGGGAAAGTGAGCAAACAATGCGAGAGCAATATCCTCAGTTGTTTCAGCTTTGATATCAGGTAATTTCGAGGATAAAATTTTCTTTTTAGAGGGGGAGAAATGTAATATCCTCATATATGCTCTAGAAGTTTGATTATGTTGTTGTTATTGTTGTTGTTGTTATATTGGATTGAATATATGTGTTAATTGCAAGAGAAAAGAAATTGGGAAAGAATTAGGGTTTAGAGAGAATGGTATATGTTGTGTATATGATGATATATATAACATATAAATTGGTCAAATGAAGAGTCAAGGGGGTAGAGATATTTATTTGTGTTGAGTGTGTAATTACATATAAGGGCTTATATGAGACAAAAAGTTAGTTATATAATTGAGGGTATTTTGGTAATTGCTTGGATAAGATCACTTGGTGGAGATTAAAAGCAAAATTTGACTTTGCTTCTTGATATTTTTCTTCTTCTTTTCCATTGTGGCCGGCTCCTCCTTAAAAAAAGGAAGCAAGAGGCAAAGAGAAGATCTTGTTGAGTGAAGCTCAAATTGAAGAAAGATTAAGTGATCAAGTTGGTGATTCAAGAAGTTTTGTAACTTTGGTAAGTTCTCTTGTGATTTTTGTGCTTATTTGAAATGATATTTGAGTTTGATAGATTTTTAAGAGTGTGTTGGTTGATTTTGAGATGTGAGAAGTGTTTGAGTGAGTTGATGATTGATTTTGAGTATGGATGGAAGAAAAGAGTAAGTGGTTGGAAGAGATGATGTTGTATATGTGGTAGGGGTTTTGAGATGATTTTGTGTTTGGTGTTTGATGTGTGTTTTGGTTTGTTTTGGGTGTGTTGCAAGTTTGAGATGAGTTTTGAGTATGTTTTGTTAAGATTATTTGAAGAGGATGTTAATGTATAGAAGTGTGTTGTTGAGTGTATGGTTGTATTTGATCGGAGTCTTGATTTGTGGCCGGACACGCCCATGAGCACGTCCAGGGTTTTTAGGCGTGTAAATTGTGTTGGAGGCAGTAGGTTTGACACGACCAGTAGCACGCCCGTGTTATTGAGCGTGTCATAGCTACTGTAAGATTTGAGAATTTACACGCCCAGGAACACGCCCATGTTGTTGAGCGTGTAAATGTTTCTGTGTTGTGGAGTTAGGGCACGGCCATGAACACGCCCGTGTGGGTGAACGTGTCAGGGTTGAGGTTTGCCCTAATTAATTCCTAATTGGATTATCTCTTGTGTATCCTTAAACAAGTATATGCTATTACTTTTGATTTAAGTCTTGAAGATAGTGATTGATCATTGATCTAAGAGGTTAAAGAATCTTGGACAAGGAAATGTTAGGAGTTGTATGAATTGTTAGTAAAATAAGTACAAATCTTGTATTATTGCATTGTTGCATATGATGATAATGGCAATGTATATGATACTATGTGAACAATGTGATATTTCATGTATTGTGACTCATGTGATGAGTAATGTGTTTGGTTATGTTTATATCAATAATGCTATATGTACAATGTGATGGAATAAAATGCCATTGTGATTGGCTATGGTAACTTATATGTGATATGAGGCCATTGTTATTGGCTATGATGAGAGTTGAGAATGGAAATGATAATTAAATAATAAATGATTTGTGTGGCTAATGTGTTATTCCATTTTCAGAGTTTGTTGTTAGTGGCATGCCTAATAAGTGTAACAATCTCTTGAAGTTAGGTTGGATTGAATCCTTGAAGCCTAATTGAGATGTTACCACCCTTGAAGCTAGGTTGGGTTGGTTCTTGAAGCCAAGTTGGGTTGATGCTTAGCATGCTTTGCTTCCCTTGAAGCTTGGTTGAACCTAATCCTTGAAGCCTAGTTGGGTTTATGATATTGATAAATGTGATGATAAAACCAAAACATTAACTCTGAAAATTGAATGGCATATTAGTGTGTTTTGGGCCCATGCTTGTCTTTGTTTAGTGTTGATTATGAATGATTAAATGAATACTAATGAGGTATATAATAAGATGTTGAAATATGATATGTCTATTTATGTTGAGTTATGAAATGTAAAGGTATATTGTTAGCTTTGCATATATGATGTTACATGTATAATATGGATTGAGAATTGGCATTGCATTGCATTAAAGCATAACATTAGCATGCATTATCTTACTAAGCCGTTGGCTTAGCGCGATAGTGTTTGATCACGCAGGTAATAGGGTTGAACCCGAGAGCTCTTCGAGACCGAGTGAGAGTAGACAGTGAAGAGTTGATTTTGGGAACTTAAAGATCAGAGGAGACTTGCCAATCATGTATAACTCTTTTATATTTTGTAAAGTAATGATTTTAATGTACATATGTGTATATTTGTAAATATGAAATTAAATGTTTTCATATATGTAAATATTTGATAAATTCCGCTGCGTAACAACTAAATGTATCTTTATATATATCTATTTAGTTTTGTATTACAAGTTAACTACTTATCTTTCTATAATGTATACAATTGAAAGATTATGGTATGGTTTAAAATGTTTTAAATGTTAAGAAAATCCGTAGCATCTCTATGTTTAGTGCATGTATACTACATTGTGGTGTTTGTAGTGTGCATGTATTGAATGTAGGGGTGTTACACTTAGAGAACACGGACCTAAGTCCGGAGAAAATGGAGTCGCCACCCGAAAGGGCCGGGAAAAAAAAAGAAAGGGTTGGATGACTCGATTCCTAAGGAATCCCCAACCCCTTAATGGGTTCGAAAAGTTGGGTACGTGTGGAGAAGGTGAGAAATGGCCCAGCACCCCAACAATGCCCGGTTCATTAGAACCGGCCTCCTTTACACGTCTTAATATTATAAAATTCTTAAATATAACAACATTATCCATATTACACACAATAATTAAAAGAAAGCATCAATATATTAAAATCAAAGTAAGGTCCAAGAAAAAAATAAATTGACACCCATCCAAAGATGGAAATATGTCCTTACATCACATGCCTAAATAGGACACCCACCGAAAGGTAGAAATATGTCCTTTACATAGGTTCTAAAATAGAAAAGCAAAATAAATTACATGATATTTAACTAATGAGGTACCCACCAAGTGGAAACATACCTCTTACAACTTTTTGAAACCTAAATAAATTGATAAAAGTAAATAACCATTCATCATAAATAAATCATTCATCAAAGGTGTTAAACGTCAATAGAAAGTAAGCATCCATCCATGATAAATTAAATGAACAAGGCATTGAACTTAAATAAATTAAAGCATAAGAAATAAATCAAAGCATAATCAAATATAGAATTGAATAAGGCAAATAAAATTCTAATTATAGCTATTGTTTCCATTTAGGGCTCTTTATTTTATGTGTTTAGGGTTTTGGAATTAATGTAATTTGGCTACTGTGACTTTAAGAGAATTAAAATGGATTAAAGATTTTATGTTTTAAAAGGTTGATAAAATTCTTTGATTAACCAAACTAGGGTTTGTTATGTAAAATCATGAAACTAGGATTTGGGCTCTTTAAAATACTTTTGATTTATGGTTTCAAGTTTACTGTGTGAAATTAAAATATTTGTGTTTTTATAGTTTTTAAAGTTTTAAAGGATTAGGGTTTAGAAAAAATTAGGGTTTAAGGTTTTAAAGGGGTTAGGGTTTTACTAATTTGAGTTTTGGAGTTGAATTACAATTTTAGAAATTTTGAATTAGGGTTTCAGTGAATGCATGAAGCTTTTTAGAATTTGGAAAGCAATTGATAACTTTATGAAAGCAGACCAACGATTTAAGATTTATCTAAATAAAAAAGGTATTTTTAAAGTTTGTTGTAAGAAACATAATTAAATTTTGGTTTTATTGAAAAACATGTTCAATTAGGGGTTTTAAGATTTTGAAGAAGTAAAAATAATAATTTTAAGTCTTTTTGGAAAATAAAGCAACGAATTAGTGTTTTTAAGATTTAACACCCCTTCCCGACCTACATGTGTAAGCTGAGTAGAGGCGCCACACTAACCTAATGTTGCTACCAATTTTACTTAGTCAAATTTTAGTTCCGATTTTTACAAAAATTTTGCCATAGTTTCGCCTAAAAATTGAGTCCCAAGTGTCGACAAAACCGGTTTTTTTCTTATTTTTAAAAACATTTTACACAAACCAATGCAAACAAAACCATTCTCAGTACACTCCCAATAAATCCCCCTTGTAACCTCAACTACAACCTGCAAAAAGGATTTACACTTCTAGTACAACATAAAATAAAGGTTTTGTGACAACCCCCATATTTAAATATTACACAGCAAAAGTTATAAAATATTTACATATTTACATATTAAACATTTCTTTACAAAATATAAAGAAATATACATGATTGGCAAGTCTGCTCTGATCTTTAAGCTCCCAAAATGGATTCAACAAGGTCTACTCTCACTTGGTCTTGATGAACTCTCGGGTTCAACTCTATCCACTCTATTACCTGCGCGATTAAACACTATCGCGCTAAGCCAACGGCTTAGTAAGATAAAACATGCTAATGGTATGCTTTAATGTAATGCAATGCCACATATGTTCTTGATAAGATCAACATCATAAATATAAAGTTAACACATAATTATGCATTTCACAAATCATAGTCATATGAGCATACCCCATTTCAACATCTTTCCACATTCAACATTACTCAATCATACTCAATAACCAACATCTCATTTCATTAACTCATAACATTATTTAGGACATTCATATAACCTTGACACCTATGGGCCCAACAAGTATTTAATACGATATTCAGAGTTCAGAGTTACTGCTTTGGTTCATAGTCACAATAATCACGCCCGTAGGCAATGTATATACATGTATCTCTATCCATGGATAGTGTAACAGACCCAGTCTCTTGGATCATCAACTCAACACATATGAGGAGATCCTCAACCCGGCAAGACTGTTACAAATCATATATCTCATATTCACAATTCTCAAAGTGTAACAGACCCAGTCTCTTGGGCCATCAACTCAACACATATGAGGAGATCCTCAACCCGGCAAGACTGTTACCTTTTATCATTTCTTAGGCATGCCACCCAAATCCAGAACTCTGAAACTGAATAACATATTAAACAAACAATTCATTTATTATATAGTTACCATTTCCATTCTCAAATTCTCATCACATTTAGGCAAACATGCCTTCTTTCTTTCAATATCATCATCATAGCCAATCACAATGGCATTGTCTCATATCATGTCTTATTTGAATTATCATTTCAATTTCAATGTATATTATTCATGAAACACATAACCATTCACAATGCATAACATAACATTGTTCAATCTCAACAATGCAATTAGGGCAAAGAACAATTGATATGATTCATATAAATAATACATTCTGGTTTTAGACTCCATTTTATCCTTATTTTGAAAAATTGTATAAAATAATCTACTTGACTAAAAATTCTAAACTTTTTACAGAATTTAGTTTTGTATCTTAAAATCATTCCTTTAAAATTTCAGATCAAACTGAACACAAAATCTTGGTCAAATAGTTCACCTAACCAGACTGCCCCAATTGCCCTGCATCCTGGCAGCAGTTCTGAACTTTGTGAATTCCATAAATCAAATTCAATCAACGTGGTTCCAAATTATTTTTCTCAAATACTAGACTCACTAAGCAACAACATATCCAAAATTCAATTGGATATGATTTTTCTACATTTTATTAAAAATCCCGAAATATAGCTGTCTCAGTTAAGGTACCTGCTGGAACAGTTCTACTAAAAATAATCTTTCTAAACTCATAACCATTCCAAAATCGAATCAACATATTTTTCAGTCATTCTAGACTCATAGAGGCACAACATATCAAAAATTCACTTCAAGAACATTTTTCTATAATTAATTAAAAATCATACAAGTCACAGCCTTTACTAATTGTAAAACAGAAAAAGAATTTCACTAAACACAACTCATCTCATCATCAAACCAACAAACCCTAATTCCTTTCTCACACCACTTCCAAAGAATTGAAGAAATTAAAGAAAAGATCTTACCTTAAATGAAGAAATCCACAAATCTTTAACCAAAACCCTTGCTTCCTTCTTCAAATTGCTTCAAACCTCAAGATCACCTCTCTTTCTCTCTTGGTTTTTGGAGAGCCGGCACCTCTTGAAAGAAAGAAGGAAATGATGAAGACACAAAGTCAATTTTTGCTTTTAATCTCCACCAAGTGATCTTATCCAAGCAATTACCAAAATGCCCTCAATCATATAACTAACTTTTTGTCTCATATAAGCCCTTATATGTAATTGCACACTCAACACAAAAATATCTCTCTTCCATTGACTCTATATTTGACCAATTTATATGTTATATATATCATCATATACACAGCATATACATTTGTCTCTACACCCTAAATTTCTTCTCCAAAACACATATACATATATTTTTCTTTTCTCAATTTAAACCAACAACAACAACAACAACAAAACTTCTAGGGCATGCATAGGGATATTACAATTCTCCCCCTCTAAAAAGAAAATTTCGTCCTCGAAATTACCTGAAATTAACTCTGAAACAACTGAGGATATTGCTCTCGCATCGTTTGCTCATTTTCCCAAGTTGCTTCTTCTTTTGCATGATTCTTCCAGAGAATCTTCACCAATGGCACTCTCTTGTTTCTCAACACTTTCACATCACGTGCCAAGATAGCAACTGGTTCCTCTTCAAAAGTCAAGTCTGGGGTCACTTCAACAGATTCAAAAGGCAACACATGAGATGGATCCGACCTGTATCTCCTCAACATAGAAACATGGAATACATTATGAATACGATCCAACTCAGGTGGCAAAGCAAGTCGATACGCCACTGGCCCAACTCTTTCTAACACTTCATACGGCCCAATGAAACGAGGACTCAATTTTCCTTTCCGACCGAACCTCAAAATCTTCTTCCAAGGAGACACTTTCAGAAATACCTTATCTCCAACATCAAACTCTATATCTCTCCTTTTTAGATCTGCATAAGACTTCTTTCGGTCTGAAACTGCTTTTAACCTGCCTCGAATCAACTTTACTTTTTCTTCAGTTTCTTGAATCAAATCAGGACCAACCAACTTATTATCTCCAAGCTCATTCCAACAAAGAGGTGTCCTACACCGTCTGCCATACAATGCTTCAAACGGTGCCATACCAATGCTGGATTGGTGACTGTTGTTGTAAGCAAACTCCACAAGAGGTAAAAACCTATCCCAACTTCCAGAGAAATCGATGACACAGCTTCTCAACATGTCCTCAATAATCTGTATCACCCTCTCTGACTGTCCATCCGTCTGTGGATGAAAAGCAGTGCTGAAGTGCAGTCGAGAACCCAAAGCACTATGCAAACTCTTCCAAAATCTGGAAGTAAACCTGGGATCTCGATCAGACACTAAAGAAGTTGGAACACCATGCAGTTTCACAATCTCATGGATATACAGCTCAGCCAATCTCTCCAAAGAGTAATCCATTCGAACCGGAAGGAAATGAGTTGTCTTAGTCAATCTATCCACAATCACCCATATAGCATCATGCTTCTTTTGTGTCAATGGCAAACCAGACACAAAATCCATTGTCACTCTTTCCCACTTCCATTCTGGCACTGACAATGGTTGAAGCAACCCGGTTGGAACTTGATGCTCTGCTTTAACCTTCTGACAAGTGAGACATTTCGATACAAACTCAGCAATGTCTCTCTTCAAACCAATCCACCAATAATGCTGTCTCAAATCATGATACATCTTCGTATTACCCGGATGCATAGCAAACATTGACTGATGAGATTCTTCTAAAATGACTCTTTTCAAATCAGCATCATCGGGTACACACAATCGGTTCTTAAACCAGAGACTCCCATCATCTTTCACAACAAAATCTCTAGTCTTCCCATTCTGACAATCTGAAATAATCTTCTGAATCTTCTTATCAGCCAACTGAGCCTCTTTGATCTGATCCAATAAAATTGGTTTCAAAAGCAACTGTGCCAACAATGCACCATCGTCACAAGGTACAAAACTGGCATGCAAAGCTCTCAACTCAACAAGCAACGAGAGCGAGAAAATAGTTAAACCAGCTAAAGACTTCCGACTCAAGGCATCAGCAACAACATTTGCTTTACCTGGATGATAGTCAATCAAGCAGTCGTAGTCTTTAATCAATTCTAACCATCTCCTCTGACGAAGATTGAGTTCTTTCTGGACACCCAAATACTTCAAACTCTTGTGATCAGTGTAGATGAAACATTTCTCCCCAAACAGATAGTGGCGCCAAATCTTCAATGCAAACACAATGGCAGCCAATTCCAAATCATGGGTCAGATAGTTAAGCTCATGCGGTTTCAACTGTCGAGATGCATAAGCTATAACTTTCCCTTCCTGCATCAATACACACCCCAAACCTCTATGTGAAGCATCACTGTAGATCACATATGGTTTGCCTTCAACAGGTAAAGTTAGAACAGGCGCTTGAGTCAACATTTCTCTCAACTGCTCAAAGCTAGCCTGACACTGATCCGTCCACACAAATCTCACTCCCTTACGAAGCAATCTGGTGAGTGGAGTAGCTATCAAAGAAAACCCTTTCACAAACCGCCGGTAATAGCCTGCCAAACCCAGAAAACTTCTAACCTCTGTCACTGATTTAGGTGGATTCCAATTCAATACAGCTTCAACTTTGCTCGGATCAACTTTAATGCCTTCTGCTGAAACAACATGTCCGAGAAAAGCTACTTGATCCAACCAGAACTCACACTTCGACAATTTAGCAAACAACTGCTTCTCTCTCAAAATCTGCAACACAATCCGCAGATGCATATCATGTTCCTCCTCATTCCGTGAATACACCAGTATATCATCAATGAAGACCACTACAAACTGATCCAAATAGGGCCTAAACACCCTATTCATCAAATCCATGAAAGCTGCAGGTGCATTCGTCAGACCAAAAGGCATAACTAAAAATTCATAATGCCCATACCTGGTCCGAAAAGCGGTCTTAGGAACATCTTCAGCTTTGACTCTCAACTGATGATACCCAGATCTCAAATCAATTTTGGAGAACACTGACGCTCCCTTCAACTGATCAAAGAGATCATCGATTTTAGGCAAAGGATATTTATTTTTAATAGTCACCTTGTTCAATTGCCTATAATCAATACACAACCTCATAGTACCATCTTTCTTCTTCACAAATAGCACAGGAGCTCCCCAAGGAGAAACACTGGGGCGAATAAATCCTTTGTCCAACAACTCCTGTAATTGCACTTTCAACTCCCTCAATTCTGCTGGTGCCATTCTGTAAGGAGTAATAGAGATAGGAGTAGTACCAGGCAACAATTCAATACCGAACTCCACCTCTCTCTCAGGAGGTAACCCTGGCAACTCCTCTGGAAATACATCCGGGAACTCAGCAACTGTGGCAATGCTATCAATAGGGGAACCCTTCACTCTAGTATCCACCACATGAGCAAGATAGGCTTCACACCCCTTTCTAATCAACCTCCTGGCTGCAACAGCTGAAACAAATAAGGAGGCTAGCTGTTCCTGCTCATTAGATACTATCACCTCTCTACCATCACCCGTTCTCAAAGAAACAATTTTTTTTTTACAATCCACCACAGCTCCATGTCAAGATAGCCAATGCATACCTAAGATCACGTCATATTCCTTAAATGGCATCTCAATCAAATCTCCAAGGAACTCCTCACCCTGCACCACTACTGCACTATCTCTATGCACCTTACTCACAACCACACTATGCCCTAACAGATTTGTCACCAACACATCAAATCCTAGGGACTCAGCATGCACATCAAATACAAGCAAAACAGATGCATTAATATATGAATACGTGGAACCCGGATCAATCAAAGCAAGTACTGGAGTATTAAATAAAGAAAAAGTACCAGCTATGACTGCCGATGTATATGGCTGCCTCTGCATAACATACATCCTCTGGGAAGATCCAACCTCCTCTGGTCTACCCTCCCTGGATGTAGCACCTCCTCTAGAACTGAATCTTGGTCTACCTCCCCGGCTGGCACCTCTGCCTCCTCTACCTCCCCTCACACTAGCTCGAGAAGCAGCAGAATCAACTGGCATCTGCTCCTGCCTCTCAGGACAGTCTCTCACAAAGTGGTCAGGTGATCCACACCTGAAGCATACCCCTGATCTACTATGCCTCCAACAAACGCCCCCATGTCTTCCACCACACTGGTTACACACAAGTAAGGTGGATCTCTGAACTCCAGGAGTAGGAGCACTCGCTACTGAAGCTGCAGGTCTAAATCTCTGCCTCTGGAACTGCACTGACCTACCCGCTGGTCTCTGGCTCCTACTACTCCGAGGAACAAAACTTCCTCTACCCCTCTTTGCAGAAGAAGACCCTGCCTCAAACTGGGGCCTCCTAACCCTAACCTCTTTCTCTGAAGCAGCTGCAATAACTTGAGCTCGCTCTACACTTCGAGCTGCTGCCACTAGCTGTGAGAAATCCTGATATCTGGATCCAGCCACTAAGCACATGATCGAGGGCCTCAATCCCTCCTCAAATCGCCGACATCTATCAATCTCATCAGCAATGATACCTCCAGCATACTGACTCAGTCGAATAAACTCAACTTCATACTCAGTTACAGTCTTGCTATCTTGCTTCAAGCTTAAGAACTCCATCTTCTTCATGTCCTTATACTCCCTAGGAGTATACTTCAACTCAAATTCCCTCAGAAAATCAGTGTAAGACAATGTTGGAGGATCATCCATAGAATGGGGCACCGTCTTCCACCAATCGTAGGCGTCCTTCTGTAGCAAAGATCTTGCATAGTCAAATTTTTCCTCAGGGGTGGCTTGTAACTGATTAAAGATCCTCTGTACTTTGTCAAGCCACTGTTCTGCTACAGCTGGATCAGTAGTACCAAGGAAATCCTCTGCTCCATATTTCCTTAGCTTATCATAGTGCCTCACAGATACCAAAGGCTGAGGGGGTGGTGGCGATGGCTGTGGTTGCACTGGTGCTGGCCTCAAAGCCTCTATCACATGCCTAACCCAAGCTGGCGGAACCTCCTCCCCAGCTGGTCTCCCCGACACCGAAGCAGGTGCCTCCCCAGCACTAACAACCCTAGCTCCATCATCAGGGGCAATACTCTCGGCACTACCCTCAACTGACTGTCGTGAATGAGAATCCATCACAACCTAACACTGCAAACACAGCAGATTATATCTTATTAAAGATCAGAGACTGCCAATCTCAAACGTATATGTTATTCAAAACCACTTTTTAAAATCAAAATAGTCTTTTTCTTACATTTTACCTAGGTTGAGAATCTCAAACCTAGGCTCTGATACCAAAAATTGTAACACCCCTTCCCGAGGCGCCACACTAACCTAATGTTGCTACCAATTTTACTTAGTCAAATTTTAGTTCCGATTTTTACAAAAATTTTGCCATAGTTTCGCCTAAAAATTGAGTCCCAAGTGTCGACAAAACCGGTTTTTTTCTTATTTTTAAAAACATTTTACACAAACCAATGCAAACAAAACCATTCTCAGTACACTCCCAATAAATCCCCCTTGTAACCTCAACTACAACCTGCAAAAAGGATTTACACTTCTAGTACAACATAAAATAAAGGTTTTGTGACAACCCCCATATTTAAATATTACACAGCGGAAGTTATAAAATATTTACATATTTACATATTAAACATTTCTTTACAAAATATAAAGAAATATACATGATTGGCAAGTCTGCTCTGATCTTTAAGCTCCCAAAATGGATTCAACAAGGTCTACTCTCACTTGGTCTTGATGAACTCTCGGGTTCAACTCTATCCACTCTATTACCTGCGCGATTAAACACTATCGCGCTAAGCCAACGGCTTAGTAAGATAAAACATGCTAATGGTATGCTTTAATGTAATGCAATGCCACATATGTTCTTGATAAGATCAACATCATAAATATAAAGTTAACACATAATTATGCATTTCACAAATCATAGTCATATGAGCATACCCCATTTCAACATCTTTCCACATTCAACATTACTCAATCATACTCAATAACCAACATCTCATTTCATTAACTCATAACATTATTTAGGACATTCATATAACCTTGACACCTATGGGCCCAACAAGTATTTAATACGATATTCAGAGTTCAGAGTTACTGCTTTGGTTCATAGTCACAATAATCACGCCCGTAGGCAATGTATATACATGTATCTCTATCCATGGATAGTGTAACAGACCCAGTCTCTTGGATCATCAACTCAACACATATGAGGAGATCCTCAACCCGGCAAGACTGTTACAAATCATATATCTCATATTCACAATTCTCAAAGTGTAACAGACCCAGTCTCTTGGGCCATCAACTCAACACATATGAGGAGATCCTCAACCCGGCAAGACTGTTACCTTTTATCATTTCTTAGGCATGCCACCCAAATCCAGAACTCTGAAACTGAATAACATATTAAACAAACAATTCATTTATTATATAGTTACCATTTCCATTCTCAAATTCTCATCACATTTAGGCAAACATGCCTTCTTTCTTTCAATATCATCATCATAGCCAATCACAATGGCATTGTCTCATATCATGTCTTATTTGAATTATCATTTCAATTTCAATGTATATTATTCATGAAACACATAACCATTCACAATGCATAACATAACATTGTTCAATCTCAACAATGCAATTAGGGCAAAGAACAATTGATATGATTCATATAAATAATACATTCTGGTTTTAGACTCCATTTTATCCTTATTTTGAAAAATTGTATAAAATAATCTACTTGACTAAAAATTCTAAAATTTTTACAGAATTTATTTTTGTATCTTAAAATCATTCCTTTAAAATTTCAGATCAAACTGAACACAAAATCTTGGTCAAATAGTTCACCTAACCAGACTGCCCCAATTGCCCTGCATCCTGGCAGCAGTTCTGAACTTTGTGAATTCCATAAATCAAATTCAATCAACGTGGTTCCAAATTATTTTTCTCAAATACTAGACTCACTAAGCAACAACATATCCAAAATTCAATTGGATATGATTTTTCTACATTTTATTAAAAATCCCGAAATATAGCTGTCTCAGTTAAGGTACCTGCTGGAACAGTTCTACTAAAAATAATCTTTCTAAACTCATAACCATTCCAAAATCGAATCAACATATTTTTCAGTCATTCTAGACTCATAGAGGCACAACATATCAAAAATTCACTTCAAGAACATTTTTCTATAATTAATTAAAAATCATACAAGTCACAGCCTTTACTAATTGTAAAACAGAAAAAGAATTTCACTAAACACAACTCATCTCATCATCAAACCAACAAACCCTAATTCCTTTCTCACACCACTTCCAAAGAATTGAAGAAATTAAAGAAAAGATCTTACCTTAAATGAAGAAATCCACAAATCTTTAACCAAAACCCTTGCTTCCTTCTTCAAATTGCTTCAAACCTCAAGATCACCTCTCTTTCTCTCTTGGTTTTTGGAGAGCCGGCACCTCTTGAAAGAAAGAAGGAAATGATGAAGACACAAAGTCAATTTTTGCTTTTAATCTCCACCAAGTGATCTTATCCAAGCAATTACCAAAATGCCCTCAATCATATAACTAACTTTTTGTCTCATATAAGCCCTTATATGTAATTGCACACTCAACACAAAAATATCTCTCTTCCATTGACTCTATATTTGACCAATTTATATGTTATATATATCATCATATACACAGCATATACATTTGTCTCTACACCCTAAATTTCTTCTCCAAAACACATATACATATATTTTTCTTTTCTCAATTTAAACCAACAACAACAACAACAACAACAACAAAACTTCTAGGGCATGCATAGGGATATTACATGAATGATCTGAAACTTTAGTGAAAGAGAGTGAAAAGCAATAAGACTTAATTTTTGAGATGGTTGAGGTTTTGGATTCTGAACCCAGTTCGAGTTCTAGACTCAAGGATAATTCTAGGTTCTGGACCTAAGGAAAATTTGAGTTCTGGACCCAATCTAAGTTCTGGGACTTCGAAATAATTCTAGGTTCTGGACCTAAAGAAAATTTGGGTTCTGGATCCGAGCTAAGTTCTTGGACTTAGAAATAAATTCTAGGTTCTGGACCTAAGGAAAATTTGGGTTCTGGACCCGAGCTAAGTTCTTGGACCCGAGATTGATTTGATTTTGGGTACTTGGACCCGAGATTGATTTGATTTGGGTACTTGGACCCGAGATTGGGTACTTGGACTCAATATTAATTTTGATTTGACTGACCTTTTATCATTTGAGAAGTCTGACTGCTCCGATTATTCTATGCATTGTGGTTTTTCACCCTCAAAATGGATCTTCATCCTTTTTTATCGGGTCTTCATCCTTAAAAATGGATCTTCATCCTTGGAGATCGGGTCCTCAACCTTGAAAATGAATCTTCATCCTTAGAGATCGGGTCTTCACCCTTGCAAATGGATCTTCATCCTTGGAGATCGGGTCTTCACCCTTGAAAATGGATCTTCATCCTTTGAGATCGGGTCTTCACCCTTGCAAATGGATCTTCATCCTTTGAGATTGCATATTCACCCTTGCAAATGGATCTTCATCCTTTGAGATCGGTTCTTCACCCTTGCAAATGGATCTTCATCCTTGGAGATCGGGTCTTCACACTTGTAAATGGATCTTCATCCTTTGAGATCGGGTCTTCACCCTCACAAATGGATCTTTATCCTTTGAGATCGGGTCTTCACCCTCGCAAATGGATCTTCATCCTTTGAGATCGGGTCTTCACCTTTGCAAATGGATCTTCATCCTTTGAGATCAGGTCTTCACCCTTGCAAATGGATCTTCATCCTTGGAGATCGGGTCTTTAAGCTCTTTTAGCTGGATTGATCTTTTGTCTTTTGCGTCATCATTCTTTTAATAGTTCTAATGTTCCATTCTTTTTGTTCTTCCTTTGTAAAAATTCAGCTATTTTTAATTGGACCTTATATCATCTCCTTGCCCCCCATGCAAGCTTTGATTGATGTTTTTCTTGTCTAGTTCTTTGCATAAGCATGCATTTCTTCTCTTTGCAAAATTATTGGAGCTTTCTCAAGTAATGGGCTTTCCATGCCCCCCTAATTTGACATCTTCTTTTGATTCTTTACTTCACAGAGTATTTGCTGTTCACTTTGATAAAGAATAAACAATACAAGACAAGAAAGTGCGATGTGATATGCTCATGTACTCATGATATGCATGAATAATACTTACAGTTGTTCCATCGACTCACAGACCGAGGTGATCAGCAGAAGTGTTCTTATTGGTTCCATTTTGATGCTTGTTCAAGCCTTGCATTGGAATGATAGAAAACTTTGCATTTGTGGCTTTTATCTTCAAGTTGTTGAAAATATGAGTGGTGGAGACCCTAAGCAGCAGAGTTAGGGATTCATCTATTTTGAACTATGTTTCAGCATGTCGGCTGATAGCTTCTTCATGACCTTGCCAATAATCATTTCCTTTGCCCAATGTGTCCTTTGGAGGTTCAACGTACTTCCCTTAACTTGAAGGCTTTGTATGACAAAACATTTTTTTATTTTGAAATCAAATGTTGGCTTTGCCAAATCAATGTCAATATACCTCAGGACTTGATTTTTCTAAATTAGCATATCTATAACATGACAACCCTAGTTACCGTACTAAACTCGGGAATCATTTCTATTTAGGCAAGAATTGTTGCACTTCAGATAGGCACATACACATTACTTGGCCAAAGGTCTCATTTGAGTTTAAATATTGTCTATCTCATATGCATGCTTATCCAAACTATCTCCACTAATAGACTCTACCTATCAAGAGAGATCAACATGTCTTTGATAGGCTTGAAATGGGGTCTATGAGGGCCATGGGTTTAAGTGAAGGCCATTTTGAGATTGGAGCTGGTGTGACATAAGGGACAAACCCTCACACTGCAAATTTCTTGTTAGAACTTTTAGACAGTTGGGAGAAATATTTCTAGACTCCAAACTCCTTCTATCTTCTTGGCATTAATTTGGATCTTGATTAGGACAGTTTTTGCCCTTGCATAAAGTTTGGGACCCAAATTCGTTTCTTTTCTTCTTTTCCGTTTTCTTTCTCTTTATTTTCCTTACTCTTTCCTTTCTTTGAGCATTTTATAATTGTGTCCTTCTTCCTTGTAGGACTGTCAAGTACAGAACTTTTAAGAACAGGATGGTCTTTTCTTTTTCTTTGATTTTGATCAAATATTTAATTGGGCTGGACCAATTCAAGTCAAAATGTCCTTATAACCCAAATGGAACCCTTTTTCTGCTTTAGGTAAAAGAGAACTTAGTTGGCTTTTTGAACCGCCTTTTTACGTTTTATCTTTTTTTCTTTTCTTTCTCTCTTCCTTCTTTTCTTTTCTTTTTTCCTTCTTTTTTTTTTTTTTGCTCTCATTTCTCTTATTTTCTTTTCTTCTTTTTTTTATCTTTCTCTTCTCTTCTCTCATTTTTTGTTTTTGGTTTGGTTCTAGCTCTAAGAGAGTTGTCTTGTTTATACTGACTTGGGCTTCCAATAATGGATGAGTGGAGTAACATAAATCTTCTTTAATAGGGATAAGTCATTTGTTACTCTGATGTTGATGTTGTCTTGATATATTGGAGATAGTAAGTGAACTTCAACTACCCTTATGGTTTTGAGAACATCAACTACCCTTATGGTCTTGAAAACATCAACTACCCTTATGGTCTTGAGAACTTCAATTATCTTCATGGTCTTGGCTATTCATTTCTTTCTTTGATCTTCTTACCTCTTCACCTTAGTGATCATAAGACTTGCCAAAAGTATCACAACAGCTCAGGGCAGGTTGTTGAGGTTATATGCCAATGAAAAGAAAGCTAAAATTTTATGAAGGCTCAAAAGGGACAACTAGGGATTGATATTTAATAGGATGGATACTAGTTGTTGGCTAACCAAACAATGTCTAGATCATTTCTCTCTTAAATAAGCAGAGTTCAATTTTGCCTCAAAAGTTTGTCAAAGCATGTTCTAAGACTGACTAGGACCTAGACAAAGGTAATTATGCAGGAGCCCTCTCTAAGTAAGCATACACAACTCAATGCTATAGAGCAATTCCCTTACCTAGTAAAGTCATTCAAGTCGTGATGCCTAGACACATTAATTTATAAACATCAAGCTAAATTTCTCATTGGTTGAGCACCAAAATGAACAAAGACCAACAAAAATTTTGATAAAAGCAATTTATTCAAGCAACTTTAAATTTGAAAAACACGATAGTTCCAATTAAAGAAAGTAGAATTGAAAAGCAACATTCAAGTTAAGGAAAGTTCATTGAATTAGGCTTCTTTTCCATTCACATCTTCAATATCCCCATCTTGAAAGGATGATAAAACAAAATCTTCTTCCAATCCTTTTCCCACCATGAAGGTTGCCGATGGAGGTACTCTATTGAACCTTGGTAATGGATTGTCTTTGGTGTTGGGCTTATCCGGCTCGGGTAGCTTGCCACTATCAATCAAATTCTGGATCTCATGCCTCAACTTCATGCAATTGTCCATTTCGTGTCCAGGCCTTTGATGGAATTAGCAAAATGCACTAGTATCAAAGTTAGGTAGTAGAGGATTAGGCAAAGGACGAGGAGTCAAGGGTTGTAACAATCCTTTCTTTTGCAGCTTGCTAAAAACCCAAGATAGAGACTTCCCCAGATCTGAAAATTGTCTTTTATTTCCTTGACCGGTTATATTAACATCAACTTCTTTTTGTGTGCTTTGGCTACCAGGTTGATAGCTCCCTTTCTCGTTCCTTTTTTGTTGCAAAGCATCTCTTCTCCCTTTCCCATTCTTCAATTTGCAAACTAGCTTGGAGAAGGTCTTTGAAATCCCTTATAAGGGTGTGAGACATCCTTTCACGGAGATTAGGCAACACCCCTCTCACGATCATCCTTATTTGATCATATTCATCGGGCCTTTTCTTGAGAAAAGCAGCCTTATTTCTCCATCTCTTCACATAGTCTACAAAATTCTCATTTGGCCTTTGTCTAATGGACTCCACTTCCATTAAGGTAACTTCCATCTCGATATTATATCCATATTGTTGGATGAAGGCCTTGTAAAGAAAATTCCAATTCTTTTGTGTTCCATCATCTAAGGTATTGAACCAATTTTGGACAGCAGGGTCCAATGAGAGCATGAAGTACCTTAGGGTTTGAGCCTTAGTAGCTCGGGCAGATTGCATGGCAGTGATATACTGCTTCACATGAAGATGGGGATTTTCGGTGCCATTGTACTTGGCAAAGGAAGGCATCTTGAACTTATAAGGGACCTCATCATCTTGTTCAAATAGTTTGTCGATCTCGGAGATCTCTTCGGTTTTTAGCTTCTTCTCAAATTTCTTTTCTAAATCAGCAACCATCTTTTCAACATTGGATGTCTCGGTCTTTTCAATAGTTGCCTTCTCAATAACCTTTGGCTCCTTTTTGTCTTGAAGATCTTGGTAGTATTGAGCCCAATCATCATCATCAATGATCACCTTATCATCATTAAAAACCACTTCACTAACTTTGGTCTTCCCTTTGTCCTTTGGTTTCTTAGTGCTAGCAGATGCTTCGACATTGTTTCCTAAAATTACGGCTAGTTGATTCTTTATGGTCTCAGTCATGGCCTCTTTTGTTTCTTCCATCTTGGCGTTGAGGGTCTCATCCACCATTCTTTGGATTTGTTCGGGTTCCATTATTTTTGGTGAGCAAGTGATTGAGTAGTTGCTAGACACTTCGTCTTCGGCGTAAGTTGGATTGTTGTAAGCTTTAGAACTATTGTAATCTAGGGCTATGAGCCAGAAAGGGTCAATGATATGAGATGCAAATGTATGCATGTATGCATGTATACACAAACAATCAATAAAGAAAGATAATTAGGACGTTCCTTCCAACCTTATAACATCCACACACGAATGGCGAGTCTCTTTTCCTAGGTATATGGTTAACAAAATACCAACATGGGGTATCTTGCTTTCGAATATTCCCTCGGATGTTTCAACCAATAGTTATATTTTCGAAAATGGAAATCAATCCATGATAACTCCTATTAATTAGGTTTTAATCCATTCAACCAACTATAGTAGCTTTTATGCTATATTGGATTAAAACGAAATTAAGAGGTTTATTATAAATAGATTTCTCACTTGAAAAGAGTAACTAATGGTTCATCCCAAAAACAAGCCCATGGTTAATTTATTCTTAGTGTAAACTAGGCCCACAATTGATTTTTGGTATTTCATAATTGACCTAAATATTTTTGCAAGCTCTTTGTAAGAAAAGATTTGGTGAAAAATAGTTTTGTTTCTAAGCCCATTGTAAAAGATTTTAGAAAAATGGATTTTGCGCTTAGTATTTGGGCCATGGGCCAAAGAATTTTTTATTTGTTTTTAGAAAAGTCTTATGTCCAAAGACCATCTTGAAAAATTTTGAAAATAGTTTTGGTCTTTTGGATTTTAAAGAAAAATTTATTTTGAGCTTGCAAATGTACTTGGGTCATATTAGAAAAAGAACAAACCAAATAAGCCATGATTTAGACTAGGATAAACTAACCATAGTCAAACAACATGCATTTGGGGTAAAACCTAAGGAAAGTAACTAGGTCAATTACATGAGCTTTAGTCTTTGGGTTAAAAGGCTTAGGTTCCCATAGCAAGTATATACCAAACGGTACGAGGCTATGAGTGGTTATGCCATGCTCGATCTCCATACCTTGAGTGAAAGTATGGTATCCCTTACATAACACAACACGGGTAACACAGGCGTCCTAACTCACGTACACAATGCAATCTAACATGATGCAATGGATAATATCATTATAAGAAAGAATAGAATAATATAAAGACCAACAGAATCAACTTCTCTTATCCCTAGTGGAGTCACCACTGTGAGCGGGGATTTTAGCCCCCACTCCCGGTGGAATGGTTCTTGCGACTTCGGCACTGTTTAGGCTCGGGGCCTTCGAGAACACGGACCTAAGTCCGGAGAAAATGGAGTCGCCACCCGGACGGGCCAGGAAAAAAGAAAGGGGTGGATGACTCGATTCCTAAGGAATCGCCAACCCCTTAATGGGTTCAGAAAGTTGGGTACGTGTGGGGAAGGTGAGAAATGGCCCAGCACCCCCACAACACCCGGTTCATTGGAACCGACCTCCTTTACAGGTCTTAATATTATAAAATTCTTAAATATAACAATATTATCCATATTACACACAATAATTAAAAGAAAGCATCATTATATTAAAATCAAAGCAATGTCCAAACAAAGCAAATAAATGGACACCCATCCGAAGATGGAAACATGTCCTTACATCACACACCTAAATAGGACACCCACCAAAAGGTAGAAACATGCCCTTTACATTAGTTCTAAAATAGAAAAGCAAATTAAATTATATGATATTTAACTAATGAGGTACCCGCCAAGTGGAAACATACCTCTTACAACATTTAGAAGTCTAAATAAATTGATAAAAGCAAATAACCATTCATAATAAATAAATTATTCATCAAAGGTATTAATCAAAATATAAAATAAACATCCATCCATGATAAATTAAATAAATCAAGTACTGAAATTAAATAAATTAAAGCATAAGAAATAAATCAAAGCATAATCAAATATGGAATTGACTAAAGCAAATAAAAGTTCAATTATAGCTACTGTGACTTTTTATAGAATTAAAATAGATTAGGGTTTTATGTTTTAAAAGGTTGGTAAGACACTTTGATTAACCAAATTAAGGTTTGAATGATGAAATTATGAAACTAAGGTTTTAGACACTTTAAAATACTTTGGTTTGTGATTTTTGATTATTGGGTTTCTAAGCTACTGTGTAAAATTTATGTTTTTATGTTTTGTAATGTTTAAAAGGACTAGGGTTCATAAAAATTAGGGTTTAAGGTTTTAAAAGGGTTAGTGTTCATTATTTTGAATTTTGGAAGTTGAATTTGGGTTTAGTATTTTTAGAATTTGGGGTCACGAGTGATGCATGGAACTTTTCGGATTAAAAATCAATTTGATAATTTCATGAATTTTTATGAATTTAAAAAAACAAATTAAAGTTTTTATAAGTAGAAAAGATGTTTTTTAAGGCTTTTTGAATGAAATAGAACCTACTTTAAAATTTTAAAAGAAACAGAATTTAAATCTTAATTTTGTTGAAAATCATGTTCAATTAGTGTTTTAAGAACCTTAAGAAGTAAAAATAATAATTTTAAGCCTTATGGAATATAAACCAACAAAATAAAGCTTTTAACTTTAGAAAAACTAATTTAAAGTTCTAAGATTTTAGGTTTTGAAAAAACATAAAATCCTAGTTTTAGCTACTGTGTAAAAAAAATTAAAGAAAATTAATTAACACATACCTTCTTTTGATGATTCCTCTAAAAATAATTCTTCTTGGATGAACTAGCTCCAAAGACAAGCCTTTTTCTTGCCTTTGAATTCTTTAAATCGTGCTGCTCTTGTTCCAGAAAAAGGTTGAATTGAATTGCTTATGTTCCTTCCTTAATTTGATTTCAAATTTTCCAAGCCACTGTTGGATTTTTTTCCTCCTCTAAATTAATTTCCTTTGGTCCTTATTTATAGTGGTTTGAGGTTGTTTATTCCTAATTAGTTAAGGTAAGTAATATTAATAAAAAAAAGAAACCAAAACCTAATTGGATTAGATTTCAAAAAATTTGCGTCGGAAAATTTGCGCTGCCGAAAAAAAACTGATGCGAAAAAACTGCGCTGGCAAAAAAATCTGTTGTAGCTGGCTGCGGGCTATTTCGCACGCAGAAAATTTCTGCATGCGAAATAGCACAGTGATTTCGCCCGCAGGAATTTCCTGCTGGCGAAATGCCCACGGGCCCGCGCGACAATTTTCTGTCGCCGATTTTTTCGACTCTGATTTTTATTTTTATTTTTATTTTTTAAATTTTATTTGTTTATTTCTATTTTTTATTAATAAAAATTAGATACTAAAGCAAAAATTATTTAATAAAAATTATTTTGGACCAATTAGACAACAAAAATCATTTTAGACTAAATAAAACATATTGGACCGGATTGGGTCAAAAATTAAGGGTCTACACTTCTCCTTGCCCCCAGCGTGGCAAAATACAAGTGAGTTTGAAAATGTTTGGTATATAAACTCATAAAATTGAAAAGGAGAAACTTTGCCCCCTGTGTAGGCTCAAACCAAAGATTTTTTCCATGCAAGTTTTGATGATGTTTTTGCCGTGTAGTTCTTCGTATAAGCACGTATTTCTTCTCTTTGTAAAATGACCGAAGCTTCCACAAACAAATAGGCTTTCCATGCCCCCCTTGATTCAAGATCTTCTTTTGATTCTTTATTTCGCAAGGTATTTGCTGTTCATTTTGACAAGGAATAGACAATACAAGACAAGAAAGTGCGATGTGATATGCTCATGTATACATGATATGAATGAATAATACTTACATTCATTCCATTGACTCACAGACCGAGGTGATTAGCAGAAGTATTCTCATTGACTCCTTTTCGACGCTTATTCAAGTCTTGCATTAGAATGATAGAAAGCTTTGCATTTATGGCTTTTATCTTCAAGATGTTGAGAACATGAGTGATGGAGGCCACAAGCACCGGAGTCAGGGATTCATCTATTTGGAACTATGTCTCAGCATGTCAGTTGATAGCTTCTTCATGACCTTGCTAATAATCATTTCTTTGCCCAATGTGTCTTTTGGAGGTTCAACATACTTCCCTTAACTTGAAGGCTTTGTATGACAAAAAAAAATTTTATTTGATTTTTTGAATTTTAATTTTGAAATCAAAAGTTGGCTTTGCCAAATTAATGTCAATGTACCTCAAGACTTGATTTTTCCAAATTAACATATCTATAACATGACAACCCTAGCTACCATACTAAACTCGGGAATCATTTCTATTTAAGCAAGAATTGTTGCACTTCATATAGGCACATACACATTACTTGGCCAAAGGTCTCATTGAGTTTAAATATTGTCTATCTCATATGCATGCTTATCCAAACTATCTCCACTAATAGACTCTACCTACCAAGAGAGATCAACAGGTCTTTGATAGGCTTGAAATGGGTTCTATGAGGGACATAGGTTAAAGTGAAGGCCATTTTGAGATTGGAGCTGGTGTGACACAAGGACAAACCTTCACACTACAAATTTCTTGTTGGAACTTTTAGGCAGTTGGGAGCAATCTTGCTCGACACTAAATTCTTTCTGTCGTCTTGGCATTAATTTGGATCTTGATTAGGACAGTCTTTGCCCTTGCAAAAAATTTTAAGACCCAAATTCACTTCTTTTCTTCTTTTTTTTTCCTTTTCTTTCCTCTTTATTTTTCTTACTCTTCCCAATTCTTTCTCTTTCCTTCCTCTTCCCTTTCTTTTATCATTTTATCCCTCTTTCTTATAGAACTATCAAATACAGAACTTTCAAGAACTGGATGGTCTTCCTCTTTTCCTTTGATTTTGATTGAATCTTTGGTTAGGTTGGACTAATTCAAGTCAAACTATCCAAATGGAAGCCTTTTGATGCTTAGGTAAAAGAGAACTCAGTTGGCTTTCTGAACCACCCTTTTAGGTTTTCTTTTCTTGTTGTTTTTTCTTTTCTTTTTCTTTTCTTTTTTCTTTTCTTTCTTTTTTCTTTTTCTTTCTTTTCTTTTTCTTTTATCCTTTTTCTTTTCTTCTTCTTCTTGTTTTCTCTTCTCTCTCTTTTTTTTTGTTTGGTTCTAGCTCTAAAAGAGTTGTCTTGTTTGTACTAACTTGGGCTTCCAATAATGGATGAGTGGAGTGACATAAATCTTCTTTAATAGGGATAAGTCATTTGTTACTCTGATGTTGATGTTGTCTTGATATATTGGAGATAGTAAGTGAACTTCAACTACCCTTATGGTTTTGAGAACATCAACTACCCTTATGGTCTTGAAAACATCAACTACCCTTATGGTCTTGAGAACTTCAATTATCTTCATGGTCTTGGCTATTCATTTCTTTCTTTGATCTTCTTACCTCTTCACCTTAGTGATCATAAGACTTGCCAAAAGTATCACAACAGCTCAGGGCAGGTTGTTGAGGTTATATGCCAATGAAAAGAAAGCTAAAATTTTATGAAGGCTCAAAAGGGACAACTAGGGATTGATATTTAATAGGATGGATACTAGTTGTTGGCTAACCAAACAATGGCTAGATCATTTCTCTCTTAAATAAGCAGAGTTCAATTTTGCCTCAAAAGTTTGTCAAAGCATGTTCTAAGACTGACTAGGACCTAGACAAAGGTAATTATGCAGGAGCCCTCTCTAAGTAAGCATACACAACTCAATGCTATAGAGCAATTCCCTTACCTAGTAAAGTCATTCAAGTCGTGATGCCTAGACACATTAATTTATAAACATCAAGCTAAATTTCTCATTGGTTGAGCACCAAAATGAACAAAGACCAACAAGCTATTTATTGCTTTCTTTGATCTTCTTGCCTCTTCATATTAGTGATCATAAGATTTTTCAAAAGTATCACAACAGCTCAGGGTAGATTGTTGAGGTTATATTCCAATGAAAATAAAGCTAAAATTTTATGAAGGCTCAATGGGACAACTAGCGATTGATATTTAATAGGGTAGATACTAGTTGTTGGCTAACCAAACAATGCCTAGATCATTTCTCTCTTAAATAAGCAGAGTTCAATTTCGCCTCGAAAGTTTATCAAAGCATGTTTTAAGACTGACTAGGACCTAGACAAAGGTAATTATGCAGGAGCCCTCTTTAAGTAAGCATACATAACTCAATGCTATAGAGCAATTCCCTTACCTAGTAAAGTCATTTGAGTCATCATGCATAAATATATTAATTCATGAATTATCAAGCTAGATTCCTCATTGGTTGAGCACCAAAATAAACAAAGACCAACAAAAATTTTTATGAAAGTAATTTATTCAAACAAACATAATTTGAAAAATAAGATTGTTCCAATTAAAATATGAAAGAAAGTAAAATTGAAAAGCAACATTCAAGCTAAGGAAAGTTAGTTGAGTTTAAGCTTCTTTTCCCTTCACATCTTCAACATTCCCATCATGAAAGGATGATAAAATAAAATCTTCTTCTAATCCTTTTCCTACCATGATGGTTGCTGGTGGTGGCACCCTGTTAAACCTTGAAAATGGATTTCCTTTGGTATTGGGCTTGTCCGGCTCAGGCAACTTGCCATTATCAATTAAATTCTGGATCTCATGCCTCAACTTCATGCAATTGTCCGTTTCATGTCCAGGCCTTTGATGGAATTGGCAAAATGCATTAGTATCAAAGTTAGGTGGAAGAGGATTAGGCAAAGGACTAGGAGTCAAGGGTTGTAACAATCCCTTCTTTTATAACTTATTGAGAACCCAAGACAAAGGCTTTCCCGGATCTGAAAACTGCCTTCTATTTGCTTGACCAGTTGTATTAACATCAACTTCTTTTTGTATGCTTTGATTGCCCAGTTGATAATTTCCTTTCTCATTCCTTCTTATTGAAAAGCGATTTTTCTCCCTTTCCCACTCTTCAATTTGCAAACCAGCTTGGAGAAGGTCTTTGAAATCACGGATGAGTGTATGAGATATCCTTTCACGGAGATTGGGCAGGACGCCTCTCATGATCATCCTTATTTGATCGGATTCATCAGGCCTCTTCTTGAGCAAAGCAGCCTTGTTTCTCCATCTTTCACATAGTCCACAAAATTCTCATTTGGCCTTTCCCTAATGGACTCAACTTCCATTAAGGTAACTTCCATTTCAACATTGTATCCATATTGTTGGATGAAGGCTTTGTAAAATAGATCCCAACTCTTTTGTGTTCTATCATCTAAGGTATTGAACCAATTTTGGATAATAGGGTCCAATGAAAGCATAAAATACCTTAGAGTTTGAGCCTTAGTTGCTTGGGCAGACTGCATGGCAATGATATACTGCTTCACATGGAGATAAGGATTTTCGGTTCCATCAAACTTTGAGAAAGATGGCATCTTGAACTTGTAAGGGACCTCCTCATCTAGCTCAAATAATTTGTCAACTTTGGACATTTCTTCGATTTTTAATTTCTTCTCAAATTTCTTTTCTAAATCAGCAATCATCTTGTCAACATCAGATGTCTCGGTCTTTTCAATAGTTGCCTTCTCAACAACCTTTGGCTCCTATTTGTCTTGAAGATCTTAGTAGTATTGAGCCCAATATCATCAATGATCACCTTATCAACATCAAAAGCTACTTCAGCCTTCCCCTTGTCCTTTGGCTTCTTAGTGCTAGCAGATGCTTCGGCATTATTTCCTAAAATTGCAGCTAGTTAATTCTTTATGGTTTCGGCCATGGCCTCTTTTATTTCTTCCATCTTGGCATTGAGGGTATCATCCACCATTCTTTGAATTTGTTCGGGATCCATTGTTTTTGGTGAGCAAGTGATTGAGTCATTGCAAGATTCTTCACTTTCGGCGTAGGTCAGATTGTTGTAAGCTTTTGAACTATTGTAATCTAGGGCTGTGAGCCAGAAATGATCAATGATATGAGATGCAAATGTATGCATGTATGCACAAATAATCAACGAAGAAAGATAATTAGGACATTCCTTCCAACCTTATAACATCCACATACAAATGGCGAGTCTCTTTTCCTAGGTATATGGTCAACAAAATACCAACATGGGATATCTTGTTTTCGAATATTTCCCTCGGACGTTTCAACCAATAGTTATATTTTCAAAAATAGAAATCAACATACTATAATTCCCATTAATTAGGTTTCAATCCATTTAACCAACTAATGTAGCTTTTATGCTATATTGGATTAAAACGAAATTAAGAGGTTTATTATAAATAGATTTCTCACTTGAAAAAAGTAACTAATGATTCATGCCAAAAACAAGCCCATGGTTAATTATTCATAGTATAAACTAGGCCCACAATTGATTTTTGGCATTTCGTAATTGACCTAACTATTTTGCAAGCTCTTTGTAAGAAAAGGATGAAAATAATTTTATTTCTAAGCCAATTGTAAAAAGATTTTAGAAAAAGCATATTTTGGGCTTAGTATTTGGGTCGTGAGCAAAAGAATTTTTGATTTATTTATAGAAGTTTTAAAAATAGCTTTGGTCTTTTGGATTTTAAAGAAAAATTTATTTTGAGCTTACAATATACTTAGGTCATATTAGAAAAAGAACAAACCAAATAAGCCATGATTTAAGCTAAGATAAATTAACCATAGTCAAACAACATGCATTTGGGGTAAAACCTAATGAAAGTAACTAGGCCAATTACATGAGCTTTAGTCTTTGGGTAAAAAGGCTTAGGTTCCCATAGCAAGTATATACCAAATGGTACGAGGCTATGAGTGGTTATGCCATGCTCGATCTTCATACCTTGAGTGAAAGTATGGTATCCCTTACATAACATAACACGGGTAACACAGGCGTCCTAACTCACGCACACAATGCAATCTAATATGATGCAATGGATAATATCATTATAAGAAAGAATAGAATAATATAAAGACCAACGGAATCAACTTCTTTTATCCCCAGTGGAGTCGCCACTGTGAGCGGGGATTTTTTCTCCCACTCCCAGTTGAATGGTTCTTGCGACTTCGGCATTGTTTAGGCTTGGGACCTTAGAGAACACGGACCTAAGTCTGGAGAAAATGGAGTCGCCACCCGGACGGGATGGGAAAAAAAAAGGGGTGGATGACTCGATTCCTAAGAATCCCCAACCCCCTAATGGGTTCAAAAAGTTGGGTACGTGTGGGGAAGGTGAGAAATGGCCCAGCACCCCCACAACGCCCAGTTTATTGGAACCGGCCTCCTTTACAGGTCTTAATATTATAAAATTCTTAAGTATAACAACATTATCCATATTACACATAATAATTAAAAGAAAGCATCATTATATTAAAATCAAAGCAATGTCCAAACAAAGCAAATAAATGGACACCCATCCGAGGATGAAAACATGTCCTTACATCCCATATCTAAATAGGACACCCACCGAAAGGTAGAAATATGTCCTTTACATTGGTTCTAAAATAGAAAAGCAATTTAAATTACATGATATTTAACCAATGAGGTACCCACCAAGTGGAAACATACCTCTTACAACATTTGGAAATCTAAATAAATTGATAAAAGTAAATTACCATTCATAATAAATAAATCATTCATCAAAGGTACTAAATATCAATAAAAAATAAACATCCATCCATTATAAATAAAATAAACCAAGCATTGAACTTAAATAAATTAAAGCATATAAAATAAATCAAAGCATAATCAAATATAGAATTGAATAAGGCAAATAAATATCTAAATTATAGCTACTGTTTCCATTTAGGGTTCTTTATTTCATGTGTTAGGGTTTTGGAATTTATGGAATTTAGGCTACTGTAATTAAAATGGATTAAAGATTTTATGTTTTAAAAGGTTGATAAAAACTCTTTGATTAACCAAATTAATGTTTGGATGGTGAAATCATGGAACTAGGGTTTGAACACTTTGAAATACTTTTGATTTGTGGTTTACGGTTAATTAATTGTTGATTTGAGTTTACTGTGTAAAAAATATATATATAACATTTATGTTTATAAAGTTTTTAAATTTTAAAGGATTTGGGCTTTAGAAAAATTAGGGTTTAGGTTAGCTAGTTTAAGGTTTATTGTTTTGAGTTTTGGAATTTAGGGTTTTAAGACTTTTGAATTAGGGTTTCGGGTAATGAGTTATTTTTAGGATTTGGAAAAACAATTGATAATTTTATTATGTTTTATGAATTTAAACAAAACAATTTAAAGTTTATAAAAGCAAAAAAAGATGTTTTTAAGCCTTTTGGAAGGAAACAGAACACAATTTTGGGTTTTGATAATTTGGAATGCAAATCTTGGTTTTGGGGTTTTGAACAAATAAAACTAATATCTTTAAACTTTTTGGAAAATAAAGCAACAATTTAAGATTTTCATGCTTTAGGAAAGGTGAATTGAGGTTATTAGGTTTTTAAATTAAAAGAAACAATTGTATGATCTTGCTACTGTGACAAAATAAAAGAAATTAAGAATTCAAACCTTATTTTGTAAGTTTCACCAAAAATTGTTTCTTGGATGAACAAGGTCAAAGACAAGCTTTTTGCCTTTGAATTGCTTGAATTGTTTTTCTGCTCTCTCAAAAAATCAGCTTGGTTCCACTGCTTTCCTTCACAGATTCGGATTCAAACTCTCCCAAGTTTCTGTCCAATTTTCTTCCTTTATTTCTGATTGTTTTTCTCCTCCCGATTTCTTCCTTATTTATAGAAGAATTATATTATTAATCCTAGTTACTCATGGCATACAATATTGAATAAGAAAAGGAAATCGAAACCTAATTGTATTAGGTTTCGAAAAATTTGCGTCGGAAAATTTCGCTGGGGAAAAAAACTACTGCAGAAAAATTACGCTGGGGAAAAAAATTGCGCAGGAAAAATTGTGCTAGCAAAAAAACTGGCGAAATGGGCCTGCGGGCCATTTCGCAGCAATCCGACTCTTTTTTTTGTTTATTATTTTTAAAGCAAATATTACTTACTTAAAATAACAAAAATTGTTTTGGACTAAAAAAATATATTGAACACAAAAATTATTTTGGACTAATTAAAATATATTGGACCGGACTGGGTCAAAAATTAAGGGTTTACAGTTGCGAAAAAGAACGAAAAGGGAAAATGAAATAGGCTCAAAATTAGCTAACTAAGGTTAAAAATAGAGTTGGTCTTTTTAAGCCAAAGTGGGTTCACCTAATTGCCTTAATCATCTTGATGCCTAATTGAAATTTTTATGTAGTCTCAAAATGCATTTCAATGCAAGTTCTAGCAACTCATCAATCAAAGATGTTCACCCACAAAAAAGAATAATAAGTTGATGGCTCAATTTCTCACTAGGTTAAAGGAAATGCAAGGAAAAACTAACAAAATTGACAATAAGCACCAATTCTACTCAATTCTCAAATTCATGCTTCAAAATTTCAAAGGTTATCTATCAACAATCTTATAACAATTGAACTTTCTAAAATTCATTTATTCAAATAAAAACATTAAAAACATTAACTAAACTTAAACAAAAATAACTTAAAAGTAAAAACACAAAATCACATAATGCACCCCACACTTAAAGATTCACATTGTCCTCAATGTGAACATGCATCAACTAAAAGAGATGGTTTAGATGAAACCTGATTTCCATCATTCCCTTATGCGATGTACAATGCTCCTTCCACCCATAATGCAATTGTCGCTCATGACTGCAGGGATGGATAGCATACAACTCCGAAGGATACCCGATGTATTGCTACGCCTAAGTAGCATTATTTGAAAACATGTGAAGGTCATTTTAGGGTAATCCTCTAGTGCAATAGGAACTTTGTAAAACCCTTTTTCATTATGCAACATGGTTCTATCCGTTGTATGCTCTTCTTCACCACCAAGAGTAGAAGAGATGATTTTTGGGGACTCTTTAAGTTCAACCAAGTTTGGTTGAATCACTTCTTCGTCCACTCTAACAATGTCAAGTCCCATCTCAACAATCTCAGCATCTAAAATTAGCTTACACTCCTCAATTTCTAAATTGGGCATTTCATGCTCTTCTTCTAAGGTCATAGTCATCCCAATCTTATTTTCACTATCTCCTTGGGAGTGCATATTATAGATGTCAAAAAGTTGTTTACCTTGCTCCTCATCCTTCAAGCTACATGGAAATGGATTTGGTGGCCAATCAGGATTGGAAGATTCATGCAACTTTGGTGAGGTTGATGCCTCCAAATTCTCCTCTGGGTTGTATCTCCTCGCCATTATCTTTTTGATTAGTGCCTGCATCCAAAGAATCACAAAATTTGTTATATATCACATGTTCACTCCTCAAATTTGTGATTACCTTGACTTGCTCCAATTGGCTAGGAAATTCCTCCTTTTGGTGTGCTTGGAGTTGATGTGCCAGTTGCCCAACTTGAATTTCCACCCTCTTCAATGATTCCTCCAAAGAATCAAACCTCTCATTGATCCCTTCCTGATTTTGTGTGCTAATTTGAATGTAAGCATTCAAATCATCTTCCACTGTGGATTTCTTGCATTGATTCTGATTTTGTGCACTAATTTGAATGAAGGCATTCAAACTATCTTCCAAAGTGGGTTCCTTAAGTCGATCTCGATTTTATGTGCTAGTTTGAATGAAGGCATTCAAACTATCCTCCAATGAGGGTTTCTTAAGGTGATCTTGATTTGAATATCGTTTTTGAGAGTAAGAACTTCTTTGGTAAGGTTGAAAACAATTTTGAGGTGGAATGTATTGCTGATTTTTCCAAGAAAAATTTGGGTGGCTTCCCTAGCCTGAATTATAAGGATTGGAATATTGGTCGTTTCTACCCATTCGCTGGAAACCTTGGTAGTCATATTCTTCCTCTTGCCATTCTTGGTAGCATTCAAAACCAAATGAGCATGTATTTGCACTATGTCCTACATTGCCACATGCTACATATATCTCTTGGCATGGCATACGTGCTCTTCCTCTTGCATTTAGCACCTTAAGTTGATTCGTCAATTCTGCTAATTGTCATGCCATTTTAGAATCATCGTTCCTATCATAAACTCCCCCGTGCCTTGAAAACTGCATCTTTACAAAAGGCGCTTAGAAACTTAAAGAAAACAAACAAATAATTAAATTGAAAGAAAATCAAACAAAACAAACAAACAATTAAATAAAAAAAATCAAACTATCACTACTTAAACAGCCTTCCCCGGCAACGGAGCCAAAAACTTGTTGCACTCGAATTAAGTACTACTACAAGCGTCACTCGCAAGTATACGAGGTAGTTGCAGCAAAGGTGATTGCCCCAAGGTTGTCTCACAAGGAAGGTGTAGTTCATAATAGTTTGATTGACAAGTAATTTAAAAATAACAGAGTTTGTTGTTTGGAATGGTGCAAGATTAATTTAAACCTAAAATTAACATGCGTAGGGTTGGTGTGTGAAGGTTGTACAAGATCAATTCGATTCTTGGGAAGGTGCCTAGGGTTATAGGTCCATTCAATCAAAGCTCAACTCTCAATTTATCCATTAACATAACCTTGTAAATTAATTTGTTCCTTAAGTTAATTAGTCAATTACCAATTTATTAGTTTTCACATTCATGAATTAACAACAACCAATTGTTTTACATTTGCAAATTAATAAACCCTAGAACTTATATTTCTAATTCATTCTTAGGGTAGTCGATTGCATAATTTCGATATCAAATTTCACCTCTCTGTCCTTCATTCAATATCTAGAGATCAATAGGTAGCTAATCTATCAACCTGGCATACAATCCAATGCAATCAACCAACAACAAGGTACATCAATGGAAATATCAAATCAAAGCATTCAGTCAAATATACTACAAACCCTAGGCATGGGTATTTAGCTCAACATCATCAATTTAAAACAATCATTCAACTCAATATAAATCAAATACAAATTGTTCATTGTAATATCAATTCTCTTAATACAACAAAAACAATATTGAAATGAATTAAAAGAGAGAATAGAAAAACCCCTTGTAGATGCCAAGAGTAGGATTATTAGTCTTCCTCCTAGCTCCACTTTGAGGTATGATGAAGAACTCAGGCCCTCTTCAATGGTGATTCTCCTTTGCAATATGGAATGGGGCTTTCTCAAGTCACCAAATCTTGGAATGGAGCTTTCTCAAGTCACCAAACCTTCAATTGATTATGCCTTTGGAAGATGGAATGAAGCTTTCTCAAGTCACCAAACCTTTCAATGAAGCTCCTTCAACCTTCAAGAGCTTGTTGAACCCAATTCATCCCAAAGAACCTCAAAGATCTTGTCAATGGAAATGGAGGATGAAGATGAAGGGACAAGGAGAGTGACACTCTCTCATCTCCCAAATCGTGTATCCCCCCTCTTTTCTTTGTTTCTTCTCTTTTCTTTTCTTTTTCGCAAACCCTAGCCTTCTCCCCCTTCTCCTCGTCTTCTTTTCGTGCGAAGAACTTAAATAAATTAAGGGTGACACGGCCAAGCTGGATTTGGCTTGGCTGTGTCTCTCATTTTTCTTTGGGACACGGCCAAGCTTGGTGGTCGTGTCCATCACTGCTTCTTTCTTTCTTTCTTTTCTTTCTTTTCTTTGGTCTGTTGAGTCATGACACGGCCATAAGCTTGGACGTGTCATGTGGGTGTGTTCTCTTCTGTTTCTTCAAGTTGCTTCATTCCCTTTGGTGTGGCACGGCCAAGCTAGTAGTCATGTCACTTTGCTTTATGCTTAGGGTGAGACACGGCCAGTGGCTTGGCCGTGTCTCCTGGCCGTGTCAAGCTCTGCCTTCATTTCCTTTGAGGTGACATGCCCAAGCTTGATTTGGCTTGGCCATGTCTTGCTTGATTCATGCTCTTTCTTCATTATTTTGATCTTCCAAGAGAGTTTTTGCACTTAAACCTAAAACAAACACTTCAAACAAACTTTAAATAAAAATCAAATGAAACATTAACTAAAAACACATAAAATCACACTAAAAACAAGTACAAAAATGATCTAAACAATATTACAGCTGAATATTGATATTTTTTTGTAAGACAATAGATATATGTAGTTATGGTTAATATATACCTAAATATAATATGATATAACAACTGCATACTAATATTTTTTCTTAAAGACTATTGTTATATGTAACTATATGCTACATATACCTTTATATACTAAGCTATTACAACTACATTCGGACTTTTTTTTTGGAAAGACAATGGATATATATAATTATAGTTATCATATACCTACAAATAATAAAATATAAGAGCTGCATACTGATATTCTTTCTCCAAGATAATATGTATATGTTGCATATACTTTCATATACTAAAATAACAACAGATGTATATTTTTTCTTTTGAAATACAATACAATAAATACTATGTGAATTATGTTATATATTAACAAAAATATTTTTAAATAATTTTTAGAGTATATGCTAAAATTATTTTAAAAATATAAATAAAATAAAATATATAAAAGTTTGTGTATAAAATATAATTTAAAATTAGTTAACATAATACTACTAAAAAATAGCTAACATAAATTATATTTCAAATTAATTAATTAATTTTTTAATTATATAAAATTTCTCATGAAAAATTATGAAACTGATTTTAGTTTAAATATTTTATAATTTTAGAAATTAAACTTTTGTTAATATTAATTAATTAATTTATAATATTTATAATTGAATGCTAAAAAATAATTTTAAAAATTATTATAATATTATATCAGTATATGTCAGTATATGTTGATATATGTCAATATATATTATATATTTTTTAACAAAAGAATAACAATATATATGAGTATATGTCGGTATATATTAGTATATATGAAAATATATCGGTACATAATTATTTTATATTTTATATATATATATAGTTATTCTGTATGTTAAAATCATTTTAAAATAATAGTTGGTAGTGAATGAATTAATATATATATATATATATTTATGGACAAATTACATGAATTAGCAAATAAAATATATATTCATAAGATCCAAAGTTTTCTAGACCATTATAAAACTTAAAGAAATTGGAATATCAACACGGCCACTACATAATAGTTTTGTAATTATAAAATGAGCGTGTCGTAAAAATAAAAATTTCTTTTTAACACAATATTTTGAAAAATGATTTTATTTATAGGTTATTTTTGTAAGAAACCCAAAAAAAATAAACTAAAAGGGACTAACTTATTATTTTAGTATTGACACTTATCAACCACTTATGAAAATTCAAAACAAACATCCAATCATTTAAAATTTTAAATATATATAAACTCATATTACCTTATAAACACTAATAAGCCATATGTATATATATATATATATATATTTGGGGTAATTACAAAAATAACTTAAAATTAACTTTCATTTTAAAAACACTGTGGAATCTTTTTCTTTTCATATTTACAGTAACTAACTTATTTTTCAACAAAAATACGGCATTGCATCATATCTAAAAAACAAACTCTATTGAACAGAAAATTGAAATACGATTTTTGAACTATCAAACCTAAACATCAAATCAATCGATAAATAGAAGGCAAATACCTTCAAAATCAAAGTTATAAATTGAAGTAGAAGATGATCGACAATCTGAAAACAGAGAAGATATAGAATAGCTCGACTATTTTGATTTAACGGGTATTTAAACTAATTAAATTTCATATTTGAAAATTTTATCAAAAGAATATGTTATATTATCATTATATTTTAGATCTTCAATATATTATCAAAAGAGTCATTATCATATATTTTCATATAAGTACTAGAGTAAAAAAATTAGTTTATGCATGTCTGTATCAGTAAATGTAGGTATATGAAGAATATACCTAAGTATAAGTAATACATTTAAAAAGAATATTAGTTTACTAATTTGTGTGTCAGTATTTGTAGGTATATGAAACATATACCTAAATATAAAAAGTATTGTATTTGATATAAAAACCAGTTTATAGATTTAACTCTCAGTATATGTAGGTATATCAAGGTACATGATTTATATACCTATACATAAGTAATGTATTTAAAATAAATATAAGTATACAAATCTCTGTGCATCAATGTATGATAGAATATGAAGCATATGCCTAGATATAAGTAATGCATTTAAATAAAATATCAATTTAAAGATTTCTATGCTAGTATATGAAGGTATATGAAGCACATACCTAAATATAACTACTATATTTAATATGAATATCAATTTGATACATATAGCTATACATAAGTAATGCATGTAAAATGTTTATCTAATTTGTATTTTAGTATATCTAGATATATGAAGCATATACTTAGATATAAATAATGCAATTAAAATGAATATTAGTATACAAATTTGGGTCTTTCACTATATAAATGTCTATGAAGAATATACCTATACATAAGTAATGCATTTAAAATATTTATCAGTTTACAAATCTTTGTGTACCATTATATGAAGGTATATGAGGCATATAACTATATTTAAGTAATACATTTAAAATGAATATCAATCTCCAGATGTTTGTTTTAATATATTTGATTATATTATATAAAAATATATCTTATTAAAAACTTTTGTTTTTTTAAATAGGTAAAAAAATGGGGTCAATTCTAGCATTAATTCAACGTAATGGTAAATGGGAAAACATGAAATACACATATTTTGAAGTAAATGGAATCCTCATTCTTGAAGAATACAAATATGAAGAAATATTGCAAATGATTATTTTGCAACTCAAAAAAAATATAGAAGAATCAAAAATACAAGTGGAGTATCATATTGCTTCTGGATGTCCATCATTAAAAATTCAAGATGATAATAGTTTGTCATTTTACATCCAACTGAAGAAGAAGAAATCAGATATAATGAAATATCCATTATGTATAATAGGTGAAGAGCAAAGTTTAGAAATGGGTATATCTGAATCATATGACAATAATGTTGTAACTGATATTGTGCATTATGCAAAAATGTTGAGCAAAAGAGTAATTAAAGAGGAAGACCAACAAAATACAGAAGAATTTAATAATGAATCATCATCAATAATTACAAATGCAACACATCTAGACATTGAAAAAGGTCAAATCTATAAAGATAAAGAGACTTTTAAATTAGTATTGAATCTGTTTGCAATAAAAAATCATTTTCAATACAAAGTTAAAAAGTCATGCAACAAGGAATATGTTGCAGTTTACTATGATAAACAATGCAAATGGTTTTTAAGAGCAACAAAAATAGGGAAGACAAACTTGTTTATGGTTAAAAAAATATCAAAATATTCATACTTGCTCACTAGAAATCAGAATGAGTGACCATAGATAAGCTACATCTTCGGTAATTGGTGATTGCATCAAGATATAGTATTTAGACATTAAGAGATCTTATACTCTAGTAGATATTGCTAAAGACATGAAAGATGAAGATGGTGTAAACCTTAAATCTATGAAGGCATGGAGAGCAAAAGAAAAAGCATTGGAAAAAGTTAGAGGCAAACTAGATGAATCTTACAAACTTATTACAAGCTTTTTATACATGATAAATACTACAAATCCAGGATCAATTATAGATCTAAAACAAAAGGAAAATGGCTCATTTCTTTATGTATTCATTACTTTAGATTCATTGATAAAAGGCTAAATTTACTGCAGACCTATAATGGTAGTGGATGAAACATTTTTGAAAGGCACCTATGGAGGGACATTACTCACGGCATCAGCACAAGATGCTTTTGGTATAACTCTCCCTTTAGCTTTTTCAATTGTTAAATCTAAGAATGATGATTCATGGGAATGGTTCTTTAAAAATATAAAAAGAACATTTGGCTACAGAAATGGAATGTGTGTCATCTCTGATAGACATGAAAATATCAACAAAGCCATGAAAAATATGTAACACCCCCACATCCAATACATGCACACTACAACCACCACAATGTAGTATACATGCACTGAACATAGGGACGCTACGGATTTTCTTAACATTCAAAACATTTTATATGATACTATAACCTCTATCATTATACATTAAAGATAATAAGTAATCAACTTGTAATGTAAAACAAAATAGATATATATATATATTTAGTTGATACGCAGCGTAATTTATAAAAGATTTACACATATGAAAACATTTAAATCCATATTTACAAATATACGTATATTTACATTATAAACAATACTTTACAAATTATACAAGAGTTATACATGATTGGCAGTTCTGCTCTGATCTTTAAGGCCCAAAATCAACTCTTCAATGTCTACTCTCACTCGGTCTCGAAGAGCTCTCGGGTTCAACTCTATCACCTGCGCGATTAAAACTATCGCGCTAAGCCAAGGGCTTAGTAAGACAAATCATGCTAATGTTGTAACACCCCTACATTCAATAATGCACACTACAAACACCACAATGTAGTATACATGCACTAAACATAGAGATGCTACGGATTTTCTTAACATTTAAAACATTTTAAACCATACCATAATCTTTCAATTGAATCATCATTATAGAAAGATAAGTAGTTAACTTGTAATACAAAACTAAATAGATATATATAGATACATTTAGTTGTTACGCAGCGGAATTTATCAAATATTTACATATATGAAAACATTTAATTTCATATTTACAAATATACACATATGTACATTAAAATCATTACTTTACAAAATATAAAAGAGTTATACATGATTGTCAAGTCTCCTCTGATCTTTAAGTTCCCAAAATCAACTCTTCACTGTCTACTCTCACTCGGTCTCGAAGAGCTCTCGGGTTCAACCCTATTACCTGCGCGATTAAACACTATCGCGCTAAGCCAAGGGCTTAGTAAGACAAAACATGCTAATGTCATGCTTTAGTGCAATGCAATGTCAATTCTCAATCCATATTGTACATGTAACATTATATATGCAAAGCTAACAACATACCTTTACATTTCATAATTCAACATATGTAGACATATCACATTTCAACACCTTATCATCTACCTCATTAGTTATTCATTAAACCATTCATGAACAACACTAAACAAAGACAAGCATGGGCCCAAGACACACTAATATGCCATTCAATTTTCAGAGTTAATGCTTTGGTTTTGATATCACATTTATCAATATCATATACCCAACTAGGCTTCAAGGATTAGGTTCAACCAAGCTTCAAGGGGAGCAAGGCATGCTAAGCTTCAACCCAACTTGGCTTCAAGAATCAATCCAACCTAGCTTCAAGGGTGGTAACATCTCAATTAGGCTTCAAGGATTCAATCCAACCTAACTTCAAGAGATTGTTACACTTATTAGGCATGCCACCAACAACAAACTCTGAAAATGGAATAACACATTAGCCACACAATTCATTTATTATTCAATTCTCATTACCATTTTCAATTCTCATTTCATATGTCATAACACATAGGCCAACATGCCTTAATAATTTCATTTTGTATAACCAAAGCCAACAACAATGGCTTCCTCATATCTCAACTCACATTCCATATATCATCATCAATATTCATATAACACATTACCATTCACAATGGCTTTACATCACATTTCACATCTTAATTCATATTTTGCATATAGCATCATTGATATAGCATTTCAAAATGCATTATCCATATCACACATTATCATTTACAAGATTCACATTGCATAGTACAAACCCTAGTTCATGTAGTATCATATGCATTATCAATTGTAAAATCAAACTCAATCATGTATGCAGAACAAAAACCAAACACAGTAACCAACACACCCTAGGGACACGGCCAAGCTTGTGGCCGTGTCTCCCAAAACAAAATGGCAGTGACAGACACAGGCATGGGACACAGCCGTGTCCCCTCCAAAATCACACACACACGGCCAAATTTCCATGGACTTGGCCGTGTCTCTCCAAAACATTAAGTCTTGTCCGTGTCTCTTCTTTGGTTTTGGCCGTGTCACTCATGAACAACCCTAACCAAAAACCAACACTCTTCTAAATGCATTCTAACACATTATATACAACAATAATCTCATTCAAATGGTTCTAATCAACAATATTAACACATATCTTACATATTCATCACATTAATCACTTTAACAATACATTAATACAACAATTAACACCTATCTCCTCAAAGCCCTAAAACCACCCTTCTTCTCCATCTTTCAAAAATCAACTTACTTCTTTCATCAATTCATCCTTAAAATCCAAGATCAAACACACTTGAGTATAACAAAATCAAGCAACACACTCTTAGATCATCTATCAAATCCACATATCATTCCAAACAAGCAAAAGATCCAAAAGAAAACTTACCAAAGCTATAAACTTCTTGAATCAACACTTGATCACTTCAATCTTCCTTCAATTTGAGTTCAACACATCAAGATCCTCTCTTCACCTCTTGCTTTCCTTTGTCTTTGGAGGAGCCGTCCACTACCATCAAGAAGAAGAGAAAATCATGAAGAAACAAAGTCAATTTCTCCTTTAAATCTCCACCAAGTGATTTTAACAAGACAATTACCAAAACACCCTTCATTCATTTAACTAACTTCTTGTCTCTTATAAGCCCATTATAGTAATTTCACATTCAACAAAATAAATATCTCTACCCCCTTGACTCTTCATTTGACCAATTTATATGTTATATATATCATCATATACACAACATATACCATTCTCTCTAAACCCTATTTTCTTTCCCAATTTCTTTTCTCTTGCAATTAACACATATATTCAATCCAATATAACAACAACAACAACATAATCAAAACTTCTAGAGTATATATGAGGATATTACAAATGTTATGCTTTAGTGCAATGCAATGCCACACACCTTATTAATAAGAACAACATCATAGATATAAAGCCAACAACATACTTTTATATTCCATAAACCACATTTATCAATCATGTTATCATTCATGAATCGCATTAAACAAATCATGACTCACATTAAACAAAGACAAGCATGGGCCCAAGACACACTAATATGCCATTCAATTTTCAGAGTTAATGCTTTGGTTTTGTTATCACATTTATCATATCATAAACCCAACTAGGCTTCAAGGATTAGGTTCAACCAAGCTTCAAGGGGAACAAAGCATGCTAAGTATCAACCCAACTTGGCTTCAAGAACCAACCCAACCTAGCTTCAAGGGTGGTAACATCTCAATTAGGCTTCAAGGATTCAATCCAACCTAACTTCAAGAGATTGTTACACTTATTAGGCATGCCACCAATAACAAACTCTGAAAATGGAATAACACATTAGCCACACAATTCATGTATCATTTTATTCTCAAATCTCATCATCAATTAGGCCAACATGCCTTATGTTCTTCCAATAGAATCATCATAGCCAAACACAATGGCTTCATATCATTTCATATCTCAATTCATAATATACATATAGCATTATTGAAATAACATTTCAAAGTCCAATATTCATATAACACATTACCATTCACAAGACTCACATTGCATAGTACAAACCCTAGTTCATGTAGTATCATATGCATTATCAATTGTAAGTTCAAACTCAATCATGTATGAAGAACAAAACCAAACACAGTAACCAACACACCCAAGGGACACGGCCAAGCTTGTGGCCGTGTCTCTCAAAATAAATTGGCAGTGGCAGACACTGGCATGAGACACGGCCGTGTCCTCTCCAAAATCTCACACACACGGCCAAATTTCCATGGACTTGGCCGTGTCTCTCCAAAATATTAAGTCTTGGCCGTGTCTCTTCTTTGGTTTTGGCCGTGTCACTCATGAACAAACCCTAACCAAAGCCAACACTCTTCTAAATGCATTCTAACACCTTATGCACAACACAAACTCATTCAAATGGATGTAATCAAAGTCACTAACACTTATTTTGCATGTATAACACAATATTCACATTAACCATACATTAAATCATTCACCAATTCCAAACCCTAAAACCAACTTCACACTTGATCTTCTACTATCAACATCCACTTAAGCTTACAATCTTCACAACCAAATCAACACCAATTCAATCTTTTAACTTACAATCAATTTTAACACTTGTAAACACATATCAAACACACCAAATCATCACATCAACAAATTATAATTCATCTTAGACACAACTTCAAAATTAACAAAGGAAAACAAGAGAGTACTTACCTTAAATGAAGAAATTCCACAAATCTCTAACCAAATCCCTTGATTCCTTCTTCAATTTGGTTCTAGCATCAAGAACACCTCTCTTGCTCTCTCTTTTCTTCAATGGCCGGCACACACATGAGAAGAAAAGAAAAATGAATACAAATCAACCATTTCTTCTTCTTTAAATCTCCACCACACAATTTAACAAGACAATTACTTAAATGCCCTTCATCCATTTAACTTAACTCTTGTCTCTTATGTGCCCATATATGTAATTTCACCTAACACAAATGAAAATATCTTCTTGCATTGTCTCTCCCTTGACCAACTTATATGTTATATATATCATCATATAAACAACATATACACTTCTCTCTAAACCCTCTTTTCTTATCACATAACATATACATTCAATCACATTTTAAATCAACAACATAATCAAAACTTCTAAGGCATACATGAGAATATTACAAAATATATGCCTTGAAGCTATGCATGGTTACTGCATGTTTCACTTGTTGAATAATTTAAAAACAAACTTCAGAAGAAATTAAAAAAATAAAAGAATTATTCTTCAAATCAGCAAGAGCATATACCATAGAAGATTTCACAAATTTCATGGATGAGTTAAACAAAGTGGGTGAAATGATTCAAACATATTTGGAAACTGTTGGATATGAAAAATGGACAAGAGTTTATGCAACCAGCAATATATACTAGACTATGACTTCAAATATTGTTGAATCTTTAAATTCCACAAACAAAGTTGCAAAAGAATTACCAATAAATACTTTATTGAAATATTTAAAATCACTTCTACAAGAATGGACTTGGATAAATAGGAATGTAGCATTATATACATTCACAAGATTGATAAAAAAAAAAGGCTAAAGATGTACTAAATGAAAGCATCCTAGAATCATTAAAGTTACAGATATGAAAAATATATTATTATATGGAGGTATATACTTCATATACCTACATATACCTATAGTCTTTGAGAAAGAATATCAGTATAAAATTATTTATTATCATATATAGATATTTCTTAAACATATCATATTATATGTTATATATGTTCTACTTATATTCATGATATATTTTATTACTTTAAATATTAACATTAAATTATTTAATTTATTATTAATAAAAAATTATTGAAATGATAGGTTAAACCAACAACAACTGATTTATATAAGGTCATGGATAATGAAGTTCAATTTATAGTTAACTTGAAGGAAAGAACTTACACATGCAACAAATTCCAAATAAATAAAATTCCATGTAAGCATGCAGTTGCAATAATAATAGAAATGAATCAAGACTCTTATTTATACTGCTCACAATACTGCACTAAAGAAATATTTCTTCAAACTTATGCAACAACTGTTTTTCCAATTGCAAATCAAAAAATATGGATCATACTAGATGAAGTAAAGAGAATTATAGTACTACAACCAGAATTTAAAATCAATGTTGGAAGACCTAAACAAAGAAGAAACAAAGGAACATGGGAGAGTAACAACAAATGCATCAAATGTAGACAACAAGAGCATAATAAAAAAAATTATTGAAATGCACCAAAATAAATGTATCATGTTTATATATATACATGATATATCATTTTATGAGACAAATTTAATGACACTATATGATTGTTACAAGTTAATATAGTAATACATTTCAAAAGATAAAATATGTATTTGTTATTATTTTAATAAATGAAGGTACATGGTAGTATATTTACTATATACCTACATTTATCTGTTGTCTTGAAAAAAGAATTTTAGTATGTTTAGATCTAATACTAACTATTAACAAATATAAATATTATCTTTTAAAAATTAAATTGAAAATTTAGAAATATACTAAATATTAATAAATATAAATATTATCTTTTAAAATTAAATTGAAAATACAACTGTAATATTATAGTATACAAAGGTATATGTATAATATACCTTCATATACCTAATACCCTAAAGAAAAAATATCAATAAAAAAAGTTATATCTTTAATATCAATAAAAAATGTTATATCTTATCATACTAATAAACATATATGCATATATCTATTTTATTCAATAAAAAAATGAAATTGTAAATATATTACAACATATACCTTTTAACTTAGGAAAAAAATATAAGTATTCAACTATTATATCACAAAATTAGTTAGATATATTATAAATATAAATACATAAAACTATATTATCTTTTTACAAATAATATAAAAATGAAAAAGAAATTTGTTAAAATATAAAAGTATATGTATTATAGACCTACATATACCAATTGTCTTAGAAAAAGAATATTAACATTAAATTATCTCATCTTTTTATGATTAAATATATAGTAAATATTACATATATATTGTCTTTTAAAGAAAAATATAAATATCAAGCTATAGTATAATAGTATATAAAGTTACATAAATCATATACCTATATAAAACTATTGGCTTAAAAAAATAAACATGCAGCAGTTATATAAACAAATATATATAACTTTCATTGAAATTAAAATATTTATAACTGTACCAAAACTAGAAAAAACAAAAGAAAACATATCTTATAAAAACTCATATAATAAAAAAAAGATCATAATATCAAATATCCTTTGCTTGTTTCTTAGACTTGTAATCTTGAACATTTTTTGCATGTAATTTCCTTTTGCTCTTCCTGGCCTCCTTCCTTTTAACACTTCTTAATAATTCATCATTGTTTTTAATAGTACCATTAAGTTTACCCATACCATGAGTATACAATAAAAAAAGCCAACCTCATTCGATAACGATCCAAATCAAACTCCTCCGGCAAAGTTTTAAAACCATAAACATAAAATTTCGCAAAATAAATGTGAAAACACCACAATCACTGAAAAAAATACAAAAAAAATAATAATAATAAAACAAAAAAAATAAGTACCTGTTAACTTAAACTAGACCTGAATCCATAATATCCATATCAAGAGGATCAAAAGCGCCCTTAGCATTATAAACTTCCTTTTTAATGTCATCTCTATTTGCTACCACATCAAGCATATGAAGATAATATGAAATAACAACACAAAATGGTCTCAGATAATCAGCAGTAGCTTTGTCATTTCTTGCACTTCTTATAGAATTGTAAACATAAATATGCTTATCTATAATAGATAAGCATGCAAGAATCCAATGTTTCTCATCACTTTGATGTATAGGAATAAAGATGTCATCAACCTCATCCCAATAACGATTACACAACAAAAACATGCACAGAAATATAGTCCGCCTAATATCATCAGTAATTAAAAAAACATTCTTATCACCTCTTGAATCAATAAATTTCTTATATCTCCATAAAATATTATGATAAAATAATAATCTATTAGTGTTGAACTTAGCTTTGATATTTTTGTTATATCTTCCCTTCTTCCGTAGATAATAAAATAAGATATCTAAATGCTGTAAATATATATATATATATATACGTAAGAAATTAACAAAACAATTTAATAACTAAAATAAAAAAAACTATAAACAAAAGAAAAAAAATTAAAAAGTTACCAAATTAGTTAAAAAATGACCAGTATAAGCAAGATAATAAAAAAAAGCTTTATCAACAACACTAGCAATAGAAAAATCCATAGTTTTGAATATACCCTTTCTTTCTTGGTGTATAAATGTTTACTAAAACGAAAATAACATATATTAAAAATATTAATAATAAATCATAAAAATAATAAAAAATAAAAAATTAAATGTCCTTTTGTTTAATGCTCTCTCCAACTACAGATCAAATAGAATATGATTGATAAAACTTGGTTCACCTAACAAATACTCATCCAAAACCATATAAATCTTACCTTCAAAAACTCCAATACTAGAAGAAGAACTAAATTTTGTTGTGTAAGGAGACTTCACAATAGCAAATGGTTTAATATCTCTTTTAGCATCAACATCAGAATGAGCAACACCAAGAGAGAAATTGGGACGATCAGTGTTACCCTAAAAGAAAAAAATATATATTAAAACTTCTAACACATATTTATTAAAAAAATAAAATCGATAATTAATAAAAAAAATACATAAGAATATAAAGAAAATATCTGAAAAGATTTCAAAGATAAAACCAACTGAGTAGCATTTTCATCATTTTCCTTAAGAACATTAAAGGTATTCTAATAAATAAAAAATGAAAAATAATTTATTATAATAAAAAAAAATATTTTTATCAATTTTATTTTTGAGCCAAGAAAAACCAACTTATATTTGAGCCAAGAAATTATAATCCAACTCTGAAGAACTTGAAACAGTCTTTTTACTAAACTTAATTTCACCAATATCATCAGCAAAATGACAAGCACCCTCATCAGAAGCAACAACATTAGAAGCAATAATATCTTTTTCATTAAACCTAAAACCACTAATATTTTTATCTCCAATAACATCATCAACAATATTTGCTTCACCAACTCCCTTTATAGAACATTCAACAATATTTTTTTCACCGATTCCCTGTAATGGTAGAAATTTTAAACAGTGAGTTCCTAAAAATTATTGGTAAGAGATTATGTATAGCAAAGGAAGTGATTTAGAAAGTTGAAAATTCGAGCTAGGGTTGAACAAAATATGTGTTCCCAATATAGAAATTTATGAAAATGCCATTTAACTTTAGAAGTGAATTTTAATGAGTTAAATTATGAAATATAAATTGTAGGACTTTAAATTAACTAGAGAAACTATTTTTACGATTTTACGGGATTTAAAAAATTGAATTAGAATTAAAAATTTAAGGAGAGGGGTGCACCATAGCTATGGTAGGCATGCCCACACCCAATCAAACTTTAGATATATATGTATGAGTCTAGAATTTTCTCTCATCTTCTTTCATTTCCTTTCAGGCCATTCATCATCATCTTCAATATCCTTTTTATTCTTCTTCTTTCTACCATCACCGTCCATCCAAACATAAAAAATTTAACTTATAATTCCAAATTTCCATAGGATTTCACTAGTGTATGAGAGAATAGATAAGATTATCATCAAATAATTAAAGAGAAAGAGGGAAAAGATAAAGAGAGGAATCCTTCAGAGAGGTAAGTGCTTGTGTGTTTATAATTTGTGATTTTATGGTTTTTCTTTGAATTTTAATGTTTATACTAGTTAATTGAATCGTTTTGAATGACTTAATTATCAAAGAATTGATTTTATTTTGATTTTGGTTAAAAGATGGATATGGACCCTTTTTAGAGAAAAGATTGTTTTTAGTTAATTTGATAATGTATTGAATGTGTTAATGATGAATTTAACTTAAAGTGAGAATTGGAATAGCTTTGAGCTCACAAAAAGATGAATTTATAATATAACTCTAATTTCTAAAAATGGTTTTAGGATTTTAGTGAAGAGTTGCTACCTTAACATTGAAAATTAAGCAGTTCAGTCCAACATGGGCATGTTCAAATTTTAACACGCCAATGTTGAACCTTTTTACAGCGTCAGATTTTTTAACACGCCCCGTTGAATTTTTAACATGCCCATGTTGAACCTTTTTACAGCTTCAGATTTTTTAACACGCCTATGTTGCAATTTTAATAGCCCATGTTGAACTTTTTGACATATTCAAATTTTTTAGCATGCCCATATTGAAATTTTAACACACCCATGTTAAACTTTTTGAAAGATTCAAATTTTGAAACACACCCATGTTGAATCTTTTGTCTCCAATTTCAATCTTTGCTATTTGAATCATTCCATTCTTGCACCAAAAGCTCAAAATCAAACATCCTACCAAGAAAAAACATAAATATATATATAACATAAAAAATTATTATTGAATAAACTTGGTTCAAGATTAAAATAAAATAAAATACAAGTTCATCACTAAAAGTCTTGGAAGTGTTATAAATGAATTATAGTGATGTTTAATTAAAGTGATATGTAATTAGATACTAAATTGAAAGCAATTGAGTGTTGAATTACTCAAATCATATTGATATTAGACCTAGCTTGGGATTAAATGGTTAGCCAGAAGGTGGATATTTATAGTGATAGTGGGCACGAAGTGCCAACAGTGGACACATATCATCATAGTGACAGAGGGCATTTTAACCAAAAGTGAATACACTATATTAACAGTGGGCCTTTGGGCCATATTTTTATATTGACATTAAATTGTCAAACAGTGACCCGTTATCCAAATCTAATGTTTAAGTTCAGTGTGTATGGGCAATTTAAGAGAATTTGTATAATATGTGATTAATATTCTATGAGATTAAGTAATTAAGATTATTGAACATTGAATTTCCTTATATTAAGTGTATTTAATGTACAATTATTTCAATTTTTTTTATTAATATTCAAAGATGAAGATTATATTACTTTATTAATGATAATTCAAGTTATTTTATTTATTTATTTATTTCTTGTACATTATAAATGTAATATCCTCATTTATGCCCTAGAAGTTTTGAGTATGTTGTTGTTATTGTGGTTGTTGATATATATATTGGGAAGTGAATGTTTGTGCATATATGTGTTAAATTGTAAGAGAAAAGAAATGGGAAGAGAATGTATATGTATATGTGTTTTGGAGAAGAAATTTAGGGTTTAGAGACAAATGTATATGTTGTTTATATGATGATATAATTAACATATACATTGGTCAAATGAAGAGTCAAGGTGATGGTTAAGTAGAAGAAGATATTTTTGGTTGTTAATGAAATTACTATAAAGGGCTTATATGAGACAAAGAGTTAGTTATATGGTTAAGGGTGTTTTGGTAATTTTCCTTGTAAGATGCATGGTGGAGATTAAAAGAAGAAAAGGTGTTTGACTTGTGCATTTTCTTCTTTCTTTCTTGAAGTGGCCGGATTCTCCATAGACAAAGAGAGAAAGAGAGGTGATCTTGAGGTTTGAAGCATTTTGAAGAAAGAAACAAGGGTTTTGGTTAAAGATTTGTGGATTTCTTCATTTGAGGTAAGATCTTTTCTTTAATTTCTTCAATTCTTTTGAAGTGGTGTGAGAAAGGAATTAGGGTTTGTTGGTTTGATGATGAGAAGTTGAGTTGGTGAAGGTGTTGGAAGTGATTGTGTTGAGTAAGAGTTGTGTTTAGTGAAATTGTTTCTGTTTTACAATTAGTAAAGGCTGTGATTTGTATGATTTTTAATTAATTATAGAAAAATGTTCTTGAAGTGAATTTTTGATATGTTGTGCCTCTATGAGTGTAGAATGACTGAAAAATATGTTGATTCGATTTTGGAATGGTTATGAGTTTAGAAAGATTATTTTTATTAGACCTGTTCCAGCAGGTACCTTAACTGAGACAGCTATACTTCGGGATTTTTAATAAAATGTAGAAAAATCATATCCAATAGAATTTTGGATATGTTGTTGCTTAGTGAGTCTAGTATTTGAGAAAAATAATTTGGAACCACGTTGATTGAATTTGATTTATGGAATTCACAAAGTTCAGAACTGCTGCCAGGATGCAGGGCAATTGGGGCAGTCTGGTTAGGTGAACTATTTGACCAAGATTTTGTGTTCAGTTTGATCTGAAATTTTAAAGAAATGATTTTTAGATACAAAACTAAATTCTGTAAAAATTTTAGAATTTTTAGTCAAGTAGATTATTTTATACAATTTTTCAAAATAAGGATAAAATGGAGTTTAAAACCAGAATGTACTATTCATATGAATCATATCAATTGTTCTTTGCCCTAATTGCATTGTTGAGATTGAACAATGTTATGTTATGCATTGTGAATGGTTATGTGTTTCATGAATAATATACATTGAAATTGAAATGATAATTCAAATAAGACATGATATGAGGCAATGCCATTGTGATTGGCTATGATGATGATATTGAAAGAAAGAAGGCATGTTTGCCTAAATGTGATGAGAATTTGAGAATGGAAATGGTAACTATATAATAAATGAATTGTTTGTTTAATATGTTATTCAGTTTCAGAGTTCTGGATTTGGGTGGCATGCCTAAGAAATGATAAAAGGTAACAGTCTTGCCGGGTTGAGGATCTCCTCATATGTGTTGAGTTGATGATCCAAGAGACTGGGTCTGTTACACTATGAGATATATGATTTGTAACAGTCTTGCCGGGTTGAGGATCTCCTCATATGTGTTGAGTTGATGATCCAAGAGACTGGGTCTGTTACACTATCCATGGATAGAGATACATGTATATACATTGCCTACGGGCGTGATTATTGTGACTATGAACCAAAGCAGTAACTCTGAACTCTGAATATCATATTAAATACTTGTTGGGCCCATAGGTGTCAGGGTTATATGAATGTCCTAAATAATGTTATGAGTTAATGAAATGAGATGTTGGTTATTGAGTATGATTGATTAATGTTGAATGTGGAAAGATGTTGAAATGTGGTATGCTCATATGACTATGATTTGTGAAATGCATAATTATGTGGTTAACTTTATATTTATGATATTGATCTTATCAATAACATATGTGGCATTGCATTACATTAAAGCATACCATTAGCATGTTTTATCTTACTAAGCCGTTGGCTTAGCGCGAATGTGATTCTTCGCGCAGGTGACAAGGAAGAACCAGAGAGTTCCTCTAGGCCGAGTCGAGCCTAGATTTTGAAGATTGAATAGTGGGCTTTAAGATCGAAGACTGACTGCCAAACATGTATAAATTTTATGTGTTGTAAAACTTGAGTTTTGATGTATATGAATTTGTAAATATTGTTACTTTCCGTTGCATAGTGAACAAAGATTTTATCTGCTGTATTTCATAATAAACCTTTACTTTATTTTGTACTAGAAGTGTAAATCCTTTTTGCAGGTTGTAGTTGAGGTTATAAGGGGGATTTATTGGAAGTGTACTGAGAATGATTTTGTTTGCATTGGTTTGTGTAAAAATGTTTTCAAAAATTAGAAAAAAACCAGTTTTGTCGACACTTGGGATTGAATTTTTAGGCAAAACTATGGCAAATTTTCTATAAAAATCGGAACAAAAATTTGACTAAGTAAAAGTGGTAGCAACATTAGGATAGGGTGGCGCCTCTACTCAGCTTACACACGTAGGTCGGGAAGGGGTGTTACAATTTTTGGTATCAGAGCCTAGGTTTGAGATTCTCAACCTAGATCAATTGTAAGAAAAAGAATATTTTGATTTTTAAAGTGGGTTTTTGAGTAAAATACATGTTTTGGTATGGCAGTCTTTGATCTTTAATGAGGAATATTCTGCTGTGTTTGCAGATATAGGTAGAGATGGCATCTCATTCGCGACAATCTGTTGAGGGTAGTGCCGAGAGTATTGCTCCTGCTGAGGGAGCTAGGGTTGATAGTGTTGAGGAGGCACCTGCTTCGGTGTCTGGTAGACCAGCTGGGGAGGAGGTTCCGCCAGCCTGGTTTAGGCCTATGTTGGAAGCTATGAGACAAGCACCTGTGCAACCACAGCCACCGCCACCACCCCCTCAGCCTTCAGTACCAGTAAGGCACTATGATAAGCTAAGGAAATATGGAGCAGAGGATTTCTTTGGTACAGTTGATCCGGCTGTAGCAGAACAGTGGCTTGATAGAGTTCAGAGGGTATTTGTGCAGTTGCAAGCCACTTCAGAGGAGAAGTTTGACTATGCAAGATCTTTGCTACAGAAGGATGCCTACGACTGGTGGAAGACAGTGCCCCATTCTATGGATGATCCACCAACCTTGTCTTATGCGGATTTTCTGAGAGAATTTGAGTTGAAGTATACTCCTAGGGAGTATAAAGATGGGAAGAAAAGAGAGTTTCTAGATTTGAAGCAAGATCATCGGACCGTAACTGAGTATGAAGTTGAGTTTATTCGACTGAGTCAGTATGCTGGGGGTATCATTACTGATGAGATTGATAGATGTCGGCGATTTGAGGAGGGATTGAGGCCCTCGATCATGTGCTTAGTGGCTGGATCCAGATATCAGGATTTCTCACAGCTTGTGGCAGCAGCTCGAAGTGTAGAGCGAGCTCAAGTTATTGCAGCTGCTTCAGAGGAAGAGGTTAGGGTTAGAAGGCCCCAGTTCGAGGCAGGGTCTTCTTCTGCGAAGAGGGGTAGAGGAAGTTTTGTTCCTCGGAGTAGTAGGAGCCAGAGACCAGTGGGTAGGTCAGTGCAGTTCCAGAGGCAGAGATTTAGACCTGCAGCTTCAGTAGCGAGTGCTCCTACTCCTGGAGTTCAGAGATCCACCTTACCTGTGTGTAACCAGTGTGGTGGAAGACATGGGGGCGTTTGTTGGAGGCATAGTAGATCAGGGGTATGCTTCAGGTGTGGATCACCTGACCACTTTGTGAGAGACTGTCCTGAGAGGCAGGATCAGATGCCAGTTGATTCTGCTGCTTCTCGAGCTAGTGTGAGGGGAGGCAGAGGAGGCAGAGGTGCCAGCCGGGGAGGTAGACCAGGATTCAGTTCTAGAAGAGGTGCTACATCCAGGGAGGGTAGACCAGAGGAGGTTGGATCTTCCCAGAGGATGTATGTTATGCAGAGACAGCCAGATACATCGGCAGTCATAGCTGGTACTTTTTCTTTATTTAATACTCCAGTACTTGCTTTGATTGATCCGGGTTCCACACATTCATATATTAGTGCATCTGTTTTGCCTGTATCTGATTTGCATGCTGAGTCCCTAGGATTTGATGTGTTGGTAACAAATCCGTTAGGGCATAGTGTGGTTGTGAGTAAGGTGCATAGAGATAGTGCAGTAGTGGTGCAGGGTGAGGAGTTCCTTGGGGATTTGATTGAGATGCCATTTAAGGAATATGACGTGATCTTAGGTATGGATTGGCTATCTCGACATGAAGCTGTGGTGGATTGTAAAAAGAAAATTGTTTCTTTGAGAACGGGTGATGGTAGAGAGGTGATAGTATCTAATGAGCAGGAACAGCTAGCCTCCTTATTTGTTTCAGCTGTTGCAGCCAGGAGGTTGATTAGAAAGGGGTGTGAAGCCTATCTTGCTCATGTGGTGGATACTAGAGTGAAGGGTTCCCCTATTGATAGCATTGCCACAGTTGCTGAGTTCCCGGATGTGTTTCCAGAGGAGTTGCCAGGGTTGCCTCCTGAGAGAGAGGTGGAGTTCGGTATTGAATTGTTGCCTGGTACCACTCCTATCTCTATTACTCCTTATAGAATGGCACCAGCAGAATTGAGGGAGTTGAAAGTGCAATTACAGGAGTTGTTGGACAAAGGATTCATTCGCCCCAGTGTTTCTCCTTGGGGAGCTCCTGTGCTATTTGTGAAGAAGAAAGATGGTACTATGAGGTTGTGTATCGATTATAGGCAATTGAACAAGGTGACTATTAAAAATAAATATCCTTTGCCTAGAATCGATGATCTCTTTGATCAGTTGAAGGGAGCGTCAGTGTTCTCCAAAATTGATTTGAGATCTGGGTACCATCAGCTGAGGGTAAGAAGTGAAGATGTTCCTAAGACTGCTTTTCGGACCAGGTATGGGCATTATGAGTTTTTAGTTATGCCTTTTGGTCTAACGAATGCACCTGCAGCTTTTATGGATTTGATGAATAGGGTGTTTAGGCCCTATTTGGATCAGTTTGTAGTGGTCTTCATTGATGATATACTGGTGTATTCGCGGAATGAAGAGGAGCATGATATGCATCTGCGGATTGTGTTGCAGATTTTGAGAGAGAATCAGTTATTTGCCAAATTGTCGAAGTGTGAGTTCTGGTTGGATCAAGTTGCTTTTCTCGGACATATTGTTTCTGCAGAAGGCATCAGAGTTGATCCGAGCAAAGTTGAAGCCATTTTAAATTGGAGTCCACCCAAGTCTGTGACAGAGATTAGAAGTTTTCTGGGTTTGGCAGGCTATTACCGACGGTTTGTGAAAGGGTTTTCTTTGATAGCTACTCCACTCACCAGATTACTTCGAAAGGGAGTGAGATTTGTGTGGACAGATCAGTGTCAGGCTAGTTTTGAGCAGTTGAGAGAGTTGTTGACTCAAGCGCCTGTTCTTACTTTACCTGTTGAAGGCAAACCATATGTGATCTACAGTGATGCTTCACATAGAGGTTTGGGGTGTGTATTGATGCAGGAAGGGAAAGTTATAGCTTATGCATCTCGACAGTTGAAACCGCATGAGCTTAACTATCCGACCCATGATTTAGAATTGGCTGCCATTGTGTTTGCATTAAAGATTTGGCGCCACTATCTGTTTGGGGAGAAATGTTTCATCTACACTGATCACAAGAGTTTGAAGTATTTGGGTGTCCAGAAAGAACTCAATCTTCGTCAGAGGAGATGGTTAGAATTGATTAAAGACTACGACTGCTTGATTGACTATCATCCAGGTAAAGCAAATGTTGTTGCTGATGCCTTGAGTCGGAAGTCTTTAGCTGGTTTAACTGTTTACTCGCTCTCGTTGCTTGTTGAGTTGAGAGCATTGCATGCCAGTTTTGTACCTTGTGTTGATGGTGCATTATTGGCACAGTTGCAATTAAAGCCGATTTTGTTAGATCAGATCAAAGAAGCTCAGTTGGCCGATAAGAAGATTCAGAAGATTTTTTCAGATTGCAAGAATGGGAAGACTAGAGATTTTGTTGTGAAAGATGATGGGAGTCTCTGGTTTAAGAACCGATTGTGTGTACCCGATGATGCTGATTTGAAAAGAGTCATTTTAGAAGAAGCTCATCAGTCAATGTTTGCTATGCATCCGGGTAATACGAAGATGTATCATGATTTGAGACAGCATTATTGGTGGATTGGTTTGAAGAGGGACATTGCTGAGTTTGTATCGAAATGTCTCACTTGTCAGAAGGTTAAAGCAGAGCATCAAGTTCCAACCGGGTTGCTTCAACCATTGTCAGTGCCAGAATGGAAGTGGGAAAGAGTGACAATGGATTTTGTGTCTGGTTTGCCATTGACACAAAAGAAGCATGATGCTATATGGGTGATTGTGGATAGATTGACTAAGACAGCTCATTTCCTTCCGGTTCGAATGGATTACTCTTTGGAGAGATTGGCTGAGCTGTATATCCATGAGATTGTGAAACTGCATGGTGTTCCAACTTCTTTAGTGTCTGATCGAGATCCCAGGTTTACTTCCAGATTTTGGAAGAGTTTGCATAGTGCTTTAGGTTCTCGACTGCACTTCAGCACTGCTTTTCATCCACAGACGGATGGACAGTCAGAGAGGGTGATACAGATTATTGAGGACATGTTGAGAAGCTGTGTCATCGATTTCTCTGGAAGTTGGGATAGGTTTTTACCTCTTGTGGAGTTTGCTTACAACAACAGTCACCAATCCAGCATTGGTATGGCACCGTTTGAAGCATTGTATGGCAGACGGTGTAGGACACCTCTTTGTTGGAATGAGCTTGGAGATAATAAGTTGGTTGGTCCTGATTTGATTCAAGAAACTGAAGATAAAGTAAAGTTGATTCGAGGCAGGTTAAAAGCAGCTTCAGACCGACAGAAGTCTTATGCAGATCTAAAAAGGAGAGATATAGAGTTTGATGTTGGAGATAAGGTATTTCTGAAAGTGTCTCCTTGGAAGAAAATTTTGAGGTTCGGTCGGAAAGGAAAATTGAGTCCTCGTTTCATTGGGCCGTATGAAGTGTTAGAAAGAGTTGGGCCAGTGGCGTATCGACTTGCTTTGCCACCTGAGTTGGATCGTATTCATAATGTATTCCATGTTTCTATGTTGAGGAGATATAGGTCGGATCCATCTCATGTGTTGCCATTTGAGTCTATTGAAGTGAGCCCAGATTTGACATTTGAAGAGGAACCAGTTGCTATCTTGGCACGAGAAGTGAAAGAGTTAAGGAACAAGAGAGTGCCATTGGTGAAGATTCTTTGGAAGAATCATGCAAAAGAAGAAGCGACTTGGGAAAGTGAGCATACCATGCGAGAGCAGTATCCGCAATTGTTTCAGCTTTGATATCAGGTAATTTCGAGGACGAAATTTTCTTTTTAGAGGGGGAGAATTGTAATATCCTCATTTATGCCCTAGAAGTTTTGAGTATGTTGTTGTTATTGTGGTTGTTGATATATATATTGGGAAGTGAATGTTTGTGCATATATGTGTTAAATTGTAAGAGAAAAGAAATGGGAAGAGAATGTATATGTATATGTGTTTTGGAGAAGAAATTTAGGGTTTAGAGACAAATGTATATGTTGTTTATATGATGATATAATTAACATATACATTGGTCAAATGAAGAGTCAAGGTGATGGTTAAGTAGAAGAAGATATTTTTGGTTGTTAATGAAATTACTATAAAGGGCTTATATGAGACAAAGAGTTAGTTATATGGTTAAGGGTGTTTTGGTAATTTTCCTTGTAAGATGCATGGTGGAGATTAAAAGAAGAAAAGGTGTTTGACTTGTGCATTTTCTTCTTTCTTTCTTGAAGTGGCCGGATTCTCCATAGACAAAGAGAGAAAGAGAGGTGATCTTGAGGTTTGAAGCATTTTGAAGAAAGAAACAAGGGTTTTGGTTAAAGATTTGTGGATTTCTTCATTTGAGGTAAGATCTTTTCTTTAATTTCTTCAATTCTTTTGAAGTGGTGTGAGAAAGGAATTAGGGTTTGTTGGTTTGATGATGAGAAGTTGAGTTGGTGAAGGTGTTGGAAGTGATTGTGTTGAGTAAGAGTTGTGTTTAGTGAAATTGTTTCTGTTTTACAATTAGTAAAGGCTGTGATTTGTATGATTTTTAATTAATTATAGAAAAATGTTCTTGAAGTGAATTTTTGATATGTTGTGCCTCTATGAGTGTAGAATGACTGAAAAATATGTTGATTCGATTTTGGAATGGTTATGAGTTTAGAAAGATTATTTTTATTAGACCTGTTCCAGCAGGTACCTTAACTGAGACAGCTATACTTCGGGATTTTTAATAAAATGTAGAAAAATCATATCCAATAGAATTTTGGATATGTTGTTGCTTAGTGAGTCTAGTATTTGAGAAAAATAATTTGGAACCACGTTGATTGAATTTGATTTATGGAATTCACAAAGTTCAGAACTGCTGCCAGGATGCAGGGCAATTGGGGCAGTCTGGTTAGGTGAACTATTTGACCAAGATTTTGTGTTCAGTTTGATCTGAAATTTTAAAGGAATGATTTTTAGATACAAAACTAAATTCTGTAAAAATTTTAGAATTTTTAGTCAAGTAGATTATTTTATACAATTTTTCAAAATAAGGATAAAATGGAGTTTAAAACCAGAATGTACTATTCATATGAATCATATCAATTGTTCTTTGCCCTAATTGCATTGTTGAGATTGAACAATGTTATGTTATGCATTGTGAATGGTTATGTGTTTCATGAATAATATACATTGAAATTGAAATGATAATTCAAATAAGACATGATATGAGGCAATGCCATTGTGATTGGCTATGATGATGATATTGAAAGAAAGAAGGCATGTTTGCCTAAATGTGATGAGAATTTGAGAATGGAAATGGTAACTATATAATAAATGAATTGTTTGTTTAATATGTTATTCAGTTTCAGAGTTCTGGATTTGGGTGGCATGCCTAAGAAATGATAAAAGGTAACAGTCTTGCCGGGTTGAGGATCTCCTCATATGTGTTGAGTTGATGATCCAAGAGACTGGGTCTGTTACACTATGAGATATATGATTTGTAACAGTCTTGCCGGGTTGAGGATCTCCTCATATGTGTTGAGTTGATGATCCAAGAGACTGGGTCTGTTACACTATCCATGGATAGAGATACATGTATATACATTGCCTACGGGCGTGATTATTGTGACTATGAACCAAAGCAGTAACTCTGAACTCTGAATATCATATTAAATACTTGTTGGGCCCATAGGTGTCAGGGTTATATGAATGTCCTAAATAATGTTATGAGTTAATGAAATGAGATGTTGGTTATTGAGTATGATTGATTAATGTTGAATGTGGAAAGATGTTGAAATGTGGTATGCTCATATGACTATGATTTGTGAAATGCATAATTATGTGGTTAACTTTATATTTATGATATTGATCTTATCAATAACATATGTGGCATTGCATTACATTAAAGCATACCATTAGCATGTTTTATCTTACTAAGCCGTTGGCTTAGCGCGAATGTGATTCTTCGCGCAGGTGACAAGGAAGAACCAGAGAGTTCCTCTAGGCCGAGTCGAGCCTAGATTTTGAAGATTGAATAGTGGGCTTTAAGATCGAAGACTGACTGCCAAACATGTATAAATTTTATGTGTTGTAAAACTTGAGTTTTGATGTATATGAATTTGTAAATATTGTTACTTTCCGTTGCATAGTGAACAAAGATTTTATCTGCTGTATTTCATAATAAACCTTTACTTTATTTTGTACTAGAAGTGTAAATCCTTTTTGCAGGTTGTAGTTGAGGTTATAAGGGGGATTTATTGGAAGTGTACTGAGAATGATTTTGTTTGCATTGGTTTGTGTAAAAATGTTTTCAAAAATTAGAAAAAAACCAGTTTTGTCGACACTTGGGATTGAATTTTTAGGCAAAACTATGGCAAATTTTCTATAAAAATCGTAACAAAAATTTGACTAAGTAAAAGTGGTAGCAACATTAGGATAGGGTGGCGCCTCTACTCAGCTTACACACGTAGGTCGGGAAGGGGTGTTACAATAAATGCACAAGCAACACTAAATTTTACTTAGCGTATTAGATTTGTTTTTGACACGTAGATCAGACGGGCAGATTAGATCTAATAGAGTGATATTTTAAAGCTTAAGATCAATTGCATCAAAGAAGGTATTTTGTAGTAAATTTTGTATAATGTATTTTTTTTCAGTTCACATAGCAATGTGTAAGGTTTTTAATGAATGTTGTATACTTTATCCAACTTAGGGTTTAATACACTATATAAAAAATGGTTGGGTGTAAATTTTATTAATAGACATAATGTAGACTGGTTGATAAACATATAATTATTTACCTTATGTGATGAATGATCATTAGTGTGTTATTTAGATTGAAGTTGAGATTGAATGTGGAAAATATTATGAGTACTTATCCTTTAGATTGTATTTTTTATTGAAGAAGATGTTCGTTAAATTCTAGAGGAAACTTTGTCGAAATTTTTGTTGATATTAGAATTAGTATTTATTAATGATTGAATAAAAAAATGTCTAAGAATTGTGTGACATTCCTTAATAGTTCTTAATAGAATTGTCCAGGGGTGTTACACTCCCACCACATATAACATCATTCAACTCATCCTCTACAGCAAAAAAATCAGCTATAACATTAGAAATAACCTTATTTACAAAATCTGCATTCTCTTTAATATCACATCACCATCTTTAACAACACCTGACACATCTTCAACATCCATAGCAATAGTTCTTTCCTTTAACTAGAAAAAAATAAAATTATTTAAGTTATATGAAGGTATATGAATGTATATATTACATATAACTATGTACAAAATGTAGAAAAACAAAATATAAAAACATTATATACAGTAATATACATGTATATAAACTTATATGTTATATATACCTAATTAAAAATATGAACAAAAATAAAAAATAAAATAATTATACATAAATTATATGAAGGTATATGAAAATATATATTACATATACCTACTTAGAAATCTAAAGAAAATAATACAATAAAAGCATCATAAATAAGTTATATATAAGCATATGAACGTAAATATATACCTACATAAAAATTTGAAGAAAAAAAATCATTGTATAACAAAAGTAATAAGAAAGTATATAAAGGTATATAAATATATATGTTGCATATACCTACTTAAAAATATGAATAAAATAATAAAAAAAAGCATTATGAATAATTTATATGAAGGTATATAAAGATTTATGTCATATATACCTATTTAAAAATGTGAAGAAAAGAATGCAATAAAAACATTATGTATAAGTTATATGAAGGTATATATTTCATTAACCAATATAATTAATTTTAAAAATAAAAAAGAACATGCCTCAAATTCTTGTTTCTCATCATTAACATCATCAAAATCATCTTTAGCATCATTAAAATCATCAGAATCATCTTTTACATTATCAAAATTATCACTATCAATATATTCAACTTCATTAACATCATCCTATAAGAAATTAAATATATAATTAAAAAATTAAATATAAAAAACAAGAATAACAATGTTTATATGTACTTACAAAAAGAAAAAAAAATAAAAATACCTCAGAAACAATCTTCTTAGATAAACCAACCAACAAATTAAAAACTTCATTGAGTCTCTTCTAAAAAACATACATCATTAATTTAATATCTTTTTTCAAAGACTTAAAATCTTTATCAATTTTATCTTGCTTCAATGAAAACATTAGCAATTTGACTCAACAACATATCTTATTTAGAAGAAACTTTACTCAACTTCTTTTTCATATTATTAATACACTCATCAAGAACAATATTTGAATTTCTCTTCTTACGCTTTCCCTTATCAACATCAATATCAGTATCACCAAAACTAGCAGCATTGTCAATATCACCATCCATTTTATTCACATGTTCATCACCTTCATCAATATCTTCATGCTCTAAAACATTATACAATATACCCAACTTCACTAAAACATTATACAACATACCCAACTTCAACTTCTTCATTTCAACTTCAATAGAATAAATATTTACTGATTCCAACTACAAAAAAAATTAAATAAAAATAAAAATATAATAAAAAATCAAAGAATATAAAAAACATAAAACAAAACATACCTCCAAACCAGGACGAGAAAGAACATCTTCAAAATCTTTCAAATGCGGATTAGAATCAAAAGACCAACAAACAAGATGAGGAAAATAACTCTGAACCTTTGTACCAAACTTTCTACCAAGCAATGCACAACACTCATAAAACCAACTTTGAAGTGCAAATGGAAATTGTAATATCCCAATGTATGCCCTAGAAGTTTTAATACAATTGTTGTTTGATTTGAATTAAATGTATATATGTTTTTGCAAAGGAAATGATTGTGTTAATGGAATGTATATGTTGTATATATGTTAATATATATAACATATATGTTGGTCATAAGAAAAGTCAAGAGAAGGAAAAGGTGTGGTGGAGGATTTTTGGAAATTATTATTATTATTAATATATATATATATATATGTGTGGTTAACGTGAGAAGAGGAAAAAGGAAAAAGATATTTTCTTTCTTCTTCTTCTTCTCCTTTTGGTTCTTGTACGAGAGAGAGAGAGAGAGAGAGATAGAGAGATGTGATGATCTTCATCAAAATCTTAGGGTTTTAAGAGAATTGAAGGTAGAGATTGAAGATTTGACAAGATATTCAAGTAAGTACTCAATTCTTTGTGTTGATTCCTATTGTTTGAGTTTGGATTTGATGATGATGATGATGATGATGATGTTAATGAAAGATTGAAGTATATATATGTGTGGAATTGGTATTTAGATGATGATAATATGGTTAATTGTGAGGATGATGATGAATTGTTGAATTGTTGAATAAGGGTTTAGTATTTTGAATTGGGGATTTGAGTAATTGATTATAGTGATGTTTATAATGACTATTATGATGATATAATGAAGTTATATAAGTGTTAAATTGATAGGAAATTGGTGAAGATAAACAATATGTTGATTAAGAGTGTTGTAATATGAATTTTGAAGTGTTTGTGTTTTCATGGATGAGATTTCGAAATTCATGATTTCTGGCCTAACACGGCCAGTGACACGGCCGTGTGGTTGGGCGTGTAATCGATACTGAGTTGGACGTTTGTGACACGACCATTAACACGGCCATGTTACTGAGCGTGTTATAGCTACTGTGAGAAATGTAATTGACACGGCCATGAACACACCCGTGTTGTTGGGCGTGTAAATGTTTCTGTATGGCAGAATGAGTGACACATCCGGTGACACGCCCGTGTTACTGAGCGTGTCAAAGCTTCTGTATTGTTGGTTTAGGGCACGATTAGGGACACGCCCGTGTTAATGAGCGTGTCAAGTGTTGAGTTTGCCCTAGTTAGTTACCATTCTTATTGTCTTATGGGTATAATTATCTTTGGATTAGGTTTTGAGGAGATTGTGTGGCATTAACTTTAATGTTGAGAATACTTGAAAGAAGAAGTGTATAGATGGATGGGAATAGCTCTTGAGGTAAGTACAAACTTACATATAAGCATTCTTTTATGTGATTTTGAGATCTTAAACATATAAGCATTAATTTACTATATGGTTAAAACAATGTGACTAATGTTATTATTTGTATAGTGTGAAAGCTATGGTGATCATTCAAAAAGGTATGTGCAATGCAACTTGTTTTGATAAATATTCTAATGATGAGTTATATTAATGTGTTTTGAGAAGTGATGAAATGTGATGTCATTATGATTGGCTATGATAATTCAAATGAGACGTGAAGCCATTGTGATTGGCTATGATGATTCAATTGAGATGTGGGGCATGTTTGCCTAGATGATAACGAGAATTGAAAATGAAATTGATAATGAAATCATAAATGAATTGTGTGACTAATATGTTATTCATTTTCAGAGTTTTGTTGATTGGTGGCATGCCTAATAGTAACAATCTCTTGAAGTTAGGTTGGATTTGATCCTTGAAGCCAAGTTGGGTTGAAGTTTAACATGTTTTACTCCCCTTGAAGCTTGGTTGGGTCTAGTCCTTGAAGCCTAATTGAGATGTTACAACCCTTGAAGCTAGGTTGGATTGGTTCTTGAAGCCAAGTTGGGTTGATACTTAGCATGCTTTGTTCCCCTTGAAGCTTGGTTGAACCTAATCCTTGAAGCCTAGTTGGGATAATGATAAATGAGAAAATTTAACCAAAACATTAACTCTGAAAGTTAAATGGCATATTAGTGTCTTGTGGGCCCATGTATGTCTTTGTTTTAATGTGAATTATGGAATGAAATATAATATTATATGATATATGATGATAATCATGGAATGAGATGTATACAATACATAAGTAAATGTTTGAAAGTGAATATGGCTTGAGAAGCTATGTTGAATGATGAGTTTATGAAAACATAGTATGTTATGTAATGTGTGTATTGAAATATTGATTGTGAGTATTAGTGATGAATCATGATTGGTGAATTGTGAATAAAATAATGTTATGAAGTATGATATGTAACGTGTGTATTGATATATTGATTACGGATACTATTAATGAATTGGGGTTGGTGATAATGATTGTCTTCATTGGAAATGTGATTCATGATCGGTATGATATATAAGATGTGTGTTTTAATATATTGATTATGAGTATTAGTGATGGATTGTGATTGGTGATAATGTTATGTATATATGTACGTAATATATGAAATTAGCCGAGATATATGGAAGGTGCAATTAAAAAGGAAAAACATGATAAGAACTAATGGTACATTGAATTGATATATCATTATATGTTAGAATTTCTATAATGTATGTTTATATTTTATATTTGTACTACTAAGCTTTCGGGCTTAGCGCGGATGTGTACTCTCGCAGGTAGCTTGGTGGAAGATATGAAGTCTTTCGTTATGCCACGAGAAGAGTAACAATTTGTTGAGACCAACTAGAGGGTAATGCATACATGTATAACTTTTAATTATGATGTATTTCTGACGAGAGAATATTTATATGTATAAATGAAGTTTCGATAAAGATAATGATTTCGTAAATGTTATTTAAATTAACGTATTATGGTTTGAACTCTGTTACAGGTTTTTAAAAGGTAACGAAAAGTGACATCCTTATACTTTATATACTTACTGTATGTATACTAGGTATATGTATAGTACTTATATAGGGTATCGGGGTGTTACAGAAATCCAACCAATCTATAAAACTTAGTATCGTGCTTTTAATAGTCTCACCAAATTTCTGTTTAAGACTATTGATAGTAAGATAAAAAAATATCCAACCCAAAAGGATAATCAAAATAATTACCACTATCAATAAAATCAAAATCCTCCATATGAACTAATTTAACCTTAGGAGAAGATAAAAAAGAAAAGATGCAAAACATACAAAATAGCAACTTTAACAGCATTCTTATCATATTTCCATTTTTTTTAAGAAAACTATTCTCAATATCAAACTTAGAAATCCTACCCTTACCACCAAAATATTAAGAAACCAACTCATTATCATCCTTAGAAGATAAAAACTTATTCCTATCACCAACACATTTCAACCAGTAAACAAACTAAACTCGCGAAGACCAAATACCAAATCAACACCATCAAAATTAAACTACATCTGCTTAGGATTAAGTTGCTTCACCTCCCTTAAAACTAAAGAATAAAAAAGTTGCGCTTGAATCTTAAAAGGAATAATATTTGAAACAAAACAAAAAGGTGTTTGCCAAAATAACTCTGATTGACTAGAACTTAAAACAGACTTCAAATTAGAAATAACTTCATACTTCATCTCAAAGTCAATTTTAATAAAATGAAAATCTTTATCAGTCAACACCTGAAAAAAAAATTACTAACTATAATAAAAAAAAATCAACTCAAATCTCTGTATATGTTAAATATAGTTTAAAAAATAAAAAAATATATACACTCTCGAAACTACAATACTGTAAAAACATCTTTTTTTGGGAGATGATTTCCCACTAATAAAAAACTTCTTTATCGACTTTTTACCATTACTACTAGATTTCTTGGGAGACTTCTTCATCAATTTCTTACCAGAATCAATATCAGATTTCTTAGACGACTTCTTCAATAATTTCTTACCAGACTTTTTAGCCAAAGTCTTACCTATACCACTATCAGATTTCTTCGGACTATCCTTAATAATAGAAGATTTTTTCAAAAATCTAATAGTTTGAGAAGGAGTTATATGAATGCGAAGAAAAGACAAAGACTTAACTATATAGTGAAATCAAAAGAAAAATTGCTACTAAAATAACGACAATAAAAATGAAAAATAGAGAAAATGCAAAGACCACAATAAAAAATGAAGAGAAATTGGATACTAATAACTTGAAGAGAAAAATGAAAATATGAAGAAAATGAAAACAAAAAATGTTCAGTATTTTTGTAAAAAAAAACTAAAAAGTTTAAAACTGAAAAAATCAAAAATTAAAAAGTGAAAATAAAAGTTGGAGAGTTAAAAACAAAAATAAAATTTTAAAAGATAGTAAATAATGTAATTTCCTCGTTATTTTTTCAAATTAAGCCCACTTATTCCAACCTCGATTCCGAAATTTGAATTAAAGGCGACCTTAGTTGGTTACTTTTGTAAATTTTCCCAAATTTTTTGCGCAACCCGACCATTAGCTAGGATTGGGCGGGGTTTTGTGGTTGTCTGAATGTGATCGCACTTATCGTTTCACCAAAATTAAAAATAAGAAAGCGGAGGCATATACAAAGACAGTTGATTTTATCGCCAAATTCAACATTATTAACAATGCTTCTTCGATTAAATCTACTTCGGTTCTCTTTTCCCACTCTCTCATCATCTTCTTTTTCAAAGACGCAATTTGCAGTGCCCAGTTTCTGAAAATGTGATGTTATACGACGTCGTCTACTGGGTTTTCAAACAAGCTCTTGTTTCGCCAGCTTTTCGAAAAGGACTCCTCTACTTATACCTGTTTGCTTGCTGATGTCGCTCACCCTTATAAGCCTGCTCTGGTTTTTTACACTTCTCTTTCTTTTGTTTATTTATTTTTGAGCTATAATACTTTTAAATTAAATTAAATTTATTTTTTCTGTCTGTAGTTGATTGATCCAGTTGACAAGAGAGTGGGCAGAGATCTTAACCTTGTGAAAGAGTTAGGGTTAAAGCTAATTTACGCTATAAACACTCATGTTCATGCTGATCATGTCACTGGAACTGGCTTGATAAAGGTTTGGCTGCATCCTTTTCGTTTTAATTTGTGCTTTTTTTTTAAATTGGAATTTCTTGTTAATATTTCATATATTTTTATTCTTATATTTTGCAGACTAAGGTTCCTGGCGTCAAATCTATCATCTCAAAAGCAAGCAATTCAAAAGCTGATCTTATTATTGAAGCTAGTGATAAGATATATTTTTGCAATTTTTTTTTGGAGGTTATTTATTTATTTTTCTGATGACTAATCGTTGTTAGAGTAATGCTCCTTGGAAATTTGTAGCAGCAAGGCAAAGAGTAGGAAAAAAGGGTTTTCTTGGAGATTAGAATTATTTGATGATAAATATTAAGTTCATAAAAAGGGATTATATCAAAATATTCCTAAATTAGATTTTACATGGCTGCATTAATCTACCCCATTCCAAGAAGACTCAACCTTGAATATTTATAATTGCGAAGCATTAACAATTGGAGTTGGAGAGGAAAAATTTTAATTATACTTCCTTTGACTCGCCAAGTTCTCTGGAGCGCATAAAAAATCAGTCATCCAAATTGCTAGTGGTGTAGCATTCTTTTATTCACCATGAATTAGAAAATTATTTATCTGCACTTTTATGTACATGCTCCTATATATCTTCTGTTTTAAGATAGCTACCTTACCTTATCATCAAAATTCTTGAGTAGGAAAAGAGAGAACAAAACTTGGTAAACAGACCTTGCAAAATACTAAAAGTATTTGTAACAGCATGCTGGAGTATTTATAGAGGCTTAAGTTTAGTAATCCTACACTTCTAAGTTATGAGGAAATGCAAATTTTCATCATGAAGGATGAATCAAATAATCCTTAAATCTGGTTTCATTTGACTGCATTACATAAGTTAACAATATTTTAAAGATTCTAATCAAAGTATGATTTAATTAATATATAATAAAAGTATGATTTGAAGGAGAGCCTTGGCGCAGCGGTAAGTGTTGTTGCCGTGTGACCTGAGGTCACGGGTTCGAGTCGTGGAAATGGCTTTTTGCAATTAATTACAAGGGAAGGTCGCGTACAAAGACCCAATGGGTCCGACCCTTCCCCGGACCCTGCTCATTGCGGTAGCATTCGTGCACCGGGCTGCCCTTTTTTTTTAAAAAAAATTTCTTTAAATGGCGTAACTATTGTGGTAAATATAATATCAAGTATTGTGTATATGTGTTATAACCTTAGTTCTTGAAGTTTTCTTCCATTGCTATTTATTTCAGTACCAAATTTTGCTGATGCTGTTCCATCTTTTTTATGTTTCCAACTATCCATCCATCAATGAACCCAATCAATTTATATTTTAATTTTGACAGGTTCGAGCTACTCCTGGCCATACATTAGGCTGTGTTACTTATGTTACTGGAGATGGGCCTGATCAGCCCCGGCCAAAGATGGCTTTCACTGGCGATGCTTTACTGATACGGGGATGTGGAAGAACTGATTTTCAGGTTTGGTATCTTAAATTTTCATAAAAGGTTGTATTTTAAGAAGATATCAAGCATTGTTTTTAAACTCATTAATATTTTACATCCAGGGCGGAAGTTCACATCAACTCTATCACTCAGTGCATTCACAGGAAATAAATAAATAGGAAGTTGACAGACTTAGAAGCAGTGAATGTAGACTTAACCTGGACTTTATTTTTTCATGGATTTAGATATTCACCTTGCCCAAGAATACTTTGGTCTATCCTGCTCATGATTACAAGGGATTCACTGTATGGAGCCATTGCTTAGCTCATGTTAGATTATCTAACTCATTCATACAGCTGATCATGTTAAACCGTTGCGTGAGTTGCAGGTTAGTACTGTTGGAGAGGAAATGCTATACAATCCCAGGCTAAAGAAAGATGAGGTGACCCTTTTGGCCTCATGTTTCTTGTTGTCTTTTTTTTTTCTGCTTCTATGTGATTATTCACAAACTGACACGTAACCTACTGACATTTGTGTGCTTCACTAGTTTTTTTCTTTTTTGATACATAAGAAAATAGTTACTAGCTTTTTTGCCTCTTGTTTCATTATTGTTTGCTTTGGCAGAATTTGGCACAACTTCTGTATTACTGATATGGAGTATTGATTTTTTTAGACGTGAAAAACATGAGAAAACACAAGAAATCTGAAGAGAAATACTTGAAATATTCTGGTTTTTCTTGTTACTAAAAAACAAAGCACATTAGCCTTTATATAAGGCTTACAACTGATTACAAGCAATTTTGAATTTTAACTAACTAAATTTCAAATTTGATCGGACACATTGCTGATCCAATAAGCATACAATACCACATATTTTAGCTAAAAGATCAATAGATAGCTAAACTAACTAATGCAAAATACTTTGATAGATTAAGCTGGAGTATTTTGCAACAGTGGCAACTTAAAACTCCTCCTTGATACTCTTGCTAAATAATTCAGATTGAATTATCTTGGAGCTCCATCTCACCATCTTGCAAAATTAACCCTTATGTACGGAGCGCTTCTCTCTTCTTAATTTCATAATTTTCATGATTTCCTGGAGCACCTCCCACCAGAATCTGTTTGAATTTATGGTACAATTCTCACCAACAAGGCTCTCAGTTTTTTTTAACGTCTTTTATATTTAAAACAGAAAATTTTCTTCCCCTTCTTCATGAGTCGTGATTTCAGGATTTTTTTTATCTCAAATCTACAAGCTTTTGCTGCATGCCCAAATATCTTGGATTTGCCTTTCCCTTGTGCCAAATACTTTTTCTTCATGACTTTTTCTTGCAAATTCCATATGTAGTATATTTCCCAACATAATATTTATTACTTACACTTGAAGATGGATATTTGGACTTGAGCTTTGCTTGCAAAGATTCCTATGTGAGCTCTTGGTTTGTCATGGAGAATCTATGCTCTTGAGCTTTCAAGGCTCCAATGAGTTACAGTATAGTGCTTTTGTCAACCCCCTTTTGATCTGAGATGTTTTCACCATACATTCTCTGTTCACAACTTGGAGAACTATTGTAATATATTCTGACATTCTCACCATCTTTCATCTTCAACACCTCAAATTCTCTTCTCAAAGTCTGCAACTTCACTTGGTTCATCCAGCAAAACCTTGAAACTCCATCAACAGATCCCATGCCTTCTTGGCTGTTTCTGCACTCATAATCCTTGGAAAAATTTCACTTTCTGCTGAGAGTATGAAATATAGAGCTTTGAACGGCTTTGCTATTTCTTCCTTGTACTAATACACTCGTGCAGCTGTTGGATTTGCTCTTAAGGGAGTTGGCTTATACTCCCCTTGCACTACTTCCCACAAGTCATGAGCCATGAAGTACGCTTTCATCTTGACTACCAAAAGTCCTAAATCTGACCATGGAAAGTATGTGGTGTTGGTAGAAGCCATAGGTTTCTTCTCTCTCTCAAGCAACCAAATTTATCACAGGCCTTCAAGAACTGAGAAGCTCTGATACTATTTATTGACTTTTAGAGGTGAAAAACATGAGAAACACAAGAAATCTGTAGAGGAACACTTCAAAATATTCTGGTTTTTCTCATTACTAAAAAACACAGCACATTTAGCATTGTACATGCTTGAGACAATTGATTACAAACAATTTTTTGAATTTTAATTAATTGAATTTCAAACTTGATTAGACACATTGCTGGTGCAATAAGCTACCACAGTACGATATGTTTCAGCTAAAAGATCGGTAGATTGTTAATATAACTAATAAAAAAATATTGATTGATTGAGCTGGAAAACTAATTTAACTAATTTTGAATGAATGATCCATATTTCTACACTTAATATATATTATATGCATGCATGCATGTATGTATGTATGAATGCTTCTCATTATTCTATTTTCTTTGTAGGAAACATTTAAGACTATCGTGGAAAGTAAGTGACACAAGACACTCTGGCATCTTTTATACTCTTATTACCACTATAAGTCTGAATTTTACATCGATCTGCTATTTTACAGATCTTAACCTTCCATATCCAAAGATAATTGACATCGCTGTTCCTGCTAACATGGTTTGTGGGTTGCAAGATCTGTTTGCAAAGCATAGCAAGGCCACGTCAAACTAGAAACAATCTAGTGTGTGCCTAGTATGAAGATTTTATTAGGTAAACATGTAGAACGCCTTGAGATTTTTCTCTGATTGCATTTCACATTCAGTTTTTAAAATCGTGCTTTGTGTCATGCAGTTCACATATTAACTCACATCTCAACTCTCTGCATTAATAGACTGCCATAAAGAATATTGACTTCACAACAAGATTTTGACATTACTGAAAAAAGTGCCATAAAAGACTGATCTTACGAACTGCATATATACCCATTTGTTTGTGCCAATGGATTTAATTTGACTGGGTCTACACATTGGGAGGGGTAACCCTCTCCTTTTTCTATTTTGCTAATATCTAAATTTAAGCAAATATGTATCTTCTAATGGCCATAATTTTCATTTGCAGATAAAAAGGGGCTTTGTTGAATCCTGTGGTTAGTCTTTATAGGTTCTTTCTTAATGCAATAATCAACACACCGATTCACTAACCTACCACTGCAAGTAGAGGTTCGTAAGATATTTTCCAGGTGAGCTCCATCGAGGATAAATTGGTTGCCATGTGCAATATTTTGGCATACCTTTTTTCTCTCCAGCATCTTTTTGTAATTACATTTTTGTACTTTTTATTTAAAGAACTAAGTTGAAATCTTTATGTGACTTGTATACTTTTTATTTAAAGATCTTGAAAAGTTATGAAAAAAGTTGTACACAAATGGGCTCTTATTAGTATCATTAGGAGGGGATCGGATGTTGGTGGTTACCTTGCTCTTAGAGCAAGCGGAAGTGAAGGGCAAATTCCGAGTATTTAAAAAATTTTGCTACGCCACTTGGTTTGTTCCATTATTTGAACAACCAATTTATTAATTAGTGTGCAAAATACACGTGTAAAAGGAAGAGAGGAGGGTGATCTTACTCTCTCTTATCTTGCAGATAAGATTTCTCGCCATATTTATTTTTGAACTCTCGAACAGTCTCTTGTTGGTTGGTATCTATTTCTATTGAGCTAATTTTTTTTCTTTGTGCTTGTGGTGTTTTTAAATCATCTACTTAGTAGATCCTAAGTTGGTTTAAAAACTTCAAGCCACTCACCAATTGGAAAGATTAGGTATTGTCTCGTATGTATTAAGAAGGAGATTGAATTGGTGATATAAAATTTTGAAAAAAATAATTGAATCGAAACTGTATGTCCATTCACCAATCTTTAAATTGGGTATTTTTCACTACAAATGAAGTTCTAGCAAATTCAATTTCAACTTAGTGTTCAAACCCCAATGAACTTTACAAATGTATTATGGCTCAAATCTTACAAGTGTTTTATCCTAGGCTTACACTAAAAGCTCAAGTATAGGGTTCACATTCAAACCTTACAAGTATTTTCAAGACTCGTACTCAAATCTAATGTTTAAAATCACAGCAAACTTTTCATGAATTTTCTAAGACTCACTCTCACAATATAACAAGTGTTTGAGGTCACTCAAGTCAAACAAGTGTTTGGGGTTAACACTATTAGAGATAATGGTTCCTCATCTTTAGCTGTCAGTTAGCAATAATCATAGGAGATTATTTGTATCAAATATGTTGTATTTCTATTATAATAAATCTTTTTTTTTGTATTATTTGTAACATTCAAATTGCTATACTCTTATATATATATATATATATATATATATATATCTGCTTTAACACATAAATGAAATACAACCCTTCAAATATTTTCATGGTATCAGAGCTCTTGAGCTCCAATGAGTCACCTTTACTCCACCATGTCAGACGCTTCCAACAACCAAACACTCTCGCTTAACTTAAAGGACAAAATCTTCTCCATTAATGTCACATCCTAACTTCCTCTAAAATTGACTGTCGTCAATTATATATCCTGGTAAGCACAATTTCTCACACTGGTTTTGACTTAAATGGCTGTCACTGGAAATCTCACGTCCACCTTCTACCATCACTGAAAATGATACATCCAAACCAAACACTGCCCATAAAATGTGGATTCATCGAGATAGGCTATTATTATTGTAGCACTTTTATATTTTATATACGTATAATACATATATATATAGAGAGAGTATATACATAGAATATAAGAATATCACATCAATTCACTGTAGAAATCATTATAATTAACGTAAAAATATTTATATTATTTGAAGAAAAACTCAACTAATAAATCTATACATTTTATAATATTAATATAGTATATTTAATAGAAACAAATTCTCTAAAAAAATTTCACCAGGATTTTATCTATAATTTTTATCACAATCTGCACATAAAAATTTAACACTCTCGATAATTCTACTTCATCCACAAATCCTCCCAAATCTTCGATACACAATCAAAACATATTTAAAATTATTTATCCTATTTAAATAAATACTTATACATCATAGTCTCAATTCCTCAATTAATACACAAGAGTTGAGAATCAAAATACATAAACTAAAATACTTATAAACCATAATTTTTACATATATGCAATTGGCACTGTTGGTCTTATGGCACCAATATCTCCAAAGATCACTTACAACCCGAATCTCTTTGATCAGCAATTTTTTCACCTGTACGATTTATACAATCGCACTAAGCAATATAGCTTAGTGATACATATTCCAACAATAATATATATACAAAAAAAAAAAACTTATCCTTATAATATAATTTGCGATTTCAAAATAATTATCTTTTATTTTACAGTTCATTCATCATATGTATATATATACATATATATTCAACTCACTAACACACACATACACACACTGGGTTCAATATCCCCTATACAATTATCAAGTCCAGTTATCACAATATCAATATCATAACTCAGTTCTTCTTAGGTTCATAATCAATCTCAATCAAATGACCTAGCTCTGCTCAGGTTTATCAACATATGCATTATCAATCTCACTTTATTGGACAAGTAATTATTTAGGGCACAAACACGCAGTATCACTATACACAATCACATACTCATTAACTCTTAACAACTTTCCACACTTTCCAAATGATCAACCTTGTCATGATCACTATCACATTTCCTCATTCTCACTTATCAATTCCATATTTTTAGCTCATCAAATTACATATCCATAAGTCACATTCACAACGTGACTTATTTTTCATATTTTCTTACAAGTGACTTATTTTTCATATTTTCTTACAAGTCACAAATAAGTCCATATTGGATATCATACCACATAACATAAATATACCTCACATACCTCACATATATACATCAATCTACATTGAACTTTTGACAATGTGCCACCCATCACATAAGTATGCCACAATGCATAGATTATGTACATAGCCATATCTTAAAGTAATATCATACATACATAATGTCCACCCTTATTTAATGTAAACACAAGTTATTGAATATATACTAACCTTGTTCCACTTTTCAAGCCTTATTTTTTGTGAAACTCTACGCTCCTCAACTTTTATCAATATGGTCTACACACACATAATCCAACAACAATTAACATTACTCATTTAAATTCACTTTCATGCTCAATGTATATCAAAATATCATTATTTATGCAATTTCCATCAAAATTTCATTAAACCCCTAAATTCACAACTTGCTACTTTATCCAAACTTCAACCAACTCAACTCATTTCCAACTTTTAACCATAAAATCATTGCTTACTTACCAAAATAGCTATAAAACAATCATTTCCATAATTAACTCAACCTCCATGCAAAACCCTAATTTCACATTATATGGCTATAATCCTAACTTCATCCAAGCTTATCCATATTTCATCTCTGACCATAAAATCATCACATACATATTAAAACAAAACTAAATTCATCCATCGCCATAATCATAATCATTCATATTAGAAACCCTACTTACACATATTCATTACCAAACCCTACTTTCATTAATTATATCCAATTTAACTAATAAATCAATAAATCACCATATAATCATCGTTTTAACTTCATTTCTATTAAGTTTAGCAATCAAACATATGTTCTTTCTCTAACTATTTTAAACATAATCATAAAACCAAGGAAATAAAGCTTTAAAAAAGGGGACTTACTTGAATTTTTATTTTCTGTTCAAAACCAACTTATAAACCTTGGATTTTGGGCTAAATTTTAGTGTTTTTAAAGAAATTTTCTCTCTCTCTCTCTCTCTCTCTAGATGTTGAATTCAGCCATGGCTAACTAAAAGGAAAAGGATAACTCTCTTTTGCTTCTTCTAATTTTACCATCCATAAGTATGTATATATTAATTAATTAATTTACCTTTAATTTTTCTCCACATATTCTTTTCTTTTTTTTGACTTTTTTTTATTTATTTAACAACTTTTCATCTATACTTATACATATATATATATATATATATATTTCACTTATATTTTATTTATATGCCATATATATTATATGTATATATATATATAATGTATACACCAAGTATATCTTATATATATATCTTGTATATATTATATATATATCCTTTATATATCATGTACATACCTTATATTTTCCTTTTTTAACATACTAGCTATTCTTCAAATTAATTATTTAATAATATCTAAAATTTACGGATGTTATAGTTGCACAGCACAATCACATCCATATCTGATTCTCTTGTTTCTCTTGTTTTTGTATCACAAACATCTAAAGAAATTTAGGAAATTAGCTGAACTCTTTGTTGATAAGTCACGATCCTCGTAGTACCATATCGTTGTCTGAATATATGTAGGAGATTAAAGTCATTGTTGAAGAATTAGCACTTGTTGACTCGCCATTATCTGACGATGATATTACACTCTACATCCTCAATGGAGTTAGTAAAAAATTTCATGTACTGCTGCCATTCATGCTCGCTACACCTCCGTAACGTTTGAGGAGCTTCATGACAAACTCCATGACTTCGACACTTTTCTTAGATGCTACTTTACTTCAGAAACTCCTTTAATTTCAGAGAACAATACAATAATAAATTTTCAAGCAAAATCACATTCACCATCACATTCTTCATGCCAATTCACCTCTTCACAAGCTTAAAACAACACCACTCGCTCCAACAAAACCCGTACCCTTAACAACCATCCCTTATCACCCATTCAATATCATTTTCATGACAAAGTTGGTCATTCAGCCAAAACCTACTTCCAAATAAAAAATAACCGCCCATGTTACCAAAACTACGACTCATACGTCACTTTGTCTTATTGACTTTACAGCCACACATCACATTGCCTCTGAAATGAGTAATCTCTCTTTGCCCTCTGAATATAATGGCCCAGATGACATTCTACTTAGCGATGGTTTAGGTTTGCCCATTACTCACTTAGGTTCTATCTCTCTTAAACATTCTCCTACTTCTTTTCACTTAAAAGATGTCTTATGTGTACCTCACATGAAGCAAAACCTAATTTCTATTTCTCAGTTTTGCAATACTAATAATTTTTCAATTGAATTTTTCCCTTTGTCTTTTCATGTGAAGGATATAACTACAGGGGCGCTGCTTCTACAAAGCAAGAAAAATAGTAGTGTTTATGAGGGGCCAAGTGTGAATCCATCTCAACCCTCTGTTTCTGCCACTATTATTGTCAACTAGCACAATCGCGTTGGCTATCCCTCCTCAATTATTCGTTAGCTTGCTGGTTCCTTTTCACTTACTATTTCTCCACCTTCAATGTTATATGATTTTGTTCATGTAATAAAATTCACAAGTTGCCTTTTGGCACCTCCTTTTTGACATCTAAATGTCCATTAGATTTGTTTTTTCTTTTATTTTTGAGGCACTGCTCTAATTATGTCTTGTGACAATTATTATTATGTCATTTTTTTCGATCAATTTACCCATTATTCCTAGTTTTTCCCTATGCAATCAAAATTTGATGTTTTAATTATTTTTTCAAAATTTAAAACTGAAGTTGAAAAACTATTTTAACAATCTGTTAAACATTTAAAAATTATTGGTGGAGGTGAATTTCTTGGTTTAAAAATCATATCTTGAGCTAATGGTATCCACCATCTCTTAAACCTCCACATAATCCACAACATAATGGCATAGCAGAACAAAATCACAGACACATTATTAAGACTGGCCTTACTTTGCTTCACCATGCCTCACTTCCTTTTCATTTTTGGACCTACGTATTTTACACAGCCGTTTATCTCGTAAACCACCTACTCACTCTAGTTCTCTCTAATGAGTCACCTTATTTCAAGCTATATGGAACTACACCCAATTACACCAAATTGCGCACATTTGGCTATCTTTGCTACCCCTGGCTTTGCCCTCGTCACAAATTATAAGCTAAATATGTCCCATGTATGTTTGTTGGCTATGCTGTCTCTCAAAGTGCTTATTTGTGTTTTAATTTTAAAACATGAAAATTCTTTACCTCCAAACACGTATTTTTTTATGAAAAATACTTTTCCCCACTATAACTCAAACTCTAATATTCCCAAAGTTACTCCCAATGATATCTCACATTGGACTCTCTTAAATGTACCCCGCTTTTATCAAATTCCCATTATATGCAATTCATATGATTCTTTGACATCCCCCTCGCAACTGGACTCATCCTTGGTCACTCATACTCACTAAACTAATTCTTACCTTGCAGAATCAGTGCACTTTGGTCCTTCTCAGCCATCGCCCACAATATCTGCTTCTCCGACCGTTCCACTATAAAGACACCACTCTATGACAAACTGGTCACAAAATATCATATTCAAACCAAAAATCATCCACTCCACCAGTACCCAGCCTGACTCACCACCCATTGGGCCTGCCTGTATTACCCAAGCACTCATAAATGATAAATGGCATGAAGCATTATCTGCTAAATTCAATGCTCTCCTAAAAAATGGCACTTGGAGCTTAGTCCCATTACAACCTGGAAAGCATGCAATCGGATGCAAATGGGTATTCTAGATAAAGAGAAGTTTTGATGGGAGCATCTCTTGGAATAAGGCTTCCCTTGTAGCCAAGGGATTTCACCAAAGACCAGGAATTGATAATCATAAAGTTTTCAGCCCCAGAGTTAGGCCTGTGATAATTCGACTTATCTTAACTATTACAGTATCTAATCACTGGCTAATTCAACAGTTGGATATCAACAATGCCTTCTTGTATGGTCCCTTTCATGAAGAAGTTTACATGGTATAGCCACCTGGCTTCATAGACTCAACCAGGAAGTCTTATGTTTACAAGTTGCACAAGTCAATTTATGGCTTAATGCAAGCTCCACACGTGGTGCACTGCTCTTTATGATTTTTTTTTTATCTCTTATGAGTTCATTAAGCTGATGCATCTTTGTTTATTTATTCTCAACAGGGTATTGTTATATATTTTTTGGTGCACGTGGATGATTTCATTATCATTGGCAATAGTTCATCTCACATCAGCAAATTCATTGACATTATAATTTTTCATGAAAGATCCTACTCCTTTCCACTTCTTTCTTAGCTTTTCAGTTACTTCTACAAGTGGGGGTCTATTTTTATCATAAGAACAGTACATTGGTGATCTCCTTCAACGAACAAAGATGCAAGATGCCAAGCCAATTGGTTCTTCTCTTGCTGCAAATTGCAAACTTAACTTAATAGCTCTCCACTATAAGATGTCTCTCTTTATGGTAGCACACCGGGTTTCTTACAGTACCTTTCATTCACTGGACTAAACATAAGTGTGTCAATAAACTCTCCTAATTCATGCACAAACCTACTCAAAATCACTAGCACGCTATAAAAAGAGTGCTACTCTATCTCAAGAGAACCATCACACATGGTCTAGTTATTCGACCTAGTTCAATGATACATCTATCGACCTTCTCTGACTCGGATTGGGCCAGGGATTGTGATAACTTCTTGTCCACAAGTGCTCATATCATTTATCTTGGTTTCACTCCTATTTCTTGGTCCTCAAAATGTTAAAGCACGATTGCTCGCTCATCTACAAAGGCAGAGTATCGTGCAATTGGAACCACAACCTCCAAACTCTTTTAGATACGATCTTTGCTTAGTGAAGTTCAACTAGAAGTCAACTATACAACTTTCCTATTCTATGATAACATAGGCGCCACTTACTTTTATGCTAACTCAGTTTTTCATATTAGAATGAAACATTCATCACTAGATTACCATTTTGTACGGGAATTGGTAAATGCTGAGAAGCTCATTATTCATCATATTTCAACTACAAATCAACTTGCTAATTTGTTGACAAAACCGCAACACAAGTACAAGTTACAGTAATGTCCCAAGATCGGTGTCTCTGATGGGAGCACCATCTTGCGAGGGCGTGTTAGAGATACTGGTTCCTCATCTTTAGTTGTCAGTTAGTTATAACTGTGGGGGATTATTTTGCATCAAATATATTGTATTTCTATTGTAACAAATCTCATCTTTACATTATCTGTAAATTTCAAATTTCTACACTCTTGTATATATATCAACTTTAACACAAATGAAATATAAGCCTTGAAATATTTTCAAATACTCAACTTTTAGAGCATTCAATGCTCAACATCTAACGTGAAGTAAGAAACTGAGAGTCTAGGGCTCAAGAAATGAAAATACAAAAGTTTGGACACTTAAAAGATTTTGCTAATTAACATTCAATGCTTTTGGAGGGAGTATTTATTAACTCCTAACAACTTATGACTGTTGTAAATAGTGATGGTGTAGAAATTTTCTCAACACCTATATCTTCCAATTTTATTATAGGTTCGGCCATTATTCTTTAATCACATCCAACCTTTCCCATTATAAGGTTTCTTCTATCAAATTTGAGTTTCCACTACTTGGGTTTTCTTTTATTCTTCCTAACTATATTCATGTGTGTGTAGGTATTCACATCTATACTTTTTTATCCTTCCATTTCTAGTTATATTAAATTGAAATGCTTATTCGCTTATTCACGAGTTCTAAATTCCAAATTCTAGAGTTTTCTCTGGTTTTGACTCTAGAATTTCCCCTAACTAACCAACCGATGCCACATGAAATGTACATGTTATGAGCGGAATGTTACATTTAGTTTAAGATATTTAAATCAAACACATACATCATGCGAGTAAAAAAAAATTTAAAAAATGCCTTTATTATAATAATAACAATAATAATAATGTATAATATAGTCTAAAGTGATTGTGTTTGGATTCATTTACAATACCCATGACTTAAGAGATCCTACAGTTGAAATTTACATAAAGGAAACTAGGATTGTCACTACTTCTTATGGTGATTTCCTTATGTTGCCAAAACTTACAAATTTCAAAATTGTATTTCCTTGAAATTTCAAAATTGTATTTCCTTGTTTGTCCATGATTTTTTTCCTTGTTCTATTTGTTATTCTAAACCTATGTACGAATAATTATATATATAGGAATCTATTTCTTAATGTAATTAAGGTTTAGTTACTCCTATACAAACACCAATAAGTGGCTGAATTTGTTAATGAACAAGCATAAATTGGTTTGCGCTACGCCGTGATTTATGATATTTTATATTATTTTAAATGCATAAATAATATTATGCATTAATATTGAAATAATTTATGTATTAATATAATTATTATATAAAATAGTATTATATATGTAAATGCACATATATTAAAAATTTTCATATTCACATATTATAAAAATATTTATAATAATATGTCCAACATATTAAAATATTTTTTAAATTGATTTGAGAATTCATTGATAAAAAAGAATGTTCATAATATAATTTTTTATATATTGCTTTAATTAAAAAAATTTGAAAAATAATTAAAATTAGTAATTTGGTTTTAAAAAATGAGCAAAATTTTATTGTTTTATTTTTTTAATAGAAAAATTATAAAATTTACTTTAAAATGATACGAATAAAGTTAAATATAAAAGTGATAGAAGAACAAATAAATATATTAAGATTTAAACTAAGTTGATATAATAAGAATATCTTTAAATAAGTAAAAAAAATTATTTGATGATATTGGGATACACTATCTACTTTATGGCTTTTTAATTTTTCACTTTATAAAAAATCTATAAAAAATAAACTCAAATAAGATAAAACTTTAAATTCAAATATAACTAATAACACGTTCAATTTAAATTATTTTTAAGATAATTGAATTAATATTATCAGTTTAAAAGTAAAGATAAAATAATAAAAATATATTTAAAAAATTCACTATTCTAAAAATTATTACTTATAAATTACACCAAAAATTAAAATAATAATAAAAATAAAAATTTAAGAAGTCACTTTATAATAATAATTTGATCAATAAAATAATATTAGAATGTAATTTCAACCAAATTTTAACAGTTTATCAAACTTTTTACATATTATTTTTATTTAAATTTATGCCTAATATATGTTACATAATTTAAATTAATTATATATTATACTGATAGAAAATTATGACTTCATGTTTTTCTTTTGATTATTTCAAATTAAAATTTTTAAATATTAATCCTTATTTTATATAATTACATTACATTATATTATATTATAAAAGAATCTAAAAATTATAATTATGATATTTTTTGTATTTTAATTTTTAGTCATATACTTTTTTAATTGATTTTTATTTTAAGGATATCATTGTAATCTAAATACAACTATATTCAATATATGATTTTTTTATTATCTATTTAATTTTATATCTATTTTTTACTAATAAAATTATTCCTACATATTCCTACATATATGTTAATTTATTATTTATTGACACATTTTATCTTATAAAATTAAATTTAAATTTTACATACTTTTTATTAAAATATTCTTCAAGTTATTAAATAAAAATTTAATATTTTCATTTCTATTTTTATACAACTAATTAATATTAATGTAAATTAATCTTTAACAAAATTATTTACAAAAAAATAAAAATTAATTATGAAACTTATTCTATTAATTTAGCATTATATATTATATTAAATATAATAAATATTATTGTACTATTAAATTATAAATTTAATTTATTAGATTAATTAATCAAATTATTATTTAATATTTAATTAAATGGAAATCAATTAAATAAAAAAAATAGAAAATTGGTTGCCTAGCAACCAAAAATAATAAAAATGAAAATAGATGTAAAAAAAGAGTAAAATAAAAAAAGGATAAAATTGAAAATTAAAAAAAAATTGATTTTTTAGGATATCCAATTCCTTGTGACTCTTTTAGTGTGTGTGTGTATAATTATTAAATAAAAATTTTATTATTTGAGAACTGTTATAAATATAAAGAAATAAGTAAAAAATATGAGAAAGAAATAGGTAAAAAATATAATGACTTTTATTCATTGTAAGTTATATCATATACACCATCTAAGATAGGTTTATATAGAGATATAAGTAGACTTGAGATAAGAATATCTACTTAGAAGATTGCAACTATAATCTAGATGAGATAAAATTAATCATAATCTAAATAAGAAAAAGTTAATCTAATTAAGTAGCCATCCATATATTTTATGACACTTCCTCTTAAATGATTATTCATATAAATATGTCTTATTAAAACATTGCTAAGAAACACCCAAGTAGGATAAAAACTTAGCAAAAGAAAAGGAGTACAATATTTATAGTTAATTTCCTCTAAAAAATATATCTAATTAAGATATCTTTTAAGTGAACATATTTCAATATTATGTACATATCTTTTAAATATTGATATCAGCAGTTGTAGACACCAAAATTATCCATCTACCTAAATAAATCTTCAAAGATCATAATTATATTGAAGATGTGCACGCATTTAGAGTTGGAACTTAGGTTTGCTTAGCCCAATAGAATGTTTTGGTCCTTTTGGTATTGTTGCCAGACCTAGTGCGGGAGTGCTAGAAGGAGTGATAGTAGTACTAGAAGGAGTGGTGGGAACGGTAGAAGGGTTGGTAGAAAGATTCTTTAAGATTTAAAAATGTTTGAAACAAATATCATCTTCATGACATAAGTTGGAGGTACAACCGGGTTAACACAGTTGGTTTTGGACTAAAAATTATACATATCATCAGAAACACATTTGCCTAAACTCAAGAGAAGGTACTTGTAATATATTTAACATACAAGTGAACATTGTTTCTATTATGAAGCAGTTGTTTATATATTCTTTTCTATTGCATTGCCCACTTGCTGAAAGTGGATGAGAAAAATATTTTTCATTGGCCTAGTTTGATTAACTACATGTTCCTACATCAAGTGTACAATCTAAAGGCTGATGAGCTATCATTTAAGTTTAGAAATCAAGTTTTCACCATAGGAGCAGGTGTTGTCTAATTTATGGGTTAAAATATAATGGCACAGAGGATTTGGATGCGACCATCAATCCTTTTATGAATGAGTATGAAAATATGACTAGCAAGGAGATGCTTGCAGTATTTGAAGGTTGCAACAACATGAACCTTCAAGCTAAGTTAAGAGTCGCATGTCCGGTTGACCTTATGATTTTTTATGTAATGCTATTAAATCAAAAGTTGATTCTAGATTCTATTACTTGTTGATGATGTTGATATATTTAATAGCATCGCATGGGGTAAACTAAGTTGGAAGTTTATATGCTCAAACATCAAGGATGTTATTTAGAGTGTGAAGACGAAGGAAAAAGATGATGGATACTCTTTAAGTGGGTTTTTTATTGCATAAAAATTTTTGTAATAGAGATATTGTCATCTTTAGACTAGGTTTGGGGTTAAAAGAATTGCTAATCAGGTTCCAAAGATACTTAATTGGAAAATGGAGTCAAAAGTCTCATATCAAAAAGTCAAAGCAAAAATACGAGAATCGATACATCTAAATGATCTCATTTCTATGAAAATTTATTACTAATTAATTATGTTTAATTTGGGATATCATTCTTTCTCATTCAAAGTTATTGTATGCAGGTGTGCAAGTTATTATGTTTCAGCAAATGTCTAGAGATGAATAAGTATATCATGCTTTCTCTGCTTTTCCACTCAGCAAAGAAGGGGAGATCATGGAATATTTTATGCCGCCTTCCTGAACCAAGGCCCATAACCAAATATAAACTTTCCCAAGCTGGATTTCAAAATCCAAATATTAAAAATATTATGAAAAGGATTTCTGAGCTCAAGAGGGAAAAGACAACACTTGCTACAGATTTTGAGAGACATTTTGTCTTTTCTGAAAAATCAAAATAAAGAACTCATTACATTATTAGCAGAGAAAGAAAAGAAAATCAAGGATTTGAGAGAAAAAAAATAAAGAGTTGTGCACCTTGATAGGTTCATAAAACCAAGAACTTTATGAATTGATTTAGCAAATGAATGGTAAAATCTCATTGCTTGAGTGCAGCATGGAAGATAAAGAAAAATTTACATTTCAAACTCCACTGCAAGTGTATATAATCTAACTTAATTTTAGATTTAATCATTATTGTTAAATTAAACTTAATGTAATCAATATCCAATTCTTTTTAACATTTTTGTTATAGGAATGTGTATGGTTTTGAAACAAATTTGAATGGAACACATGGAGGCAGTTCATCTCTCATGATTGTGTCGCAACATGTGTATGATGTTGTGGCAGAAAAAAGAAAGATAATTTCAAATCCTAAGTACATTGGTAGGGATTGGACACCAGCTAGAAAGAATGAGATACGAATATATAGGAATAATAAATCACAATTTCACGAAAGAAAATTGGGTCCTGATGACGAATATTCACCTGTTCTTCCCCTGAATCCACTTTAGAAACCAACTTTTGAACAAGAATCTGCATTCAATAAGTGGTGGAGTCTAAATTTTAATAACTTTAAATAGTAAGTGGTGAATAACGAGTTAATATAACATTACAGTGGGTAGTCAGGGTAGTTAGTGTGAGTTAAGGAATTTATTAATACTGTTGTTTTACAACTCTGATATTTATTTTGCCCTATTGTGTATTCATAGTGGTAAAACTCAGGAGCAAACCCTATTGGAGGGAATTGTATACGACTGTACAGTACACGAGGTCAAGCATTTAGATTTTTTAGTGCATGAGAAACTCTGATGTATGGCTAACTAATGATGTAAGTTTATATAATCAGTATCATGTTATTTAATTTATCAATATATACATCATTACTATCTGATATTGAAAATTTTAATTATGATTGTCTTGCAAGACATTAATATAATGCTCTATTATGTGAGGCAAAAAGCAACATTTCCTTTCAAGCAATTTTGATAAGAGATTAACGTGTGGGGCTTGTATGATTAACCAGAGTTTTAAGTGGGAATATTTAAAGTTCACGAGGTTGAATGAAGAACAATCAATTCAGATTCCTCCATTAGGTATCAAAAGATTTTTAAGAGGAGATCCAAGTTATGGCAAAGCCTTTTAGGAGGTGGACACTATTTTTTTTATCAGCAAATCACAAAAATAGCCACTGGTTAATATTGGAGATCTCAGTAATTAATTGGACAATTGTTGTATATGATTCAATGTTTAGGGCAAGGAACATGAAGGACAGAATGAATTTTGTGACACCAATTGCATAAATGTTGTCAGCTGCATCTGGAAGTGTTCATTTTTTCAATTTTTGTCTTGAACTTAAAATTTATCAAAGCAAGAAGCTTGATGTCAAATATGAGAAATGTCCATAACAGAATGGGTAAGACACTAACTCCATTAATAATTTGACAGTATATTAGATGTATTATGTTATTAACTCCATTAATATATGATATAAACACTAAACTTCTTTTTTATTAACATATCAAATTGTGGGATATTTATTGCTAAATTTATTAAATTCTTTATGTCCCCAAATTGTGATATATGGTAATGCAGTTAGAAAAATATAAAGCAAATAAGATATACCACCACATGTTATTTATGATACCATGCAGCGCAGAAACATGTTGGTTTGTATCTCAGTGATGATGAGACATGAACATTTTAATAATGGAGTTGTAAATAGTTTAATATGATGTAGATATATATGCATGATATGTTGTAATTATATATGTTTGAAACAATTGGATAGAATTTCCATTGGCTTTTCATTTGTAAATGGTAAGTGGATTTCAACCTATTATAATAAATTCAATTTATTATTACCATGAGTTGAAATTCAGGAATGCCCTAGCTCTTCCTACCTTATCCTAACTCCATGTTTATGTACATAGACACATATGAAACTTAATATGATCGACATACCAGCTTCATGGACTGTTTATTATAAAAGTTTGCGAAGACAATAAATGAACAACATCCATGAGTTGAAGTTCTGAGTGACATATCAACTACAAAGTTCTTATCAATGTCGAACACATCATATCTCATGTTATTAGCAGGTTGCATCTAGCATGAAATGTACCAACAAAAAATTATTACTGGAGTCATAATATAGCACTAACATTAAATTTTAACAAAGCACTTATATTTAATTTTGAGGCATACATCATTCTCTTCTTGAGCTTTTTCTTCACATTAGTTGTCATCCTTGTAGTGCATTTTCTGACTTACTTCATCTTTCGAAGAACCAACTTTGTAACATTTTTCACACCATGCTCACAAATACAGTTATTGGAAGCTCTCTTGCATGAATAAGTGCAACATTTTATGGATTCTGATATATTAGTAGTCATGATATTGTATCTCCTTACATTCATATGAGACCATTTCCATTTTTTTAAGACCAATCCCTTCTAAATAATCTTTCACACCAGGTACAACAATATTGAATGGGCTAAAGAGTAAAGTGAAATCATGAATTTTATATGCTTTGGCCATTTTGTAGTAGAACTTTTCAAGATCCTTTGTTATAAGTCAAAACTTTGCGTTTGAGATTAATAAGAAAGTGATACATGCAAATCTCATGAAATGCATTTGGAAAAACGCTGGATACTGCCTTCTGAATGCTTCGATGTCTGTTTGAAATAATCACATAACCTATTCTTTCACCAAAATTTGCCTTTAACCTTTCAAGGAACCATGTCCATGAAGCATCATTTTCAGAATCTGTGATCCCAAAGGCCAACGAAAAAATTTATTGATTGGTATTATGACTCACTGCAGTAAGAGGCACTCCGCGATATTTTCCTTTCAGATGTGCTCTGTCAATGGATATTATAGGTCTACAGTACTTGAAACCTTGAATTAAAGTATCAAATGTAAAGAAGAGATAAAGAAATAGACAATCATTGCCACTGTGTACATGGACAATTAAACCTGAATTTGTTTTAGTAGGCATGTGTAAGTATCCAGGCAAAATAGAGAAAGATTATTCTAGACTACCTAACCATATATTCTCATATGCATGCTTTCGTCCCCTCCATGCAACAGAATAACTGACTTCCACTCTAAGTTCCTTACGCACATCATTGATCAAATCTTTAGGTTGAAGTTTCTTTCAGGATTTATCAATATTTTTTTAATACACTCAGCAACAACCCAGACTAATAGCTTATCTATGTCTACTTGGAATAAAATCAGTCAGACATGAGTGCTTTGTCACATATTTCATTACCATCCAATATGTCTTATCCCCTTTAGCTAAACTTTTTTCCCTTGAACTCCATTTACATGATTTATCAATACAACAGACAATGGTGAAAGATGGATTAGACTTGAAAATCTTGTATTGAAAATGCTACCTTATTGCTACAATTGATAATGTTGTAGTCAAATCTCTCTTTATTCTAAATATTTTACTTTTTGCAATAGAATATAATTAAACTTTCACACAATAGATTTAAATCAAAATTGATGCTTGATTCATGTAACCTTGAATCTATATCTCCAATGTCATTACTTTGGTCTGTTCCATCATCATAGTCTACATGAACCTCAGTAGTATGTTTTATAGTGATATTATAAATTTTGAAAAGTTTGGTCATATGTTTTACCACAACCATATTGAATTTCTCGATTGTGTGTGAATGTAGAATGTCATAAGTATCATCAGGCACATTATGATAACATGTATCATCCTCATGCCCAACATCTTCAAGGCTGACATGAATGTTGTCTATATTCGGAGACAATATTGAATCTTCATCCATGCCTTCATTATGATATTGATCTTTAGGAATTGAATAAAGACCAAGAACCTCTCCTTTAATATTTTTTTTTTCAATTCGAATGAGTCATTGTTGTCATGCCCTAATTTAAAGGCACCTTCTTCAATAGTAACAAACAGTGGTTGCTTCAATCTATTCTCGGTCACAAATGCAAGGAACACACTAAATGTTCTATCATCTGCAACATCATAAAGTGGTGCTTCATCATAGCCGGTAAAAAAGTTGAACCCAATTTTTGAAGTACTATCAATATTAAGGACATTCGATACTGCTTTCTTTAGTTCATTGAAATTAGGCTACTCCGTCCATACAACAAATTCAATACACCCTTAACATATTTTGAGGCGTTCACATTAATTTTTCCACCATATTGAATGGGGATAACTACACTACTATTTGATATTTTAATTTTAAATTTCAATCAATGCTCAGCAATCACAAATAAGAAAAAAATTTAATCATATTAGAAACTTTCTCATTCATCACAACATTCAGTATAAAAGTAATAAAAGGAGAGTTAGGGAAGGTTAGGGCAGAATATGTATACTTTTTTCCCTTTAAAAATTAAAATAAATCATAAAGCCATAATTTTCATAACAAAGTATGTAGATTGTATTAAGAAGTATAATGGAGAATTTTTTTTAAGGCAGCTAGAAGCAATTTAATTTAAGTTAGGGCAAGTTAGGAACAATTAGGGCAGATCAGTTCACTCTTTTCACTACAAAAATCAAGAAAAATTAAAATAAAGTGCATATCCAAACCAAGTATGTAGACTGACTTAGAAAGTGTGTTATAGTATCTCAGATGTTAGAAACATGCAATTTGATGTAATTTAAGGCAAGTTGGGAGAGTTAGGGTAAATCAATTCCCCTTTTCACTATAAAAATCAAGAAAAAAATAAAACAGAATGTATATCCAAACTCAAGTATGCAGAGTGACTTAGGAAATGCGTTACAATATCTCAGATGGTAGAAACATGTAATTTGACATAAGTTAGGGTAAGTTAGGGGAGTTAGTGTAACACCCCGATACCCTATATAAGTACTGTACATATACCTAGTATTCATACAGTAAGTATATAAAGTATAAGGATGCCACTTGTTGTTACCTTTTTAAAAACCTGCAACAGAGTTCAAACCATATTACGTTAATTTAAATATCATTTTACAAAAGCATTGTCTTAATTAAAACTTCATTTATACATATAAATACTCTCTCATCAGAAATACATCATAATTAAAATTAAACATGTATGCATTACCCTCTAGTTGGTCTCGACAACTCTTACTCTTCTCGTGGCATAACGAAAGACTTCACATCTTCCACCAAGCTACCTGCGCGATTACACATCCGCGCTAAGCTCGAAAGCTTAGTAGTACAAATAAATATTAAAATATACTATACAAAAGAATCGTACCTCATATTTTTAGTATCATGTTTTATTATTTTCTTATCTTGTTTTTCCTTTCTTATTGTATTCTTCATGTACTCCCACTAATCTCATAGATTATATACATATTCACATAGAACAATGTACTTCCAGAATCAGATATTTTCAACATAACTTCTCAAAATCAAATCTCTTTTCAATAACTCATTTATACAATATTATCATGCCATACTACATAACCTTACATCTCATTACACTATTCAATTAAATCATTATCCACAATTCAACATTCATGAATCACATTTTCAACAAAGGCAATCATTACATCATTCAATTGCATCATTATCCGCAATCCATCATTAATACTCACAATTAGTATATCAATATACACATTACACATTACACATCATACTTCATAACATTGTTTAATTCACAATTCGCCATCCATAATACATTAATAACACTCACAATTAACATATCAATACACACATTACACAACATACTTCATAGCATTATTTTGTTTACAATTCACCAATCATAAGTCACATTGCCAACAAAGTCAACCATAGATCTCATTACTCATTTATTTCAACATTAGTATATCATATTGACAACAAAGACAGACTCGGGCCCAACAACCGCTACTATGCCATTCAATTTTCAGAGTTAATGCTTTGGTTTTTGTTATCACATTTATCATTATCATAATCCCAACTAGGCTTCAAGGATTAGGTTCAACCAAGCTTCAAGGGGAGCAAAGCATGCTAAGCATCAACCCAACTTGGCTTCAAGAACCAATCCAACCTAGCTTCAAGGGTTGTAACATCTCAATTAGGCTTCAAGGATTTGACCCAACCAAGCTTCAAGGGGAGTAAAACATGTTAAACTTCAACCCAACTTGGCTTCAAGGATCAATCCAACCTAACTTCAAGAGATTGTTACTAATATTAGGCATGCCACCAACAACAAACTCTGAAAATGGAATAACACATTAGCCACACAATTCATTCATTATTTCATTAGCACTTTCATTCTCAATTCTCATCATCATTTAGGCAAACATGCCTCATTTATCTCAATTGAAACGTCATAGCCAAACACAATGGCTTCACATCACCTTTCATCTCAATCCACCTTATACACTTTATCATCCAAGCATACATAATCAATTACATTGCATATGTATCTTAGATTCATTGTCATATAAACCATATGTCCATTTATTTCATTTTGATCATTATTATCAACCATGATAATATCACATTACATCATTTCTCAAGGCACATTTACACCATGCATTATTAAAACATTTATCACATTGTATTAACAATAATATAATTTACTTAACATTGTTTTAAGTTTCAAAATCATATAAAAGAATGCTTCTAGGTAAATTTGTACTTACCTCAAGAGCTACTCCCATCAAGCTATACATAATCAATTACCTCATCATATCCTTCACATTTTACCTATAGCATCATTGATGTAACATTACAAAATACATTATTCATATACACATTACCATTCACAAGATTCACAATGCACATAATACATAACCTTGTTCATATAGTAGCATATGCATTACTAAATGTAAGTTCAAACTCAATCATGTAAGAGGAGCAAGGAAAAATCACAGTAGCCACATATACATATATATATATATAATAATAATAATAATAATAATAATAATAATAATAATTACCAAAAATCCTCCACCACACCTTTCTCTTCTCTTGACTATCTTTTGACCAACTTATATGTTTAATATATTAACATATATACAACATAAACATTTCATTAACACAATCATTTCCTTTGTAAAAACATATATACCTTTAATTCAAATCACACAACAATTGTATTAAAACTTCTAGGTCATATATTGGGATATTACAGTTAGAGCAGATTGGTTCACCATTTTCACTATAAAATAAAATAAAATAAAATAGAATGCATATCTAGACTCAAGTATACAGAGTGACTTCGAAAGTATATTATAGTTTTTCAGATGGCAGAAACATGCAATTTGAAATAAGTTAGGACAAGTTAGGGGATTTAAGGTAGATTAGTTCACCCTTTTTACTATAAAAATCAAGAAAAAAAAAGAATACATATCCATAATCAAGTTTGCATAAAAAGTATCTAAGATGGCAGAAACATAAAATTTGATGTGAGTTAGGGTAAGTTAGGGCAAATCAACTTACCATTTTCACTACAAAAATCAAGAAAAAATAAAACAAAATGCATATCCAAACTTCATTATGCATGGTGACTTAGAAAATATATTAAAGTATTTGAGATGGCAGAAACATATAATTTAATGTGAGTTAGAACGAATTAGAGGGAATTAAGGCATATCAATTCACCATTTTTGCTATAAAAATCAAGAAAACAATAAAACATAATGCATTCAGACTCAAGTGTGCAAAATGACTTAGGAAATGTGTTACAATATCTCATGTGGCAAAAACATGTAATTAATGTGAGTTAGGGCAAATGACAAAAAGTTAGGGCAGATCAGTTCACAATCTTTTCTACAAAAATAAATAAAAAAAATAAAAAAAATGCATATTCAGACTCCATTGTGCAGAGTGACTTAGAAAGTATATTAGAGTATTTCAAATGGTAGAAACATGCAATTTGACGTAAGTTAGGGCAAGTTAGAGAGAGTTAAGGTATTTGAGTTTACCATTTTCACTACAAAAATCAAGAAAAAATAAAACATAATGCATCCAGACTCAAGTGTGCAGAGTGACTTAAAAAGTATGTTATAATATTTCAGATGGAAGAAACATATAATTTGATGTAAGTTAGGATAAGTTAGGATGAGTTAGGGTAGATCAGTTCACCATTTTCATTACAAAAATCAAGAAAAAATAAAACAGAATGCATATCCAGACTCCATTATGCAGAGTGACTTAGAAGGTATATTAGAGTATTTTAGATGGTAGAAACATACAATTTGATATGAGTTATGACAAGTTAGGGGGAGTTAGGGCAGATCAGTTTACCATTTTCACTATAGAAATTAAGAAAAACAAAACAAAATACATATCCGGACTCAAATGTGTAAAGTGACTTAGGAAGTGTGCAACAATATCTCAGATGACAGAAATATGCAATTGAACATGTGTTATGATAAGTTAAGAAAAGTTAGGGCAAATCAATTCACTTTAGATTTAGAAGAAGGAATGTGAGCTGGACAGAGCTGCAAATATAGTATGAAAAAGCAACAAAATGAACCGTTTCTCTTTAAATATTTATCATTTCTCAGTCAAAGCATATTAATAAAATCTGTATTGCATCAAAATTAAAATCGATCATTTTTCTAAAGATTCAATTAAATGAAAAAAATACCGTGTATAATGAAAGAGAGATAATAACGAAGCTTTATGTTATCGATCTAATAGCCGTAAATTTGTATTTTGAAAAAAAAAGAGACAGAAGCTGAATGAGAGGGAGAAAACGCAAGGAAGAAGGCGACATTAGTAGCTTAGCTTAGAGTTTTCTTTTAGTTTATTAGGTATACAAGTATTTTTGTCTTTTTTAGTCTATTTAAAGAGATAGTGGTCTAAAAAATATTAACCCTTGGGAGAAGGGCATATTGTTTATGAATTCCTTTTTTTTTTTTTTTTTTTTTTTGTACATGAAGGTGGACCAAACCCACAACTATCTACATCATGAAAAAAGCCAAATAAAAATATTAGCTGGAGTCGAGCACATAAAAACCAAAAGTATTATCATAAGCTAAGTGCGAAACATACTCGACTGCAAAATTAACCTCCTTTTGCACATGACACACTTCAATAAAGGTAAAAGAGTCAAGGCTAGTTTGTATACTTCCGACCAAAGAGAAATACACTGCATTTAGCTCCATATTACCCAAAATCATATCAACAATTTAAATATATTAAATATATATCTCTAACAGGAAATTCTTTTAAAAATATCTCAAAAAATAAATTTTCAAAAAATATATATATTTTTAATTTGAAAATATCCACTTTTAATTTCTAATTTTAAAAATTTTCAATTTTCAAAAACATAAATCAGCATATCTCATTTTTAGATATATATATATATATATTTAATATATTAAAAGTATATAAAAATTATAAAATATTTTAAAAAATAAAAATAAGTAATATAATTTGTAATTTTTTCTCAAAATAAAATTATGAAGACTTAATAGCCAAAGCTACTAACTTTCGGAGTTAATTTTTTTTTTCTCTTTTCCAATTCAAAATTGAAATATAATTAATATCATATAAATATATAATTTTTTTTGTCCAGCTATAAAAATATAAATAAGTTCTACTATTCTTGAACTATTTTTTTTTTAAATTTTGATTATAGGGAAGGAGATTTGGAATTTAGTGCTCATATAGTAATGTATCAATAACTGGTTGTATAATCATCCTAAATAAGTAGAAGAATAATTACATTAATGGATTAAAAGGAAATTATAAATTTCAAATATAAAGAATAATAATTACATTAATGAAATAAGAGGAAATTACAAATTCTACAACACAGTAAATAGTAAATAATAAACAATGAATATTATATATATATATATATATATATATAAACCATTGAAGTATTAGATATAATAAAAGGGTGAGGCTCTTTGGGCGACAAGAAAAGCTTTTGCTGCTGCTTAGAACTGCTTCAACAACTGGGGGAAAAAACATTTCGCCCTTCTTCGTATGAACTTTCGATTTTCGAGTCAAAGTTTCATTTTTAGTGGTGTCATTTGTGGATGATTTTTTAGGTTTTGTTGTTTGGTTGTTAGGAAAACACGAGAAAAGTGAAAAATGCTGTTACGTAATTGTTCGATAAAATTTCTCGCTTGATTTTCTTAAGTTGTGCACATTTTCTCCTGTTCTTTTGGCGTGTTATGAAATACAGAACTGTGGCTTTGAAGTTTTCTGCTGAGCCCTTTGTTGTTTCAGTCAAGGTTCTTGTTTTGTTCATTCGCAGAAAAACTGTGATATGCGAGTTAGCAAATTTTCTTTTCGACCTTCAATTTGTGCTGGATTGATTAATTATTATCCCCCAAATACTAATGCATTCTCATCCAATGGGCTGCCTCTATATGTTCCTATTGTGCTTAGGGATGCTCAGTTGTTCTTATTTTCCCAGAAGTATTAGTTATGAAATTATCTGATACTATTTTGTCATGAATATGAGACTCATCTGTTTGATATGAGTTTTAGTTTGGTTTTACAAGTTTGCTCTATTAGCTCTTCGTGAAATCAAGCATAAATAACATATGTATGAAATTTTACTATATTTCAACCTAAGCCTGCGTTAAAATTATGCCTAGCATGTTTAGATGGTTATCCCTGCTTTTAAACGAGACAGGCAAAAACTGTCCATTAGAATTTGGCTAATTGAGATATGGATTATCACTTGTTTGAATGGTCAAATTGCCATTGTTAGCCTTTGTAAGAGAAAATTGTCATCTTAAGCTAATCTACTGTTGGTGATTTTAAGAGAGAGAGAGGGTTAGGGTGGGGGTGGGAGACCCTTAGCAACTCTTGGTCAACTATTGCAATGTGCTGATGCCATTTTTGAATTTCAAATGTCTGGATTTGTTTTATATTCTTTTTATTTAAGAACATATAATAAATTGAAAATGCACATGGGTATATGAACTTCATTAAATAGGCATCTCTCATCCTCAGGTGCGCACGCACATAGGCCTTTTGGGTACTCTGTGATATGATGGGTCTTGCTTCTGTTAGAACTACGTTATCAGCCCCTGCTGTTTGCATAGCATCCCTGAGAAAGTGGAATTTCAAAGAGAAAGAGCTGGATATGCACAGAATATCTAGGCCTTTGGGTACTCTGTGTACTATAATGCCTCTTGCTTCTTTGACCACTATGTTGACAGCCCGCTTTGTTTGTACAACATCCCTAAGAAAGAGGAGCTTGAAAGAGAGAGAGATAGATATTTGCAGATCCCCATTCAAGGTTTGTTATAAATTAAATGAAAGGTCAAAAAGGAAAATATTTATACTTGTTATTTTTAAATTACTAGTACTGGAGTTTGGAATTCTAAATTGCATAATCAGCAGTTTCTTATAATAAAAGCCAAAATGTGTATTTATAGCTGCTACTCTAATTGAGAATGAAACTTCATGACAGATAATATTGGGTTCATCATCCATTGCTCGGCGGCGAATTCTAGGAGAAATGGGATATGAATTCTCAATTATGGTATTTTCATAAGCAGCTCATATTCCATTGTATGAGTTGGGAGTGCACACGTACATCTGTTCCCTCTTTAAATTCATGTTAAAGATTTGAGTTAGAAATTTCAATGGGTACTCAATTTAGACTGCAGATATAGATGAAAAGAGCATAAGGAAAGATAAGCCTGAGGAATTGGTTATGTCTTTGGCTTATGCCAAGGTTTGGCTTCTTTGCCAGCTACTCCTTTCTTAGTCTTAAATATCTTAAATGTAGTTAATTGCTTAGAATGGACTAATGAAATTTGCTACTTGAGGTAAACATAGTCAAGCAGTCATTAATTAAAATTTTCCTTTTTGCACTTGCTATATATGTTGCGCATATTTATCTATATAGACATTTTAGTTTAATGATGGAACATAAGTTAGGCAAAATCCAGTTTTCTGCTTAACTAATTACCTGAAGCTTGTTTTTTGTTTTGTTTGTTTGTTTGTTTTTTTTTTCATTTGTCTCTGTGGATATTTTAGATCTGTGATGGAACTGGATTAGGCAATAGTTTACTTGGTGGTATTTAACTTGTGATTTTTATCTTTTATTTTGTTGGCATAGTTTCCTACCTTTATTCATTTACTTATTTTATCCCCTAGGCAGATGCCATCATTGCGAGGCACCAAACTACGGGTCAATTGGAGGAGAATGCTCATCCAACCTTGCTGATTACGGCAGACACAGTATGTCCTGATTCCATTTTGTTATTCCCATTTCTAACTTGTTTTGACATGGATGTAAAAACCTAAAATCTGTTGCCAAAAATCTGGGAACTTTAATACAGAATAATGGAAAGCTCTTTATTCTTAAATAGTGAACTTTTATAACAAAAGATTTAACATTTAAAATTCATAATTCTTAAATTCCTTTTCCCTTATTGTGGTCCTTATTGTGACTTGCTATTAGAGATTAGGTATTGTGTTGACCACACTGTAATTATGCATTCATAACAGAGCCTTAGTTGGTACAGAATGACCATTGGCTTCCATCTATATACCAAGTCTTAGGCTATCATAATGGAGCCATATCTTTTTTTGCTGCTGTTCTATATTTATAATGATAATTATGCATCTATATAGTTTGACGTGATTGCTTCTATATTATTGATCAATATCCTTGTTTAAAATTCCATAGTAATTGTTAAATCTTGTAAAATTCCATAGTAATTGATCCTGTCCCTTTTAACATTCCATAGTAATTTCTAGTGAAGCGTGCTTTAATTAATTCTCTAATTTTACACGTGCAAAGATATCCACAGCATGCGATATTTTAACATTTCTCTTATCATTTTTTTTTGTTTAGTTATCATGCTTGGAACTTGCTTCACAACATATAGATACCTTTTCTTTAAATGGGTAATAGGTGGCATGCCATTAATAGCATATGCTATACATTGCACGTGTGTTAGATTTCTGCATATGCTAAATCTCTTGGATTTTAAGGTGGTGGTGTATAAAGGGATAGTGAGAGAAAAGCCAACCAGCAGGGAAGAAGCAAGGAAGTTCATCAAAGGTTGGTTAATAGTCTTCTTTTCTCCTCCTTTTATAGACTTAATTGGTTTCTGGTTGTTTGATTTTGGAATCAATAGTACTTAAACAGAGAGTGAATGAAATAGGAAAGAAGAATGACAAATGACAAAAGGAAGAGATAAGAGAATTTACGGAAGAAGCCGGAAATAGATAGACAAATAGGAGAAGAGAAAGAGAGCAGAGAGAAATTGGTGGAAAGGAAATTATATTTCATTATATGCTTGTTGGTCATTCCATAGTCAGTACATATATCAAATAAAATCTAACTAATTAATATGTATATATGCTAGCTCTCTCTGCCATCTCAGAGGAGTTGATTGCATATTCTTTTTGTCATTTCTCCATAAATTCCATTCTTTTTGTTATGAGAAGTAGGCGTTAGGAGTGTGTATTTATTGAGTTGTTAATAGTTATTAGAAAGTAGTTGTGTATTTATTAAGTTTGAAAAACAATATACAACTATCAAATGTAAAGTATATATACATGATCTTCATTGAATGAAAACATAAGAATTTCTCTTCATTTTCTAGTCGTTTAGTTACATGGTATCAGAGCCTTTGTGTGTCAAGTCTCTGTGTTCTTAGGTCACTCTTTTGGAGTGACAGTTTATCATCACCTCCTGCCTAGGGAGAATCGCCTCCCTCTGGCCGGCATCCTCTTCAAGTCCGGTGACTGAACGTTGAGTGCATGAAGCTCGCGCCAATTGAAGTTTCTGTACCAGATTCCACACGCCGGTGAGTGGGAGCGAGTGGGTGGTCAGCCTTTGCTCCGGTTTGGTTCTCCGGCATTGCCTTTCAATTTTCGGCCAGATTTCGGTGGCTGTTTGATCATCTGCCCACTGTTTGCTGTTGTTGCATCATGCAGATTCACAAATTCATTTTCTTTTTTGTTTTGGTACTGTTTGTTAGTTTCGTTGTTTGCCTTTGGAAAATATTTTTGGGCACTGGAATACTGAAATTGATTGTTATTGTGTTTGAGGGCATCATTATTGTTTAAAAAAAGGCTGAAAAAAAGGAATCTATGTCTGAAAATAAAGCTCCTATGGCTACAATTATTCCACTTATGTCCAAAATTACGGAACATAAATTAAATGGCTCTAATTACTTTGATTGGAGTAAGACTATTAGGATTTATTTACATAGCGTTGATAAAGATGATTATTTGACGCAAGACCCTCCTAATGATGCAACTAAACAGACTTGGATGAGAGAAGATGCATGATTATTTTTGTTAATTAGAAATTCTATTGATAGTGAAGTTATAGGCTTGATTAACCATTGTGAGTTTGTTAAAGAATTGGAGTATTTAGATTTTTTATACTTTGGCAAAGGGAATGTCTCTAGAATTTATGAAGTATGCAAAACATTTTATCGTGCTGAAAAGGAGGCTAAATCCCTCACAGCTTACTTCATGGACTTCATGAAAACTTATGAAGAACTAAATATGCTTATGCTATTTAGTATTGATATCAAGGTACAACAGGAACAAAGAGAAAAACATGGCAGTATTGAGTTTCTTAGCTGGTCTCCCTGCTGAATATGAAATAGCTAAATCTCAAATTCTCTCTAGCTCTGAAATCATTTCTCTTCACGAAGTATTCAGTAGGGTATTACTTACTGAGAATACTCATCCACTCATCTTAATAATGCTTTTGTTGTCAAAAGGGGAGGGAATGACAATGGGAGAAGATCCAACAACAAGGGAGGTGGAAACAAGACTACTGATAACCACAGTAGTGATTCAAGCAATGTTGTTTGCTATTATTGCTGTGAGACTGGTCACACAAAAAGGTACTGTAAGAAGCTGCAAAACCATAACCAAAGAACCTAGACTGCTAATGTTGCTGCCTCTATTTCTGGTTCATCTGCTGAAAAAACAATTATGGTCTCATCAGGTGAGTCTGAAAAATTCTCTCAGTATCAAGAATCACTAAAAGAGTGCACTCCAGTTATTGCTATCGCCAAGTCAGGTAATACATGCTTTATCTCCTCCTCAAATAAATGGGTGATTGATTTAGACGCTAGATCATATGACATGTAATCCTAATATCTTTTCTAACTTTCAATCACATAAAGCTCCCTCCCTTGTTACCATAGCCGATGGCTCAACTTTTAACATTGTGGGTTCTGGGAATGTTAAACCAACCACTTCCATTACCTTATCCTCTGTATTAAATTTGCCAAAACTTTCCTTTAATTTAATTTCTGCGAGTAGACTTACCAAAGATCTCAATTGTTGTATCTCATTTTTTCCTGATTATTGTCTCTTTCAGGATCTTATGACGAAGCGGATTATTGGTAAAGGACATGTATAACGGTCTCTATATCCTTGATAATTGGGTACCTCGGTCAGTTGCATGTTCTAGTCTTGTCTCTCCTTTAGAAGCACATTATCGATTGGGACATCCTTCTCTATTTGTGTTGAAAAAAGTTGTCCTCAATTTCATGATGCATCTTCTTTGGATTGTGAGTCTTGTGATTTTGCAAAACACCATCGTAGCTCATTAGGTCCAAGAATTAATAAAAGAGCTGAATCTATTTTTGAACTAGTTTATTATGATGTTTGGGGACCTTGTCCTGTTGTGTCTAAAACATGATTTAGATATTTTGTTACTTTTGTGGATGATTTTTCTCGTATGACATGGATTTATTTTATGAAAAATTGATATGAAGTGTTTTCTCATTTTTGTGCCTTTTGTGCAGAAATTAAAACCCATTTCTATGTATCTGTACATGTATTAATAAGTGATAATGCTAAAGAATACATGTCTGACTCCTTTCAAAATTACATGACTCAACACGGGATTCTTCACCAGTCCTCTTGTGTTGATACTCCTGCTCAAAATTGGGTAGCTGAAAGGAAGAATAGACATCTACTTAGACAGCTCGAGTACTATTGTTTCAAACTAATGTACGTAAGCAGTTCTGGGCTGATTCTATCTTTACAGCTTGATTTTTGATTAATCGCATGCCATCTACTGTGCTTAATGGTGATATTCCATGTAGTGTTCTTTTTCCAAAGAAGTTCATGTAAAGCCATGAATATTTGGAAGCACTTGTTATGTTCGTGATGTGCGGCCATCAATTACTAAACTGGACCCAAAAGCCTTGAAATATGTTTTCCTAGGATATTCTCGCTTTCAGAAGGGGTACCAGTGTCACTTTCCTGTTCTCAACAAATATCTGGTGTCAACAAATGTGGTCTTTTCGAAAGATACACCACTCTTCTCATCTTCCACTTCAAGTCTAGGGGAGGAAGATGAATGGCTCATTTGCAAATTCATGCCTTCCAATACTTCCGTTGAAAAGACAGATGATCGTACCTCTCCCACTAAGCAACCTCCTATTACAGCAAAGCCGCCTCCGCCTATTATTCAGGTTTATTCCAGAAGACGAGACCAATGATACATGTCTTGCACCGGAACCGACTTCGTCATCTGATCCTCTACCATCTGAGACCACTAATACATGTCCTGGACCCGCTTCTTCAATGTTTGATCCCCCTAATGACCTCGACCTTCCCATTGGTCTTCACAAAGGTGAACGTCAATGCAAATCAGTTTATTCCATTGCTAACTTCATTTCTTATAATCACTTGTCTCCTGCCTCGAATGCCTTAATTACTTTTTAGATTCTGTTTCTATTTCCAAAATTGTCAAAGAATCCCTGAATCACCCGGATGGCATGATGCAATGCTTGAGGAAATACACGCTTTAGTTGACAATCACACATGGGAGTTGGTGGAATTGCCTGTAGACAAGAAAGCTATAGGGTGTAAGTGGGTTTTTGCCATTAAAATCGATCCAGACGATTCTATAGCTAGACTTAAAGCTAGATTTATTGCTAAAGGATATGCTCAAACATATGGGATTGATTATTCTGACACATTTTCTCATTTTGCTAAGTTAACATCTATCCGGTTGTTTATTTCTCTCGCAGCTACTCATGATTGGCCCTTGCATCGGTTAGATATCAAGAATGCTTTTCTTCATGACGACCTTCAAGAGGAAGTCTATATGGAACAACCTCCTGGATTTGTTGGTCAGGGGAAGTATGGGAAGGTTTGTCATTTCAGAAAATCCTTATACGGGTTGAAGCAGAGTCTACATGCTTGGTTTGGAAAATTTAGTCAAACAATTGGAAAATTTGGAATGAAGAAAAGCAAGTTTGATCATTCGATATTCTATAAACAATTTGAAGCTGGTATCATTCTTGTGGTTGTATGTGGATGATATTATCATCACTGGAAGTGATACTTCATGTATCTCATCTCTTAAATCATTTTTCTACGCTCAATTTCAGACAAAAGATTTGGGAACGTTAAAATATTTTCTGGGAGTTGAGGTAACAAGAAGTAAGAAAGGTATTTTCCTATCTCAAATGTAATATGTACTTGACTTGTTGACTGAGACAGGAAAAATAAGAGCAAGACCTTGTAGTACTCAGATGACTCCAAATGTACAACTCATAAAAGATGGTGAATTGTTTGAAGATCCAGATAAATTTAGAATATTGGATGGAAAACTAAATTACCTCATAGTAACACACCATGATATTGCCTATTCTGTTAGTATTGTGAGTCAATTTATGTCATCCTCAACAGTTAGTCATTGGACAATCTTAGAGCAAATTTTACGTTACTTGAAGGGGATTCCTGGTCGTGGGATACTCTACAAAAATCATGGACAGATTAATATTGAGTGCTTTACAGATGCTGATTGGGCTTGTTCCATAACAGATAGAAGGTCTACTTTAGGATATTGTGTTTTTGTAGGTGAGAATCTTATATCTTGGAAAAGTAAGAAGAAAAATGTGGTATGTCGCTCTAGTGCGGAATCAAAATATAGAGCCATGGCACAATTCACATGTGAAATCTTGTGGATAAATCACATCTTGACTGAAATAGGACTAGAGCCTTCATTACCAGGAAAACTTTGGTGTGACAATTAAGCTGTTATCCATATAGCCTTAAATCCAGTGTATCATGAAGGAACTAAACACATTGAGATTGATTGTCATTTAATTCACTAGAAAATTGAAGTGAAACTAATTTCCACAGGCTATGTGAAAACTGGAGAACAATTGGGAGATATCTTCATAAAAGTATTGAATGGGAGTCGGGTTGAATATCTTTGTAATAAGCTGGATATGATTAACATCTATGCTCCAACTTGAGGGGGAGTGTTATGATAAGTAGGTGTTAGGTGTGTGCATTTATTGAGTTGTTAGTAGTTATTAGGAAGTAGTTATGTATTTATGAAGTTTGAAAAACAATATATAGCTATCAAATGTAAAGTATATGTACATGATCTTCATTGAATGAAAACATAAGAATTTCTCTTCATTTTCTAGTCGTTTAGTTACACTCTTCTTTCCTCTTTTCCTACTATATGTAACAATTATGCTCTCTTTTTGGACCATTCTTGTCCCCAATAATGGATGACATCTGGAAATTGACCTTGTATATAGTTTACATCTTCCCAAGTAGAGTCAATGCTTCAAAGATTAGTCCTTTTGATTAGCACTTGCTAAGTATGCTAGTCTCCCTTTAAAATAATTCTAGAATTCAAAATTTCCTCAGTTGAGATAAACTTGCCATGTTGCATGTTTGGTAATTGTGTCGTAGGTACCGAATTGGCTCCTATTTTCTTTTTAAGAAGAGACATGTGAAGCACAAGGTGAATTTATTGATGTATGAGGAAGTTTAAGCTTGTAAGCCACAAGACCAACCTTCTTTAATATCTCTTATAGTCCATAACATTTTGTTGCCAACTTCAAATGTCCTTTAACAATAATGGAGGTTTGTTGATATTGTTAGAGCTTTAGATAAATCATGTCTCCAACTTGAAATTCTCTTTCACTTGTGTTGATCAACATAGAACTTCATCCTACATTTAGTTTGCTGGAGTTGTTCCTTCATGTAAGAACTGACAACTTCTCTTTCTTGAAGAAACTCTTCTACTATAGTCATTGTTCTAGTGGCGTGAGGAAGAGTAGGAGCTGGTGCTTGGTCATAGAGCTTGAAATAGAGCCATATTAATTGTTATATGGTGGTTAGTGTCATACCACCATTTAGCAAGATTTAACCAATCAACCCATTTGTGGGGATTGTGATGAATCATGCACCTTAGATAACCCTCTAATGTTCTGATGTGGAACAAAGAACTCTGACTTTTATGGAGCAATTTGACAGAAAACTGCTCTAGTGGCAGTTTGGTAATTACTGTCAAAAGTTGAAGTTGCAAACTGGGCGTTCTATGGGCCTAGCCCACTGGGAAATGAGCCAACGAGTCAAGATCATGGCTTCGTGGTGAGGTCTGTCATTTTTCGGCCAAATTTCATCTTTTAGGCATCTGAAAACGCGTTTTACTGTTATGACAACTTAGGGCAGATTTTTATTTTTTTATTTGGAATCCGTGAATCGAGGCGTCTTTTAGGCATTTTGTCTGTCTCATTAAATAATATCTTACTATATTTGTAAGGTATAATTATGCTGTTGATGTCTGAACTTTTTAAAATTTAACAATTGAGTTGTTTAACTTTTTAAAATATTAATTGAGTGCTGAAATCGAAAAATTATGTACAATTTAGTTGTTTTAGCCGGTTACAAACTAAAAGCTACTTTGTTGGATGACACGTGTCAATAAAATGTGATATTTTAAAAAGTTGAACTCAATTATTAAGTTTTAAAAAGTTCAGACACCAACAATATAATTATATTTATGACATTTACCTGTAACTGGTTTGCAACCTGCTAAAACAACTAAATTGTATACGATTTTCCGGTTCCAGTACTCAGTTGATATTTTAAAAAGTTGAATAACTCTATTGTTAAATTTTAAAAAATTCAGACACCAATAATGTAATTATACCTATTTGTAATCGCTTTTATTTTGGCAGTTTATTGCATTTTTTAAAACTTTTCTTATTTAGAATTAGGGTTTCCTGTAACCCTAATACTATATATATTAATATTTCAAAGAGTGTAAGCCATTTTCGAATATTCAATAATATTTTATAGAGAAGATTTCTCTTTGTGTTTATTGTCTTGGGAATTCTTAGACTAAACATGAATAGCACTTGTTATCCTTTGAATCATTTACTTCAGCTACGTCATGTTATATTCAACCTTTCAGTTTGCCCATCCATTTGAGGGTGATATGCTAAACTCATCAGCAATTTGGGTTCTAAAAGCTTGAGTAACTCTTGCCAAAATAACCCGGTGAAGAGCTTATCTCTATTAGAAATTGTAATATGTGGAAGATCATGGAGTTTACAAACATGATCCAAGAAACTTTTAGTCATCATCGCGGTTGTAAAGGGATGAGAGTGGAATGAAATATGCTAACTTAGTAAAGCTATCCACCATCACTAGTGCAATGTCATACCCCCTTGATTTAGGAAGCCTCTCAATAAAATCCATACTGACTGTAGCCCATGGTGCTGTAGGAGCTGGAAGAGGTTGGAGAAGACTAGGGTAAGGACACCTTTCAACCTTGCTTTGACTGCATACATCACATTAAAGCACTCAATCTACTACTAACCTCTACATGCCGAGCCATTAAAAGTATTGCTTAAGTCTCTGATAAGTGGCTTAGATTCCTGAATGTCTTCAAATAGCAAAGTTATGAAATTGATCTAATAGTGTGGTTCTCATCTCAATTGCCTTCCAATAAAGAGCTTCCCTTTGTGTTGTAGGATCCCTCCTTGAAAGGAATAATTGTTGCTAGCATTCTTGTGTACAACCATTGATGAAATTAGTGGCTGAGTTCGTGAGTTATTCTTGTAAGTAGGGGTGAAGCTTTTGTTCTAACAAATGTTCTATGCTCTTATGATAAGTTTGATGATGAATTTTCCTTGCTCCAACTAATGCCTCCATTTGCTAGTTGCATAAATAATTGCTAGAAGTTGTCTTTCATATGCTAACAAAAGCTAATTTCAAGGACTCAGTGGCTTTGACGAATAAGCTGTAAGTCTTCCTCCCAATTTGACTTCCACTAGCATCACACACTAATATGAAAGGCTTAGCAAAATTTGGTGAGGCCAAAATTGGTGTTGTGACCATGGTTTGTTTTAACTCTTCAAAAGCAACTTAAGCTTTTGGACTATGCTTAAAGACATCTTTCTTTAGCAAGTCAATTAAAGGCTTGCTAATAGTGCCATAACCCTTTAGAAACCTTACATTGTTACCTATTAGTGTTAAAAAAAAAACCACTCATCTTTAATGGTTGCAAGAATATGCCAATTGAGTGTTCCATGAATCTTGGAGTTATTTGTGACAACTCCCTCAACTGCAATAACATGGCCTAGATAGTCTACTAAGTTGGCTTCGAATGTACATTTTTCCCATTTAGTATACAACTTTTGCTCCACCAATATTTAGAAAACTAACTCCAAGTGTTGTAGGTGAAAATCATATGATTTGTTGAAGATGAAGATATCATCAAATAACACCAAAATAAACTTTTGCAAGTAAGACTGGAATATTTGATTCATCAGAGCTTGGAAGGCGGTAGGAGTATTTGTGAGTCCAAACAACATTATTTTGAACTCGAAGTGTTCATAATGAGTCTTGAAAGTTTTTTTGTGGATGTTAGTAGGCTTTTTTGAATATGATGATATCAAACCTCAAAGTCAATCTTGGAGAGGACTATGGCACCATATAATTCAAGAAGTAAATCTTCAATTATGGGAATGGAAAATTTGTCTTTGATGGTGATCTTGTTTAGTTGTCTATGATCAACACAGTCTCTAGCTACTATCTTTCTTTTTAACCAATGGAGTTGGAGAGGCATAGGAGTTGCGGCTTGGTTGGATGACAGAAGAATCCAACAGTGCTTGCACTAATTTCTCAATTTCATCCTTCTAGAAATGAGGGTATCTGTAGGGTCTTAAGGTTTATTGGGGTTGAATTTGTTTTTGGAGTATTTTGTGATTGGGTGGATGGTAAGGAATGAGGTTTTTGGAAAATAATTTGGTATTGACATAGCAAGGATTGAGGCACTAAGCCTACATAAAGCATCAACCACTCGATTTGGAATTTAAGATTTGTGCTTTAGCCACAAAGAGAACTTTTGTAAGAATTGACACCACCTTGCATGCATGTCCTCGCTCTGCGTTTGGATATTTAGGTATTTCAAGGCTTGTTGATCAGAATACAAAATGAACTCTTTTTCCACCAAGTAATGCTCCCATGTTGAGCGCACACCATCGAATATGATACAATCAAATATAATTCTTTGTCATAAATTCTCCATTTTTTCCATGCGTCACTTAGTTTTTTTTATTGAAATATGCTACTGGTCTTCTCTCTTGGGATAAAACTGCTCCCAACTCCATTAGTATCACAATCTACTTCAAATAGCTTATAGAAACCGGGCAATGCAAGAACAAGGACAATGCATAACTTTTCTTTAAATATTGTGTAGCTGCTCTGCTTTTTTTTTGAATTGAACTTCCCTTTCTTAAAGCACTTTGTCATAAGTGTTGCAATAGTACTAAAATTCTTGATGAAACATCGGTAGAAAGAGGCTAATCTGTGAAAGCTTCGAATCTCGGAAATGTTAGTTGGACTTGGCCACTCTCTTATCGCTTTGTTCTTTGCATCATCCACCTATATGCCTTTAGCACTCACAGCATATCCCAAGAATAATATTTTATTTGTCATAAAGCTACATTTTTTAAAGCTCTTTTAAAGCTCTTTTAAAGCTTGTTTTTTAGCAAGGCCGTTAGAACCTCTCTCAAGTGCAACAAATGATCCTTTTCGGATTTGCTATAAATCAAGGTATCATCAAAATAAACAATCACAAAAAATCCAATGAAAGTTTTTCATAAGCCTCTTTTTCAACAACTCCTCTACCTTCTCTTTGGGTATTTCGTTTTCTTTGTGCTCATTCGATAGTGTGGCAAGTTCGGTAAACTTGCTTTTGGGATCGGATCAATATGGTGTTGGATGTTGTGTATGGGAGGTAAATCATTGGGTATGTCATTCGGTATTAGTTCTTCAAATTCTTTTAGTAAAGGCTGAACTATTTTTGGAGACTCCTCCATTTGCAGTTTTGGTTCCCCCTCAAGGACTTGCCTTACAATCAAGGTGAGCACTTGCTTTGTCTCTTTAGCTTTTACTTTGAACTCCCTTGTGATAGTCAAGATTGTCTTTTTATTTCTCTTACCCTCTTGTTTTTTAATGGCAATGAAGTATGCTTCACCATTCCTTCACAAGACTATATGTATACTTTCTTCCAAAGTGGTGAGTATCAATGTCATATTACCATGTTCTTCCAAACAATAGATAGCAAACATCCATATGTACCACATTATGGTAAATTTTATCTTAATATTTGCCAATAGAAAATGACACTTTGCATCTCTCGTTTACCTCATCCGTGCTGGTTGTTGCCTTGATTCGCCCCAAAGTGTATGAATTGGAATTTTTTTTTGCCGGTTGATAAGCCCAAGCTCTTCACAGTCTCTTTGCCAATAATTTTTTTCACAACGGCCACTATCAAGAATAACACTAAATACTTTGTTGTTAATAGTACTCATAGTTCGGAACAATTGATGTCATTGAGTTTGGTCCTTTTACTCTGGAGCTAGTATCAATTTTCTCACAGCATAATTTTGACCTCCATCAAGCTTATCATATTTTTCTTCATCTCCTTCGGCTTGACAACAAACTTCGGATTCTTCCTCTTTTTCCCTTGCAACCACATTCATTGTCTCCCTTGAATGGCAGCCACTAGAGGATGAGCTTATTGACTACATGTTAAGCACTTTTCAATGGTAGGTCTAGCATAGAGATTGTTATTCCTTTGTGGTTTTGTCTTCTTAGTTTCATTGAATGGCCTCTTTTTGATCGCCTTACTATCTTGTGATTGCTCTTTGTTAAAGTGATTGTCACCAGTTTTTTCATTGTGTCTTCCACACTCTTGATCAGTTTTGCTTCTTTCAACTAGTCCCAAAGCTTTATAGGAACTGAAATTCCTGTTTCCTTTCTCTTGCCGCATCAGTATAACTTTCATTACCATATTTTTAGTCTTGGATAAGGTGCGCAATAATTGATCACAAATCTGGTCTTTGATTGTAGGCCTTAACCCTTCTAGATACCTTGCTATTTGTCCTTCGAATTCATGAAGGCTACTTCTTTCCTCTAATTTCATGACTTTGACTATATATTCATGAGTTCTACTTCCTTGCTGACATCTTTGATGTTGGAAAAAAATTTGCCCCTTTGCAATAGATGTTTCATTCTATACCATGTGCCAACATGTCCTTTTCCCTCTCTCTCCCTCCTATATTGTAATCTATCCCACCACATGGAGGCTTCACCCGTCAATCGATAAGTTACCAATTTAACCTTTCTTTCCGGTGCTGTCTCTATATAATCAAGGAACCTCTCCACATTAGCTATCCAATCTAAATAGTATTCAACGTTAATATCCCCATTGAAGTTAGGAATGTTAACCCTCAACCTATACTTTTTATCTTCACGTTCATCGAACCCGCGCATACCTCTTTTGTCATAATCTTGTCTACGAAACCTAGGATGGTCTTGGAGTTCGTAATCTTCTTCTTCCAAATCTTCATCATAGATATGTTGTTTTGCCCATCGGAATTTATCAGTCAATAATATTGCCATGAGCTAAACCATCTTCTGATTTTTTATTATCCATCCTCTTCCTATTCTCATTAATTCCTAGAATCTTGAGATTGTCAACAATTTCTTCGATATATGTCTTTCTATACACTCGAATTTGTTGTTCATCCATTGCTTTAGACATTGCTTCAAGCATTGCGACGCTTTGTCCCTTGGGTCAAGGGCTCTAGTTCCCCAATCATTGCAGTGAAAACCACTGCTTTCACCACTGGTAGCCATCTTTAGGCTCTGATACCACCTGACACAGCGTAAGCTTATGGCCTCAGCATATACAAGTGTTTGAAAGAAGAAAAACTTCAAGAAAGTTTATTGATTGAATTATGAATACAAGGCTTATGAATGACATATTTATAGGCATAAAATAGAAATCCTAAAGGGAAATAAATTAAGAATTCTAAATGGAATAGGATCAAACAAACAAAAATACCAAAGAGAATATAATTAGAAAAATAAGCATCCTAGAAGGAAAAAAATAAGAATCCTAGAGAAAATATGAATAAAATTAATAAGAAGAGCGTTCAGCGTCATATGTTTTGGCTAACAACGATGACTGGGAAAGTATTGTTCGAGTTTATCTTTTGTTGGGTAAAGGGAATTTAGGCATTTCTCTACGTATTGAGTTGGGTTCTGGGAGAATAAGTGTTTAAGGGTTTCGTGGTTAGTATTGTTGGATTGCAAGTGGCCTATAGAGGTTTTGGATAGCTATGGTGATTTTGGGTCGAGGATCTGAAATGGGAAGAGTAATTGTAAGCTTTGTGAGTGGTTTCAGTGGTAACCTCTTAAAGTCGGGCTTGGTCAAAGGCATGGTGAAGTGTAATGGGCAAATACATCCTTATGATAGCCCCAATTTCATCTTTCAATCCATCCAGAAAACTAGAGATGAAATAGATTTTTGTTAAGTGAGGATTTAGCCTCTCCATCTTGGCCTTCCCTTCCTCAAATGATTGTTGATATTCTAGAACACTCCACACTTGCCTGAGTCTATTAATCTCGGCCACCACATCTTCAATGGGGGAATCAATGAGTCGTAATAATGATTCTCAAAATACCTCCCAAGTGCTATTTTGTTCACCTTAGTTCATCCCATGAACCAAACTTCAATCTTACTGATGAGATGCAGACTAACCGATCCCAATCTTCTTTCTTTTGGAACCTCATAGATCTAGATGTAATTATTACACTTCCAGATCCAAGATTGAGGATCTTTTCCTTCAAAGAATGGTAATTAAATTTTTGGGTAACAGCTTACACATATACCTAGCATCTCAAGAGATCCAAAACCCAGCTCCTCTGTTTCTGTGGCTCAGGGAGTGGGAAAAATTCCCTTCCCAGAGCTTGGTATCTGTTCTATCATGGGTTCTTCACCCTTGTTCAAATTTTGAAGTCCTTGCATCATTGGGGTGAACTGGGTCCTGAGTTTCTATTATTCAGATCAAAGATGGTTGTAGATTCATTGTTGTTCAGTCCTGGCCGCTTGATGTTCCCTTTGCATGGCAATGTGGAAAGTTTTTCTAGTTCTTCCATGTTTTCCTGTTCCAATTCCTCAGTTGCTGGATTTCTAGCTTTTCTAGTGCTTTGATCATTTCCTTAGATTTCTCAGAATTTGTACGGATGAGATACCAATTTATTAGATTTTGGAATCAGTAGTACTTGAACAGAGTGTGAATGAATTAGAGAAGAAGAATGACAGAAGACAGAAGGTGGAGATAAGAGAATTTAGGGAAGAAGCCAGAATTAGATAGATAGATAGGAGCAGAAGAGAAAGAGGGAAGACAGAGAAATTAATAGGAAGGAAATTATATTTCATAATATGCTTGTTGGTCATTAGTCAGTACATATATAAAAGAAAATCTAACTAATTTATCTGTAGATATGCTAGCTCTCTCTGCCAGCTCAGAGAAGTTGGTACATATTATTTTTGTAAATTTTCACAACAAATTCCATTCTCTTCTTTCCTCTTTTCCTACTATATGTAACAGTGGTCAAGCGTATTTGTTGCAGGTTATTCTGGTGATAATGCAGCTGTTGTAGGATCTGTTCTAGTAACTAACCTTACTACGGGAACAAGAAAAGGAGCATGGGAGAGAGCAGAGGTACTATTTTCTTGTACTAGCATTTTGTGTAGATTTTATTGGGCTGGGAATATTAAATGATGTTGAGCTCACCTGATCCTGGGGGCTTGTCAAAAGCATGTTATTTATAAAAAGAATTGGTCAATTATTGCATTAAAATTGAGATAGTGATTGATGGCATTAGTTTAATCTCCCTCTCTTCTGAGCAAATATAGCTAAATAAATATCCAATTTATTGGGATTGAGCCTATTGATTCACACTCAAATGTCCTTTTCTGTATGGATTCCTCAATATGAAAATGGAAGTTTGTTTTAACTGTTTTTGTATTTATATTCTTTAATGGTTTGTTTTACTTTTTATAATTTAGTTTCTTCAATGCCTACGAGGTTATTTACTAGATTTTGTTCTGCCCCTGTGTTTGTCCAAAAAAAAAGCAGCTATTTTAACAATTTCGTCAAAATTGGATTTTACTGTATATACAATATTGATGATTTTTTTATTATGCGAGTCAAATATGATATGTACACAATGCTGAAAAAATAATATTGGTTATGGCGCAGGTTTATTTCCATGAGATACCAGATCATATCATTGACAGTCTGGTAAATTTTGCAAATGCTTATTGCCCACTAGCTAGCTAGTCTTTGTAGCTATCACCATAGTTTAATATTGTTAACCAGTTTCATTGTTGGTGGTGTGATGTGCTCAGATTGAGGAAGGTGTTACATTCAATGTTGCCGGAGGTCTCATGCTAGAGCACCCATTAACATCGCCCTTTGTGGAAGCAGTGGTAAGACACTTCATATTTTCTGATGGAGTTCCATCCAGTGGGTTTTGTCTTCATTTTACAGTTCTTCTTTGTTCACCGTTGATTTTTTTTAATATTTTTTACTTTTAATTTTACTTTGTCTATCTTGCCAGTCAACTGTTAAATGGAGCATAATCAGAGTATCTACTATGCATATAGCTCAACTAAGCTTCAAATTAAGGCGTGTGAATTTCTATCTTTTTTACCTGTTACAACTTACCACTCTCTGGCAATTTTTATTTGCATGATTAGCGCCCACCCAATTGATTTTGGCTATGTGTGTCAAGATAAGGCTGAACCATTGAATTGACTCTGGTAACTTGCAAGTGGTCGATTATTCTCTTCTTCACTTGAAGAGAGCAAGAATCTGACACTTGCCTTACATCAATTGGTCTTAGAAAATCATCTTTTTGGAATTTTGCAGGCGGGAGGTACTGATACAGTGATGGGACTTTCAAAAGCTCTTACTGAAAAACTCATTTTAGAAGTCCTATAGCTTATTATTATTAAAGCTGGTGGGTGACCACAAATGGTGCATTTGCAAAGGAAGTTTTCTGTGAACATTAATATTTTGTTGCCTTAATGTCTTAATGTTATACCGTTGGATTTTATAAGTTCTTTTGGAAGTGGTAGGGCTGAATTATTATCAGATTCTAGGGTCTGCATATTGTTTGTGCATTGTTGTAGATGCAACATTTGCAAAAAGGTCAATTTGTAAATGGTGCGTTTACAAAAACGATGTTTCTGTAAACTTCAGCAATAGGCCTCCCAAGTATTCTGTGGCTCCTAAAAATAATGTTACTTTTTTTTTTTCAAAAACAAATTTAGTGAATTCTTGAATGATTTCTAATTTATAATCAATAAATTGTCGATTTTTTTTTTAAAATTTTTAAATGCTGCGTAGATCTATTTAGTTCAGATAAGATTAATTTTATGTTTTAACTAAATTTAAAAAAATGACTATTTTAGTGTCATATAATTTGAAGGGAAGGAAGTATTAATGATCATTGAGCATCATAAAATTAGTTGTATATTTGTAAATGAAATTAATTTTAGGTTAATATTTTATATTTAAAATTTAAAACTTGTTAATTGTTTTTTATGAAAGGAAAAAACTAACTTTAAGAAAATTTTGAAAATATTTTGCTAACAATCTACATTTAACTTTTTTTTTAAAAAAAAATTGTTAATAATAGAAATTTGAATATAGAAAAAATAAATAGAACTATTCATTCGTATAATTTATATAAATTGACCCTATTAGGATTTAAGAAATAAGAGTTATAAGACTACCATTTTTTTTGAAGAGAGGAAAGTAAGACTTATTTTAACATTATAAAAAAAAGTTTTTTTTGGCGCACCGTTTCTCTTCTCCATCTTTTATATCTATATATTCTATTGACAAATTCTTGATTATTTTATTTGAATTAAAAATTTTAAATTGGAAAGTTTATTTTATTTGCCAAATCCTCCATATTTTATTCTTGATTAATGCAGTTTTTTTTTCCTACTTTTGATTATGATGTTTCAAAGAGATCAGAGACTAAGACCAATTCTTTTCACTCAAAAATTGGAATTCTCGTCAAGATTTCATCCAACCACTCCTTTTGAAATATAATAGTATGCTAGAACACACATTATTGTTTACCTTGAACATATTCACAACCATTTTCACATGGACCCTAAATGTGACTTGTTTTATCCAGAATACCCTTAGTTGCTTGTTTACCACATTTCTCTAAACAATCCTCAATTTCCAGCTAAATTATGATTTTTATGGTATTTATTTACTTTGTATTACCATGCTTTAGAAATTCTTGTAATTAAGATGATTAATTTCCTCCACATTGAAGACAATTCAGATAAGTTACCATGGAATTTGCTAAAATGGTTCGATACAATCTATTGGTAGAGAAGACAATTGTTGCAGATTGCTAGAAGAAATAAACTATGGGATAAACCATCTACAGAAGCACAAACTTTCCATTATGTGTTCATATTCCATAGACCCTATTCACTGTTTCCTCAAACATGAGTTCTTTGGTCAAGAAATCAAGCTCCGTAGGAAGACTTATCCTGGTCAAATTTCAACCAATGAATAGTTACAACTGGAATTAAAAGTTCACCTCTGTAAAATTAATAATTCCTCTTTGTATGTTAGCAATCAACTCATCTGCACATCAATAGTACTAGAAAAAATTGGAATAGATTTGATCAATCACATGCTAAAACCTCTACAGAGTTATGTTTCAAACTCATGGGTGACTTATTCCATGATAGTGGTCCATTCTCTTCTTTTGAAATTAGATCCAGCTCACAATAGTCAGAAAGAGATTCTCAATTATCTCTTCCAACTTAGAATAATCCACTTATCCAAACAACTTAGAACCCATCCAGTTCAGCAGCCTCAAGAAATGCAGATGATACATTGACAACACACTAAGATATTGATGACCGATTAACATCAGTACAGATAGCTAGACAATTAGCAAATTTTTTTGACTTTATGGCTTATGAACAGAACCCCTTAGTGTGTGATTTTTATGACTTAGACAATGAAGATTATCAGAACATTAGACAATGAAGATTAGCAGAACATGAATCTCTCACCATCCCACTCACACTAAGTGGAATTACTGTAGTTGTCCTGTATTTACTTTAAGTACTGTGTTTGCAATAATTAGACTCCACTCAGTTATTAGTGGATGTCTTTTGTTTTTATTTTTTCTGTAAGTGTGTGATGAAGTCATCCATGATGACTTCTTCTTTGTTGTATCTTCATCCCTTCTTCTATATAAGGGATCAGTGTAACATCCACTTTAGGGCTAAAATTAGTTTAAATTAATTAAAATAAATAATTTAAGAGAGAAATATTGAGTTAGAATTGAAAATTTAATAAAGGTATATCTAACACCCCTATACCCCATATATGTACACTATATATACTCTCAACTGATATGTAATATACGTATACCGGATATAAGGATATCACAGTTTAATTGAAGCAAATCAATCCTTAAAACTTTAACATCAAAACATTATTATAAATAGTAATAGGTAAAACATTCTTTGTTAAAATACATTTACATTTATCTTCATTACATTAAAAGTTTATCCAAAAGATTTGTTTAATAAGCAACGGAAAATGTAGTGGAATATACGTATGTATACATCAAAAATAATATTTACAAAAATATAGAGTTTATACATGCTTGGTAGTTTGTCTCTGATATTGAAGTCCAACTATCAACACTTCACAAGGGATCACAAGCCTAAACTCGACTCGGTCTAGTTGAACTCTTCGGTTCAACCGGATCTACCCTGTCACCTACGCGATAAATCACAATCACGCTAAGCCAATGACTTAGTGGTACTAACCATGCTAACAATATGCTTCAAATGGAATGCCAATGTTAAACTTTCAAGAATTAGAAACAATATACAAGGATATCACATTTCATAACATTAAATCTCATTACATTGTTCAATTGTTCCATGATTCATAATTCACATTTAAGCAAAGGCAAGCATGGGCCCAAAAGAAACTAATATGCCATTCAAATTTCAGAGTTACTGTTTTGATCCAATAATCACATTTATCAAGCCCGTAGGCGAATCATTATTACAATGAGAAACATCTCATATGTAACATCCCAACTAGGCTTCAAGGACTAGGCCCAACCAAGCTTTAAGGGGAGCTCAGCATCAACCCAACTTGGCTTCAAGGACCAAGCCAAATCCAGCTTCAAGTGATTGTTACTTTTAGGAATGCCACCAATGACAAAACTCTGAAAATTGAATAACATACTAGGCACACAATTCTTTTTATTATTTCATTATCAAATCCATTCTCATTTTCTCATGATCATCTAGGCACAATGACCCAAATATTTCATTTAAATCATTATAGCCAACATCAATGGCTTAACATATCATCATTAGAGTATACATAACAAATTACATTAATCATACATTTTGAATCCTCAACACATATTTCACATAATGCAAAACATAGCACCATTCTCAGTCATCAACAATATGGTAGGTAACTTAACACATTTTCCAACCAAATATGTTAAGTCCCAAAGTCATGTAAATGTATGCAATCATGTAAGGTTTGTACTTACCTCAAGAGTAACTCACACCAATCTAACAACCTCCTCTTCCAAGAATCCTTCAACATTTGGAGTAGGGCAACTCAATCTCTTTAAAACCTAATCCAAAGGTGATTATACATAAGAAATAAGAACAAGAGCTAACTAGGGCAAGCTCTACACATGACACGCTCAACAACACGGGCGTGTCCCTGGCCGTGCCCTAAATCCACAACACAGAAGCTTTGACACGCTCAGTGACATGGGCATGTCACTGCACGTGTCCTCCAACACAGAAGCTATGACACGCTCAGTGACATGGGCATTGGACGTGTCAATCCACCAACAACAAAGTAGCTATGACACGCTCAGTGACATGGGCGTGTCACTGGACGTGTCAATACTACCACTACACAGAAGCTGTGACACGCTCAGTGACATGGGCGTGTCACTGCTCGTTTCACCACACTGAAAACAGAATCAATGACACGCCCAAGGACATGGCCGTGCTACTGGGCGTGTTAGGCTAAAAACCTAAAATCGATACCAACAACACTACATCCAACAAACATCTTTCTTTTACCTTTTTCCACTCCAAACAATATTAACCAAAACCATCAATAAACCATAATAAACTTGCTTAACATCACAACAACTCAATTTCATGCATCAAACACAAATCACAATCATACTTCACAACTCAACACAAATACAATCCATAACTCTTGTTCTTTCACCAAACTTAACTCTTTCTCTCTTGAATCAAAACTCAAAATCAAAGTTAATAAGTCAACACAACCTCAAACATATCAAAATCAATCATACACACAACTACAATAACCATTCACCAAACTCAAATACACAAACTCCAAAAGAATACAAAGAACTAAGTTGGAAACTTACCAAAAGTGAAGAAAATCCTTAGAACTCCAACTTGATCACTTGAAATCCTTCAATTGCTTGAGTAAGGAATCAACAAAATCCCTTTTCCTTTGGTTGATAAGGGTGACCGGCCAAAGAGAAGAAAGAAGAAGAAGAACAGGATGATGAATAAGAAAGTCAACCTCTTTTAACCACTAACTTCCCTCTTTAATCTCAACCAAGCAATTAATATATAAAAATAATACAAATATCATCTTCCACTTAATTTTAATTTCTATTTTAAATAATTAATAATCTCATTTGACCATCAATAAAATTGACTTGTATATGTTGTATATATCTTCAAATATACAACATATACACACTTTCCTTTACCTTTCTTATCTTTCCACTTAATCAAATATACAATTTGAATTTAATTCCATTACAACAATAAACATTCCAAAATTTTAGGGTATAGTTTGGGATATTACAATTCTCCCCCTCTACAAATAAATTTCGTCCTCAAAATTACGTGATCTTAAGTCTAAAACGATTGAGGATACTGATCTCGTATCACTTGCTCACTCTCCCAAGTTGCCTCTTCCTTAGCATGATTCTTTCAAAGAACCTTCACAAGTGGCACTTTCTTATTTCTCAACTCTTTCACTTCATGTGCCAAAATAGCCACCGGTTCTTCTTCAAAAGTCAAATCCGGACTCACCTCAATAGATTCCACTGATAAAATATGAAATGGGTCTGATATGTACCTCCGCAGCATAAAGACATGGAAGACATTATGAATTCTATCCAATTCAGGCGGCAAAGCAAGTCGATAAGTAATTGGTCCAACTCTTTCCAATATCTCATAAGGTCCAATGAAACGAGGACTCAATTTCCCTTTGCGGCCAAATCTCAAAAATTCTCTTCCAAGGAGACACTTTCAGAAATACTTAATCTCCTACATTGAACTCTATGTCTCTCCTTTTCAAATCTGAATAGGATTTCTGTCGGTCTGAAGCTGCTTTCAAACGATCCCGAATTATCTTCACTTTCTCTTTCGTATCTTTAATCAAATCGGGACCAACCAACTTACCTTCTCCAACCTCATTCCAACATAAAGGCGTCCTGCATCTTCTACCATACAATGTAGGGTGCCATTTTAATACTAGATTGATGACTGTTGTAATAAGCAAATTTCATCAATGGCAAAAATTTGTCCTAACTTCCAGAGAAATCAATGACACAGCTTCTTAACATGTCCTCCAAAATCTGTATCACTCTCTCTGACTGCCCATCTTTTTGAGGATGGAAAGTAGTGCTAAAATGCAATCAAGAACCCAAAGCATCATGCAAACTCTTCCAAAACCTTAAAGTAAACCAATGATCTCGATCCGACACCAAAGAAATTGGGACTCCATGCAATCTCACTATCTCATTGATATACAGTTCAACCAACTTCTCAAGAGAATAATCCATTATAACTGGAAGGAAATGAGCTATCTTCATCAATCGATCAATAATCACCCAGATGACATTATGCTTCTTCCGAGTCAACGGCAAACCAGTCACAAAATCCATCGTTACTCTCTCCCAATTTCATTCTGGCACTGTTAAAGGTTGGAGCAACCCTGTTGGAACTTGGTGCTAGGCTTTCACTCTCTGACAAGTGAGACATTTGGATACAAACTCCGCTATGTCCCTCTTCATACCTGACCACCAATAATATTGCTTCAAATCATGATACATCTTAGTACTCCCAGGGTACATAGCAAAAGCCGACTGATGTGCTTCCTCCAAAATAGTCTTTTTCAACATTGCATCATCAGGAACACACAATCTATCTTTATACCAAAGACTGCCATCACTTCTCATATGAAAATCTCTACTCTCTCCTTTTTGGCAATCCAAAACAATTTTCTGAATTCTCTCATCTGCCAATTGAGCTTCTCTAATATGATACAATAAGATTGGCCTCAACTGCAACTGAACCAATAAAGCACCATCATCACATGATTAAAAACTAGCATGCAACGCTCTCAACTCAACAAGTAACGAGAGTGAATAAGTTGTCAAACCTGCCAAAGACTTTCGACTCAAGGCATCAGCAACAACATTTGCCTTACCAGGATGATAATCAATCAAACAGTCTTAGTCTTTAATCAACTCCAACCATTGTCTCTGCCGAAGATTCAGCTCTCTCTAGACATCCAAGTATTTCAAACTCTTGTGATATGTATAAATGAAACACTTCTCCCCCTAAAGATAATGTCGCCAATTCTTCAAAGCAAAAACTATGGCTGCCAATGCTGAGAAGCATAAGCTATGACTCTACCCTCTTGCATCAAAACACAACCTAAACCACTATGTGAAGCATCACTGTAAATCACATATGGTTTTTCTTCCACAGGCAAAGTAAGAATAGGAGATTGAGTCAACATCTCCTTCAACTGCTCAAAGCTTGCTTGACACTGTTCTATCCACATGAATCTAACTCCCTTTCGAAGTAATCTGGTGAGTGGAGTAGCTATCAAAGAAAAACCCTTCACAAAATGTCGATAATAGCCTGCCAAACCTAGAAAACTTCTAACTTCAGTCACTGTCTTCGGTGGACTCCAATTCAAAATGGATTCAACTTTACTCGGATTAACTCTTATACCATCTGCTGACACCACATGACCGAGAAAAGTTACTTGATTAGGCCAAAACTCACATTTAGACATTTAGCATACAACTGCTTCTCTTTCAAAGTCTGCAAAACAATCCGCAAATGCTCGTCATGCTCTTCCTTATTATGCGAATACACCAAAATATCATCGATAAAGGCCACCACAAACTGATCTGGATAGGGTCTAAACACCCTGTTCATCAAATAAATAAAAGCTGCTGGTGCATTCATCAATCCAAAAGGCATCACCAAAAACTCATAATGCCCATACCTTGTGCGGAAAGCTGTCTTAGATACATCTTCAGCTCTGACTCTCAACTGATGATACCCTGATCTCAAATCAATCTTAGAGAAAACTGCTGCTCCCTTCAACTGATCAAAGAGATCATCTATCCTAGGCAAAGGATACTTATTCTTGATGGTCACCTTATTCAACTGCCTATAATCAATGCACAATCTCAAAGTACCATCTTTCTTGCTCACAAACAAAACAGGCGCTCCCTACGGAGAAATACTAGGGTAAACAAACCCTTTATCTAACAATTCCTGCAACTGCACCTTCAATTCTCTCAACTCAGCAGGTGCCATTCGATAAGGAGTAATAGAGATGGGAGTGGTACCAGGCAACAAATCGATACCAAACTCAACCTCTCTCTCAAGGGGTATCCTTGGCAACTCATCAGAAAAAATATCTAGAAATTCAGCAACTGTGGATATACTATCAAGTTGAGAACCCACTACTTTGGTATCTATAACATGAGCAAGATAAGCCTCACATCCTTTTTGAATCAACCTCCTAGCTGCAACAGCTGAAACAAGCATGGATACAAGTTGTCTCTGCTCACTAGATACCATCACACTTCTACCATCACCGGTTCTCAGGGTAACACAGTTATTCTGACAGTCTACCACAACTCCGTGCTTAGATAACCAATCCATGCCTAAAATCAAATCATACTCTTTAAAAGGCATTTCAATCAAATCACCCAAAAACTCCTCATCCTGTACCACAACTGAACTATTATGATGCACCTTGCTCACCACAATACTATGCCCTAAAGCATTTGTCACCGAGACATCAAATCCTAGGGACTCAGAATGCAATTCAGATACAGGTAAGATAGATGCACTTATGTATAAATGAGTAGATCCTGGATCAATTAGAGCAAGAACTGAATGCCAAATAAAGAAAAGGTACCCGCAATGACGACTGAAGCATCCAGGTGCCTCTGCATCACATACACTCGCTGAGATGGCCCAGCCTCATCTGGCCTACTGCATCCGGATGTAGAGCCTCCTCTCTGACTAAACCCAGATCGACCACCTCTACTAAAATCTCTGCCCCTTCGACCTCCTCTGCTGACACTGGGTCAAGAAGCTGCAGTATCAGTCTGTCTATCTTTTGATAGCTCAGGGCAATCTTTGATGAAATGATTTGGTGACCCACATCTAAAACACACTCCTAGTCCACCCGTCTTCCGGTAAGCACCCCCATGTGCCCTACTACAATGAACACATGTAGGTGGAATAGACCTATGAACCACTGGAGTCGGAGCACTAGCTACAGAAACTGTAGGTCTCGGTCTTTGCCTCTGATACTGTACTGACCTACCAGGCTCCCTCTGGCTCCTACTGACTCTCGGAATAAAACTTCCTCTACCTTTCTTCATAGATGAAGACCCTGCCTTAAACTGGGGTCTCCTAACTTTAGTCTCCTCCTTAGTAGCAGCTGCTGCAATTACCTGTGCTCTCTCAACACTTCTGGCAGCTGCAACCAACTATATCATGGTACCAAAAAATTTTGGTACCAAGAACCAGCAACAATACACATAATAGAGGGTCTCAACCCCTCCTCAAATCTCCTACATCTGTCTATATCATCTGAAATAATTCCACTGGCATAATGACTTAACCGGATAAACTCTATCTCATACTCTGTCATTGTCTGGTTATCTTGTCTCAAACTCAGAAACTTCATCTTCTTGGCATCCTTATACTCCCTCGGAGTATACTTCTGCTCAAACTCCCGCAGAAAATCACCATAAATCAGGGTCGGTGGATCATCCATCACATGTGGAATCGTCTTCCACCAATCATAAGCATCTCTCTGCAGAAGGGATCTAACATAATCAAATTTCTCTTCAGGAGTAGCTTGTAGCTAAATAAATATTCTCTGAACTCTATCCAACCACTGCTCAGCTACTGCAGGATCTGTAGTGCCAAAAAAGTCCTCAGCTCTGAACTTCCTCAATTTATCATACTGCCTCACCGGTACTTGTGACTGCAGTTGTGGGTGCGGCTGCTGCACTGGAGCTTGCCTCAACAATTCTATCATATGCAGTAACCAAACCGGCGGAATCTCATTAGCAGCTGATCTCTCTGGCACAGGAGCAGGTGCCTCTCCAACAATCTCAACCATAGCTCTATCTCTACCCTCCTCAGGAGCTACACTCTCAGCACTACCCTCTATGGACTGACGTGACTGAGACGCCATCACTACCAATATCTGCAAACACAACAGAAATATACCTCATCAAAGATCATAAATTTCCAGTACCAATGCATGTATCTTATTTAAAAACCATATTTTAAGATCAAAATTTTCTTTTTCTTACAATTCACCTAGGTTGAGAACCTCAAACCTAGGCTCTGATACCAAAACAATTATAACATCCCTATACCCCATATATGTACACCACATATACTCTCAACTGATATGTAATATACGTATACCGGATATAAGGATGTCACAGTCTAATTGAAGCAAACAATCCTTAAAACTTTAACATCAAATCATTATTATAAATAGTAATAGGTAAAACATTCTTTGTTAAAATACATTTACATATATCTTCATTACATTAAAATTTTATCCAAAAGATTTGTTTAATAAGCAGCGGAAAATGTAGTGGAATATACATATGTATACATCAAAAACAATATTTACAAAAATATAGAGTTTATACATGCTTGGCAGTTTGTCTCTGATCTTGAAGTCCAACTATCAACACTTCACAAGGGATCACAAGCCTAGACTCGACTCGGTCTAGCTGAACTCTCCAGTTCAATCGGATCTACCTTGTCACCTGCGTGATAAATCACAATCGCGTTAAGCCAACAGCTTAGTGGTACTAACCATGCTTACAATATGCTTCAAATGGAATGCCAATGTCAAACTTTCAAGAATTAGAAACAATATACAAGGATATCACATTTCATAACATTAAATCTCATTACATTGTTCAATTGTTCCATTATTAATAATTCACATTTAAGCAAAGACAATCATGGGCCCAAAAGAAACTAATATGCCATTCAAATTTCAGAGTTACTGTTTTGGTCCAATAATCACATTTATCAAGCCCAAAGGTGAATCATTATCACAATGAGAAACATCTCATATGTAACATCCCAACTAGGCTTCAAGAACTAGGCCCAACCAAACTTCAAGGGGAGCTGAACATCAACCCAACTTGGCTTTAAGGACCAAGCCCAACCCAGCTTTAAGGGATTGTTACTTTTAGGCATGCCACCAATAACAAAATTCTGAAAATTGAATAACATACTAGGCACACAATTCTTTCATTATTTCATTATCAAATCCATTCTCATTTTCTCATGATCATCTAGGCACAATGCCCCAAATATTTCATTTAAATCATTATAGCCAACATCAATGGCTTAACATATCATCATTAGAGTATACATAACAAATTACATTAATCATACATTTTGAATCCTCAACACATATTTCACATAATGCAAAACATAGCACCATTCTCATTCATCAATAATATGGTAGGTAACTTAACACATTTTCCAACCAAATGTATTAAGTCCCAAAGTCATGTAAATGTATGCAATCATGTAAGGTTTGTACTTACCTCAAGAGCAACTCACACCAATCTAACAACCTCCTCTTCTAAGAATCCTTCAACACTTGGATTAGGGCAACTCAATCTCTTCAAAACCTAATCCAAAAGTGATTATACATAAGAAATAAGAACAAGAGCTAACTAGGGCAAACTCTACACATGACATGCTCAACAACACGGGCATGTCCCTGGCCGTGCCCTAAATCCACGACACAGAAGTTTTGACAGGCTCAGTGACATGGGCGTGTCACTGCATGTGTCAATTCTTTTCCAACATAGAAGCTATGACATACTCATTGACATGGGCGTATCACTGGACATGTCAATAATACCACTACATAGAAGCTGTGACACGCTCAGTGACATGGGCGTGTCACTGCTCGTGTCGCCCATACTGAAAACAGAATCAATGACACGCCCAAGGACATCGCCATGCTACTGGGCGTGTCAGGCCAAAAACCTAAAATCGATACCAACAAGACTACATCCAACAAACATCTTTCTTTTACCTTTTTCCACTCCAAACAATCTTAACCAGAACCATCAATAAACCATAATAAACTTGCTTAACATCACAACAACTCAATTTCATGCATCAAATACAAATCACAATCATACTTCACAACTCAACACAAGCACAATCCACAACTCTTGTTCTTTCACCAAACTTAACCCTTTCTCTCTTGAATCCAACCTCAAAATCAAAGTTAATAAGACAACACAACCTCAAACATATCAAAATCAATCATACACACAACTACAACAACAATTCACCAAACTCAAATACACAAACTCCAAAAGAATACAAAGAACCAAGTTGGAAACTTACCAAAAGTGAAGAAAATCCTTAGAACTCTAACTTGATCACTTGAAATCCTTCAATTGCTTGAGTAAGGAATCAACAAAACCCCTTTTCCTTTGGTTGATAAGGGTGACCGGCCAAAGAGAAGAAAGAAGAAGAAGAACAGGATGATGAATAAGAAAGTCAACCTCTTTTAACCACTAACTTCCCTCTTTAATCTCAACCAAGCAATTAATATATAAAAATAATACAAATATCATCTTTCACTTAATTTTAATTTATATTTTAAATAATTAATAATCTCATTTGACCATCAATAAAATTGACTTGTATATGTTGTATATATCTTCATATATACAACATATACACTTTCCTTTACCTTTCTTATCTTTCCACTTAATCAAATATACAATTTGCATTTAATTCCATTACAACAATAAACATTCTAAAATTTTTGGGTATAGTTTGGGATATTACAGTATATATGAAATATAAAGAAATATACATAATATATAAACTTTAATCATAAGTGAGAATAAGACAAAAGATGAATAGTAAAGAGGGCAAAATGATAATTAAATTTTATAAAAATTAAAATTAATAAAATAATTGAAAAAGAAAATTTTTTTGAGTGAAAGATGAAAATTAGAATTTTAAATTAAATAAACAAATAATTAATTAAAATAATATAATAATATATATATGGCTAGTATTTATTGAAGAAAGAAAATCAAAATTTAAAAGTCATCTTCTTTTCTCCATAGCCGAAATTCACCATTGCCAAGGGAAGGAAATTTTTCTCTTTCAATCATCTAATTCTTTAAGTTTTCAATAGATTAAGATAATTTTGGTGATTTCTCTCCTTAATTAGTAAGTTCTTTTCCTTTAATTGAAGCTTAATCTAAAGTTATGATTTTGTCAAGTTTGGAATTTTGAATTAGTGTGATTAAATTGTTTAAATGAATATAAATGATGTTATTTTGATTAGTAAGTAATGATTTTTAAGTTAGATGGAAGAAATGATTAAGTTTGGTTTGAGTTTAGATGAAGAAGGTGATTTAGGGTTATTTGTGCTTTGAGATTTTGTAATTATGTGTTTTAATTGTTTGAATGGGTAATAATCATATTTATTTGATGAGTAACCAATGATTTTATGGTTGACTAGTTGATTAGCTTGGATTAAGCTAAAATTTGAGTTGGTTAGTAAGGTTTAGGGTTATGAAAAAGGGTTTTGTCAAAGAATGCTTGTTCAATTGGTTTCATCATTTAAATAATGTTGTTTAATGATTTAAATGATGAAAATGGACTCAAATTGTTATTTGGAAGTGGTTGAAAGGAAGAACAAGAATAGAAGTGATCTGAGACACATTTTAGGATTTTGGAAGGAATGTTTCTAAATTGAGTTTAATTTATTAAAGTGTCTTAATATATGATGTTATAGACATATTTGAGCTTAAAACTCAATTTGGAATTGATTGAATTATAGTTCTAATGTTAAAGTGCATAGAGCTAAGAAAAGAGAAAAATGGTGGAATGTGTTTTAATTTATGTTTTATATTGTAAACACCTTAAAATGTGATTCTAATATTTGGTATACATTCAAATTTTGATTAGGCGTTGAGTAGATAATGATTGTACCAACTTAGTAGTGAATGGTGATAAGGAATTTTGAAGTGAAGTGGAGCTTTAGTTCACTTTTGTGTATTAAAGAGTTATGTATATAATTTCGCATTTAATAATATTGATTGCAATATTTTTTTAGTCATAACACATTAAATATGGAAAATATGTTATGATACTTGAATAATAATGTGTATGTATGTGTGGCATTATTTGAAGTAATAATGCTTGTTTTTAATTAATATTGTATGATATGATTTTTAAAAATGAATACAAGTGATGATATGTGAAAAATGAGAAAAGTACAAATATTGCACTAGAATGTAAAATAAGCTACATTTGTAATGTATGAGGAAACGATGTTGATTATGAGTAGTAGATAATGAAATATAATTGTATATTACCTTATATACAGTCTGATTTCATAATATTGTTATTGGCTAGTATGACGCCTTCGAGCGAGACACACTGGTATCACTGATAACATGATGCCTTCGAACGAGATATAATGGTGTCACGATAGCATGACGCCTTCCGGCTAGACACACTGGTGTCACGTATGAATGAGATAGCCCAAGACAATAGTTCTGAAATTAGAGCAATATATAGGGTTATATGGGCCCATTCATGTGTATGGATGATTGGTATGTTGATAAATTGTATGTATATATATTGCTTGGCGTTGAGACAAAATGTATGTTATGATATCACATATATAACATTATTTTCTATTCGTTTATACCAAGTTATGTACTACTAGGCAATATGCTTAGCACGGTTGAAATTCATCGTGCATGTGACAGAGTTGATTCGGAGATCTTGGATAGTGCTGCTAGACCACACCAGGTCTAGGTTGTAGTAGTCATTTTGGAGATTGCCACAGACTGGAGCCATTTGCATCTCATGTAAATATTCTAAACTTTGCTTTTGATATTTTGTTAAGTATGTGCATTATATCTATAAATGTGGACATGATGTAAATTATAAAAAATCTTCTTTTGGGTAAATGTTGGAAGTTGAAAATAGGGCTCATGTATATGTTAATATCTAAAAAAATTTGAATGTTTTTCTAAAATATTGGTAGATTTGGGCCGTTAGGCTATTTTGGAGAACGGATGCATAAAAAAGATTTTTAGGAATGCATTGCATTGCAAGTTGTGTAAATTGAAATTTTGGGATTGTCCAAAATATAGATAAAACTCTGACAAATTTTTTCAGAGATTTTTCATGTAAAATATGTAGTTTTAATTTTCTATATATTTATTTTGGTATTAGAGCCTAGGTTTGAGGTTCTCGACCTAGGTGGATTTCAAAAATAAGAAAGGGGAATTTTTAAATAGTGATTTGAATTTTAATACTTGCATATTCATTGACACTTGAGTTGGTGCCTTCTTCTTCTACAATTGGAGCCGAGATTTTAAAGGGTGAAAGGGAGAAAATTTTCATCATTTTAAACATCAAATTTCCTAAGGATTTTTAAAGATTTAGGGTATTTTTGAAGACTAACTAAGGAATCAAGTAAGTAAACTCTGCCAAAGCTTTGTTTTATTTATATTTTTAGATTATGTATTATTCTTCTAGAGAGAGAAAGTTATTGTAAATGATTAAAATTGATGGTAAATGAGTCAAAATAAGGAGTATGTGATGATTTGTTAGTTAATTGATTGAGATAAACATGGTTGGTTATTTTAGGGCTATAGGAGGAATACATGTGAATTGAGGTTGTAATATGGGTGGCTATAATTATTGTAATAGGTGGATTTAGTATTGTTTTAATATTAATAATGATTTTATGGTTAAAAATTTAGTATGGTTGAATTTGGTTTAAGTTAAGGTTGATGGTAAGAATATGTAAAATAAGGGTTTTTATGATGATGTTGATAATTGTTAAAAAAATTATTTTGAAATTATTTTAATGCACATGTAATGAAATTATGATTGAATGATGGAAATATAAGGGTTAGATGGAAGTTTGAATGAAGTAGTAAGGATAAGTAGGGTTTTTGGTGGAATTTGGAAAGAATGTGTAAAGTTGATATTTGATTGATTTATAATGACTTGGATAGTGTTGCTAATGGAATATGTTTATTTAAAATGTAGTTTAGATTTGAATACGGTGAGTTGGTGAAATCAAAGAAGAGAAGGGTATTAGAAAAGTAAGGTTTGGATGGTGAAATTGGTGTTGGAATTTATGAGCTTGGATTTTCACCCCCACTCCCGGTGGAATGGTTCTTGGGACTTCGGCACTGTTAGGCTCAGGGCCTTAGAGAACACGGGCCTAAACCCGGAGAAAATGAAGTCGCCACCCGGATGGGCCGGAAAAAAGAAAGGGGTGGATGACTCTATTCCTAAGGAATCCCCAACCTCCTAATGGGTTCAAAAAGTTGAGTACGCATGGAGAAGGTGAGAAGTGGCCTAGCACTCCCATAACGCCCGGTTCATTGGAATCGACCTTCTTTTTAGTTCTATATATTATTAAATTCTTAAATATTATGATATTATCTATGTTACATGCGTTTTAAAAGAAATAAACATCCATCATTTTATTAAAATAAAACAAATAAAATAGGCACCCATCCAAGGATGAAAACGCGCCTTTACAATGTCTTCAAAAAGAAAGTAAAATAAACAAATTAGGACACATACTATAGGTGAAAATGTATCCTTTACAATAGTTCCAAAATCCTTAAGCGATAAATTAAGTTACATAATAAAAACTGAGGCACCCACGAAGTGAAAATATGTCTTTTATAATCTTAAAATCCAAATGAACAATTAATCAAATAAATTAAACCATTCAAATATAACAATGAAAAATAAACATCCATTATAAACTAAATAAAATAATTCAACCATTGTAAAGCAAGTAATCAAACAAATAACCAATCATTGCATAAACAATTGTAAATTAGGGCTAAGCTAATGAAGTTAAAGTTAATTATAAAAATTACAATTTACAAATAGATCTTAATTTTGACCCATTAATAAAATATAGATCTTAAGTTAGAGGGTAGAGGTCAAGGGGGCAGTGCCTCCGAAAGGTAAATGGTTTATAGGATATAGTTTTATGGGGGAATTAAGGTTTCTATGTAAGCTAGAGTTTTATATTTATAGAAATTAAGGTTTTATAGCTTTGAAAAATAGGGTTTTATCTTTTGAAAATAATGTTTAGGGTTTGGATGTCACATGATTAGGGTTTACGGATTTTAAGGCCCTAGACATTAGGTTTTAAGATATTAGGGTTTTTCTTAGAACCGAGGCTGAGGGATTATTGTTTTGAGAAGTTATAGTTTCTGGACACTAGGTTTAAGAATTAGGGCTTATGCCAATTATTCACATCAAACCTTAAGCTATTGGATGGACAAAATAGATTGATTTTTAATTTTATAAAATATGCAACTAAGGTTTTAGCATTTAAATTTTTGTTATCAGTATCATAATTAAAGTAAACAAATCAAAGTATGAAATGATAACCTAGCTATTGTATGTTTAAGCAAATTAAATTTAAGATATAAAATCTGCATTTGAAGGCTCCACCAAATTTGATTGCTGATTCCAAGCTTACTACCTGCAACAATGTTTATTTCTGGCTGAGCAAAGATTGAGGCAGTAGGTTACTACCTTTAATATTGATGGTTGATGCTTTGTATGTTGCTTATACTTTTTGGCTGCTGATGATTGTTGTTTTTTCTTGTTGATTATTGTTGCCCACTATTAATAGCATTAAAACCTGTTATTTATAGGCAAAACCAATAAAACCCTAAACCTAATTTTTCTAATATGTCTTTTAAATGAATTCTAAGCTAATTAGGAAACTAACCGGTCAAAAAACTCAAAAACAACTTAAAATCATGTCAATCTAGTGTGCCAGATCGACATGGACTAAGGCCTTATCGATATGAGCAACTAGATTGACATGGACCAAGGCCTTGTCGATCTGGTGTGCCAGATCGACATGGACTAAGGCCTTATTGATTTGGTCAACTAGATCAACATGGACCAAGGCCTTGTCAATCTGGGCAACCAGATCAACATGAGCCTTTGGCTCATGTTGTCAACCAGGCTGACATGAGCCTTGGCTCATGTCGATTTGGGGCACTAGATCGACATGAGCCAAGCTCATGTTGACTTAGGCCCTCCAGGTCGACATGAGCCAGGCTCTTGTCACTTGGGCCCTCCAGACTCGAATTAATATTGTATTTTTTTTTATTTTTGGATCGAACAATCTTAATTTAGGCCGAACAAACTTAATTTAGGGTTTTATAATTTTAATCAATTGAATTTATGCCATTTCAAACCCAACTAACTTATTTAAAAGTTATAAACTAGCTTTAAATCTTTTAAAGTTAGATTAAATTTATTTTAAAATTCTTTAATCAGGACCATACCAACTTAGGGTCAAAATTAAGGGTCTATAGAATTGGTATCTCTAAGGTTAGTACATATTTTTTTTAGTCATTAATGTTTTAATAACATTATTTTGGCATAACACATTATGAATGAATGGATGTGTTATACTACTTTATTGTTGGTTTTCATGTGTGAAATGCATGAATTGTAAAATATTAAGCCATTGGAGAATGGCTAGTAATATGGTTGTGTGCATTATGAAAATATTATGAAAAAAGATAGGATATGATTAAAAGAAAACATGAAAAAATGCTAAAGTTATGTATATTATGTATAAATGAAGAATTGAGTATAATTGTGTGATTTAAACAGTGTTGGAACATATTTTATAAGAATACATTAGTGTGTGTAATGTGTTTATGTGCTCCTTTGATGTTTGAATATACATAAAAAGAGCATAAATATATGTTTATGTTATAAATTGCATAATGTGTGATTGACAATGGCTAAAAATATTTAATAATGTGATTATGAAAAAATTGTGTAGGTATGCCAAATATAGGCATAATTCGGCCACATTGAGGATGTGGCAAATAAATTGATGAAATTGATGAAAATGTATGGAAATAAGAAGAATATATGAAAAAAGTGCAAAAAATGGAAATTGGCATAATTGCCAAAGTATGAGAAAATTGTGAAATTATATGTGTTATGTGTGTAACATTATTTAATATCAATCTCCAGAGTATTGTGTTTAGTGTGATATGGTATACCAGACATTTGTCTTCGGGCCAGACATTGGTCATCACTATTATTGCCTTCGGGCCAGATGCTGAGTATTATTATTATTGCCTTTGGGCTAGACGTTGGGCGTTAATTTATTTATCTTCGGGCCAGTCACTAGGTGTCAAATATTAGACCAAAGCAATATCTCTGGAACTTGAACATTATAAAGTGTCATTTGAGCCCAATACATTTTGTGATATAATGATCATGTGATAGATTGTGATATGTTGTGACTTGAAATTTTTATGTAAATTTGATGAATTATGAGATATGTGTTGGTGGTCATGGAATGATATGATCACGATATGTATGAAAATTCTTGAGAAAGATTGTGAGATGAGAAATATGCTAAATGATGAAAAATGATTTGTTAAAAGACTTGAGCAGAGCGAAGTCTTATTAATGAAAATAAGATTATTGGAATATGAAATAATAAGATGAATTTAATGAGTTTAGTTAAACAATGAGTTTAGTTTGTGATGAATAATTGTATGTATATGAATTATAAGGTCAAGGTATTGCAAAAATAATAGTATATGAATTGATAATATGATGATAAAATATGAGCTAAAAAATATGCATGTGGATTATTTAAAATGTCGTATGGTTTTAGTATGTACCACTAAGCTATCGGGCTTAGCACGGTTATTTGAGTCACATAGGTAGAATAATTGCTGGCTTAAGGGTTTTGAAATGTGGGTGAGATTGGAGTCCTATGGTGCCTCAAGATCAATTGTGCCATCTGCATAGATGTATAGTTAAAGTTTTATGCATTTGGGTTATGTGTATTATTATAAAAATTTTGTTTGTTCTAAGAGTTAGGAACGGTTGTATATATGTATATATGTTTTTAAATATGATAAATAATATTTTAAGTTATGCTATTTGTTTGTGTGTTAATGGAATGATGATTTTGGGAGAATAATTGAAATTCTATTTTGGGAGTGTTTCAAATTTATGTACAGGTTGTGGAATTTGACTATTTTGGGAATGTTGAAATTACAGACAAAACTCTGGTGAAATTTTCCCAAAGAATTTTCATTAAATTATGTATTTTTGGGCTTTACCTCCTCCAAAATCTTGTTGTAAAATGGGGATCTTGGTCCGACACCAATGACGCTGGGACTCCATGCAATCTCACTATCTCACTGATATACAACTCAGCCAACCTATTAAGTGAGTAATCCTTTCTAATGGGAAGAAAATGAGTTGTCTTTGTCGTCCGATCAATTATCACTTAGATTGCATCATACTTCTTCTGAGTCAAAGGCAGTCCAGTCACAAAATCCACGATCACTCGCTCCCATTTCCATCAGGTATTGACAATGGCTGAAGCAACCCTGAAGGAACTTGGTGCTTAGCCTTCACTCTCTGGCAAGTAAGATATCTGGATACAAATTTTGCTATGTCCCTCTTCATACCTGATCACCAATAATACTGCTTTCCATCTGCAGATAGATGGACAGTCAGAGAGATTGATACAGGTTCTAGAGGATATATTGAGGAGCTGTATCATTAATTTTACTGAAAGCTAGGATAGATATTTGCCACTAATAGAGTTCACTTACAACAACAGTCATCAGTCCAATATTGGGATGGCACCATATGAGGTCCTGTATGGTAGAAAGTGCAGGACATCATTATATTGGGATGAGATTGGAGAAGGTAAACTAGTAGGTCCCGAATTGATCAAGGAAACAGAAGAGAAAGTGAAAGTAATTCGGAGTCATTTGAAAATAGCTTCAGTCTAACAAGTATTCTATTCAGATTTGAAGAGGAAGGATATAAAGTTCAGTGTGGGGATAAGGTGTTCTTGAAGGAATCTCCATGGAAGAAGATTCTGAGGTTTGGTCGGAAAGGAAAGTTGAGTCATTACTTTATAGGATCTTATAAGGTACTGGAGAGAGTTGGCGTAGACCCTTAATTTTGACCCTAATTTTGTACGGTCCTGATTAAAGAATGCCAAAAATATATTTGATCCGACTTTAAAAGATTTAAACCTAGTTTATGATTCTTAAATAAGTTGATTCGGGTTAAAAAGGCATAAATTCATTTATTCGGTCTGATTAAAGTATTTTTAGATATGTTTTAAGTCAACAGGGTCGTAGGTGACTTGAACCATAGTTCATGTCGACCTAAAGGGCCAAAATCAACATGAGCCAAAGGCTCATGTCGATTTGGTACACCAAATCGACATGGCCTTGTCCCATGTGGATTCGGACAACCAAATCGACATGGAATTTGATTCTGAAGCATTTTTGGGTTTTCTAATTAAATTAGAATCCTTTTATGTCTTGGATTAGACAGATTAGGTTTAGGTGAAGCCTGATTTTGCCTATAAATAATAAGATCTAATACTTTAATAGGGATCGGGGGAAAAATGGGACTGACAATTGTGAATTAAGAAGCAGAAGGCACAAGTAACAAATAATCATCCAGTAACAACCAAAGACGTTAATCAAACTAACAATCTATAAAAGGCAGCACACACTGTTTTTGCTATTGTTCAACCAGAATAAAATTTTGGTGAAATCAACAACAGAGGTTTGAGTTTATATATTAACTTGTTCATATTTACAATAGCTTCATTATTTGATTTGATCAATTGTTTAAGCATACAATAGGCGGGTTTTTATTTAAACACATTAATTAATTATCTTAATTATCATTTCGATCACAAAAATTTAATTACTAAAACCTTAGTTGCATATTTTGTAAAATCAAAAATCAATCCATTTTGCCCATCCAGTAGCCATGCTATTTCCTTTATATTGAACATTGATAGGCACTTTCCTTCTTTTGAATATTGAATGTTGATTGATTGACTGATCCAATATCTAGGTTTGGTTTAGGTGATTATAAAATTGTTCCAATAAGTAAATCAAAACCCTAACCTTAAAATCTTGGACCTCTGTATGGGCTCGTCGAAGGGGTCAATATTTATTTGTGTATTATAAGTCTTTATGTTTAACTTCCTTTATTAAAATCCTAATTTAGTTATTAAAGTTCTAAAACCCTAATTTAAGATGTAAACCCTAAACTTATACATTTACTGCTTTATTTAGTTTTAGATTTGATTATGTAGTTTATTATATGTTTTGATGATTGATTTATTTGATTTTGATATTTGATTTGTTTAGTTTATGATGGATGTATGTTTTCTTTATTATTATTATTTGTTTATCTTGGTATTAATAATGTAAGAGGTATGTTTTCACTTTGTGAGTACCTCATTAGTTAAGCTTCATATAATTTAAATTATTTTCATATTTTGGGATTAATTTAAAGGACATGTTTTCGCCTTTTAGTGGATGTCCTATTTGGTTTTAGACATTAGACGATGCAAGGATATGTTTTCATTCTCGGATGGGTGTCCATTTATTTGTTTTGTTTGAACATTACTTTAATTTTATACAATGATGCTTTTATTTTAATTATTGTATATAGTATGAATTATATCATAATAATTCAGAATTCTATAATATTTAACCTGAAAAGGAGGCCGGTTCCAATGAACCAGACATTGTGGTGGTGTTGGGTCATTTTCACCTTTCTCACATGTACCCAACTTTTCGAACCCATTAGGGGTTAGAAATTTCTTAGGAATCGAGTCATCTACCCCTTTCTATTTTTTCGGTCCATCCGGGTGGTAATTTCATTTTCTCCGGATTTAGGCTCGTGTTCTCTAAGGCCATAAGCCTAACAGTGTCGAAGTCGTAAGAACCATTTCACATAGGAGTGGGGGTGAAAATCTCCCCTCATAGTTGTACTAGTGGCTTACAAATTAGCTCTTTTGTCATATTTGTGATTTTAAAGAAATTAAATAAGTATTTAGAGGGTATAAAAGTCATATATACCCAATGTATACCTTGTGTATAATATCTCTAATTTTTAGAAATTAAATTAAATAAATTAAAATTAAATTGGATAAATTTAATAAATAATTTAAATGAAAAATGGAATATTTTAAATGAAAAAAATGAAATATATATGTAAAATATACATAAAATATACATAAAGTATATAAAAGTCAGCAAAAGTCAACTTTAAAAGTTAAAAGTCAAAGGTCCAAAGGCATTTTTATAATTAAACTATGAAAATTGAAAAATATTTAAATAATTTAAAAATAAATTATTTTTAATGAAAGTAATTTTGGGGTTTTAATTAATTAATTAATTAATTAAAAATATAATATTATATATATATATGGTTATAAAGAAAGTGGATGGAGAGAGAAATGAGCATTTGATCTTCTTTTTCTTCTTCTTCTTCCCTTGCATGGCCGAAATTCCATGGTTGAAGAACTCAAGTTTTTGATTCTTCCATGCTTCAAGAATTGAAGGATGTCAAGTGTTCAAGTGGAATTTTTAGGGTTTTTCATCATAATTAGTAAGTTTTCTTACTTTTTCCTTGAAATTTCATGAAAGAAAGAATAAGTTGATTTTGAAGTTATGAAGTAGTATGTTTTAATTGTCTATTTGGGTATAGATGAAGTTGTTTTGAGTAGTTAACAATGATTTTAAAGTTTAATTGAAGAAATGGTTAAGTTTGACAGAGGTTTGTTGAAGAGAGAGAATTTAGGATTATGGGAGAATTGGACTTTTGAATTCATGTGATTTAATTGTGCAATTTGATTTTGAATGTGTTATTTTGATGCAAAAATAAGTATTTTAAAGTCAAATGATGGATTTGGTTGTGTTTGGATAGAGTTTGGATGAAGTAGTGTTGATTTAGGGTTTTGGAAAAGTGAATTTTCAAAGATGGTGTATTGATTGGTTTTGATGTTTAAAGCATGTTGTTTAATGATATAAGTGATGAATATAAGCTTGAATTGATAATTGGATTGAGTTGGAATGGAAAACCAATAGTGAAGGTTATGCCATTTTTAGAATTTAAAACATAAGCATGTGTTTAACTAATGTAATTGGTTTAAACATGTTAAATTATGTTTTTAATGATATAAATAAACTTAAAACACTAATTTCAATGATTTAATATGGTTGTCCAATGTTAAAGAAAGGTTATGCTATATTTTGGGGTTTTGATTAAAGTGGTGTATAATTAAGGTTTGATGCTTGAAATGCCTTAAAATGTGATATTAAATGATTGTATTTGATCACATTTGGTATAAGCAATAAGGAGAGGCGATTTTCCCAACCCTAGTATTGTAGGGCAACTTGGAAGAGAAGGTTGGTGAGAGTTTTGAGCTTGCATTTGAAAGCTTTTAGAGGTAAGTACAAACTTAGGATAAATTGGATATGTCTGCATAATATTAGGCTAAACACATTTTAATTGGAAAATGTGTTAAGCTACTTGATGCATTAAACATTCATGAACAATGTGTTATGACATGTGTAATGTTATGCATGCATTAAATGCATTATGAAAAGCTATTGTTAATGCCTAAATTGAATATAATGTGAAATATGTGCATTATGTGAAAATGGCCCAAAGTATTTAGGTAATATGATTTATTATGTATGCATTAAATGCATTATGAAAAGCCATTGTTAATGGCTAAATTGCATAAAATGTGAATTATGTGAAAATAGACCAAAGTTTTTGGGTAATGTGATTTTGATGTGGTATGTGATACATTGCGATGGTACATTGAGATATGATGAAATGAATTGATATTGATATGAATGATAAAATGAGTGAATGTGCCTAATTGATAATGAGAAATGAGGCAATGTGCCTAGTTGATTATGGAAAGTGAGAAAAAATTGATGATGGGAAATATGAAATAATTGTGTGCCTAGTATGTTATTCAATTTTTAGAGTTTTGTGTTTGGGGGCATGCATATGAGGTTATCCTCATTATTTGCCTTCGAGGCTTGCTGTAACACCCCTACACCCAATATACATACACCACATACACACACAGTATATGCGATATACGTATACCGGATACAGGAATGTCCCAGTCCATTTTAAACCAACCAATCTTTAAAACTTTATCATCAAATCATTGTAAATCAATCTAAGTAAACTTAAAATATTTAATTGTATATTATAGAAAATAATAGATAAAACATTCCTTACTAAAATACATATTCATATATCTTCATTACCCCAAAAGTTTATCAAAAACATTAGTTTAATAAGCAGCGGAATATACATATGTTTACATCAAAATCAATAAGTACAAAAATATGAAATTTATACATGCTGACAGTTCGTCTCTGATCTTGATGTCCACTAACGACTCTGATCTAAAAAAAACTTAAGCCTAGACTCGACTCGGTCTAGAAGAGTTGTTCGGCGCAACCGGATCTACCCTGTCACCTGCGCGATGAACCACAATCGCGCTAAGCAGAAAGCTTAGTGGTACAAACTTTGATTCAATATAGATCAATGAGATGCTAATGCACAATACATATAAATATATCAACTCATTACATTATATCACAATATATTAATCATTTGCATAACATTTCATAATTCACATTTAAGCAAAGACAAACATGGGCCCAAAAAGGATCTAATATGCTATTCAAAGTTCAGAGTTACTGTTTTGGTCCATAATGACACCTTGTGTCTAGCCCCATAGGCAATATATATATCCATGGATAATGTAACAGCCCCAGTCTCTTGGACCTCAACCCGGCTAGACTCTTAGGCCCCAGTATCTTGGTCCTCAACCCGGCTAGACTGTTACAATTTTTGAGGCTTACGACCCAGTCTTTTCACCCAAAAAATATCACATTTATCAGCTGGGCCCGGCTTACGACCCGATCTTTTCACTTGCCCAGCAATTCGTAGGCATGCCGCCAAACCCAAAACTCTGAAAATTGAATAACATACTAGGCACACAATTTATTCAATTATCTCATTATCAAATACCTTCATAATTTCAATTTATTCAATGACTCATAATCAAATTAGGTACATTGCCTTATTATATCATCATTTTCTCATCTTTTCTCATTCTTCTCTTTTATATCAATATCAATTTGTTCCATTATGTTTTCACATATCTCATCACATTATTCAACATTTCTTTTCATTTACAACACATTACTCAATTGCTTTGATACATCAACATAATTCACATTATGCATATTATAATATATAACTCATTCTTCACCAATGTATCAATTAACTTAACACATTTCTCAACTAAATGTGTTAAGTCTCAATGTCATGTAAATATATGCAATCATTCAAAGTTTGTACTTACCTCTTAAAGCAACAACACCACTCATTCAACTTCCTCTTCCAAGATATCCCTCAAACCTTGGCTAGGGTAACTCAATTCTCTTCAAAACCTAATCCAAAGGTGATTATAAATACTCACTTAGTGTTACACGTAAGAAAAAAAAGAAGAGAACTATCTAGGGCAAACTCTACACTTGACACACTCAACAACATGGGCGTGTCCCTGATCGTGTCCTAAACCCACAACACAGAAGCTTTGACAAGCTTAGTGACATGGGCGTGTCATTGCACGTGTCAATTCTCCTCCAACACAAAAGCTATGACACACTCAGTGACATGGGCATGTCAATCTTCCAACAACACAGAAGCTGTGACACGCTCAGTGACATGGGCGTGTCACTGGATGTGTCACCAATCCAAAAAATAAAACCAATGACACGCCCAAAGACATGGCCGTTCTAATGGGCGTGTCAGGCCAAAAACCTTGAAATCGACACCAAAACGCCACATCCAACAAACATCTTTCTTTTACCCTTTTCACTCCAAAAAAACTTAACCAAAACTATCAATATACCATATGAACTTGCATAAACATCAAAACAACTCAATTACCAACATCAAAACACAAACACAACCATATACACAACTCAAAGTCTCAACACCCATAATTCTTGCTTTCTTTCACCAAACTTAACCCTTTTCTCTTCAATCCAACCCCAAAATCAAAGTTAACAAAACAACACAACCTCAAATATACCAAGTCAACCAATCACCAAACTCATCAACTCAAACTCAAAAGAAAACAAAGAAACAAGTTGGAAACTTACCAAAATTGAAGAAAATCCTTAAAACTCCAATTTGATCTCTTGAAATCCTTCAATTCTTTGAGTTTGGAAACAACAAAATCTCTCCCTCGTGAAGATGGTGGTGATGGCCCGCCAAAGAAGAAAGAAAAAGAAGAAGAAGAAGCAAAGTCAAACCACACTTTTTAACCAAACACTTTCCCCAAATCACTCTCCACTAAGCAATTTAACAATATAATATAAACTCACTTACATCATCTTTCGCTATCTCTAATATAATAATATAATAAACCAAATATCCACTACCACTATCTTATATAATTAAAATATCTCTTTAGACCAAATAAGCTATAGATTTGTATATATATTATATATATCTCTATATATACAATATATACACACTCCTTCCTCTTATCTTCTCACTTAATTAAACATACACTTAAAATCATTTAATTCAATTCAACAATTAACATTTTCAAAAATTTTAGGGTATCACTTGGGATATTACACTTGTTTTTGAGCAATTACTTTTATTTGCCTTTGGGGCTAGACGCTTGGCATTACTGTGATACAATTTGCCTTCGGGACTAACTTTTGAGCATTACTATGATTTGCCTTCGGGGCTAGACACATGGTGTCAATTTGGATAGAAATAGTAACTCTGAGATTTGAATGGCATATTAGATCCTTTGAGCCCATGCTTGTGTTTGTTCCTATGTGAATTGTAAAATGATTAAAGGATATGTTTTATGGTGAAATTAAGTACCCCCTTGTGAAACATCATGTGAAAGCATTTTGCATTGGCATTGTTTTATAGTTTTATTGTTATCAAAATTTGTACAGCTAAACTTTTAACTTGGCACAATTGTAAATTTTTTACGTAGATGACAGGGGCGATCCGGTAGAGCCCGACAGTTCTACTAGACCTTATTAGGTCTAGGCTTGTGTTTATTGAGCTTTAAATATTTTTGGATACATCAAGATCAGAGCCATATGCCAGTATGTACATATTTGATATTATAATACATTTTAATATTGTGTATATTATGCTTATGTTTTCAAGGTATATATATATTGTAAATTATAATGACACTTTGGACAAATTATATAATGTGGGTTGTTTATATATATAAATAAACATTTTGAGAAAATATGGAGAAGTTGAGTAGTTGAGGTGGATATGTATGATTTGTTTTATTGTGAGTGTATTTTATATAGGTTGGGTAATTATTGAAAATTTGGGATGTCCAAATTACAGACAAAACTCTGATAAATTTTTCTACAAATTTCTAATAAAATGCTAATTTTTGAGCCTATGGATTATAAAGAATATTATATTTGTTATTTAAGTATACATTTTTAAGTATTTGAGATTTTAAATTTGGAATTTGAAAATTTTTATTAAACCGGGTTGTGACTTTTTTATACCGTATATGCGTATCTTACATATATTGAGTATATGTATTATACTTATATAGTGTATAAGGGTTTTACATTTATTTTGGTATCATAGTCTAGGTTTGAGGTTATCAACCTAGGTGGGTTTTTAGAGAGAGAAAATGAGAATTTTAAATAGGGTTTTAAATGGTGATACATGCATTGGCACTGATAATTTATCTGATCTCTGATGTGGCAATGTCTGTTTGATTTAAAGAATATGAGTTGAGATGGCATCTGGATTGCATAGATTAGAGTGGCACAGTGGAAGCGTCATTTTGGAGATTATGGATTAAGAATTTTGAAACTTTTATTTAAAATTAAAATTCATAGCTGATTCAATTGATGAATAAGTGAAATTAAGAAAAAAATAATAATTTAGGAAATGATTTAAGATATGAAATAAAAAGTTTGAGAAATGGGTATGATAGTTACAAAAAATTCTATAGGTATACTACAAAGTGATATTATCTGAATTTTTGAACAAATCTAGGAATGTTGGATGAGTTTGAAATTTTAATGGAAAGTTTTTCTTTATGTTAGAATTCAATGTATAAAATTTTATAATTTTTTTAGATGGACCACTAATTGAGAAACATAGAAGAACATAGATTGTTAAAGCAGTTCCAACAACTCAAAATCTGTAGAAATTCAGAAATATATTTAAAAAATTATGGCAAACCAACCCAGAAAAAAAAATATCTGAAAATTTATAGACAATATCATATGTATTCCTAGAACATATAGTTAAAATTTCATAAATTTTTATTAAGGTTTGATACCTGAAAAAAATGGATAACCAGGTGCTACTAGAGGAATCAACTTTTGATATTAACGAGACAAATTTTGTGGGTTTGGAAGACTTAATTTTTAAATATAGTAAATCGACTTGTAAAATATCTAAAATTTTAAATATAAGTCAATATATGTGTCAAGTGCACATGGTTAAAAGTGTACAAGCTTTTATAAAGAATTGGTGAGTAATATAAAAATTGAAAAGTGAGATTGACATGAAACTGAGGAAGTTATGCAGTTTGTGTAGATGAGTAATAAATTAATTTCATGAGACAAATGAATGAGAAAATAGTGAAAATTTATATGCAGATAGGTAGAAATTTGAAGAAGGAATATGGAGTTTTTAATAATTTAGAACAAATAGTTCATAGTTAAAATCAAAGAGAGAAATGGTATATGATAGCGAATTGTTTATTATGGAAAAGTGATACATGATTTAGGGTTTGAGTATGTAAATTAGGTTATATAAATGGATGATGTTAATAGCATAATGAAATGAATTAGTATTGTTTAAATGTAAATGTTATGATTTTACGATTGGGAATGTGACATGGATGAGATTTGGTGAGGTTCATGTTATTGGCTGCGTTATGTGAATTTGAATTTTTGAAATGGGTTTCCATAATTATGAAAGTGATGTGTTTTGATATTTTATTAATATGTACATAATGTTTATAAAGTTAGATGTTGAAAATGGGATTAATAGAATGAAGTTTTTGTAGTAAGTTAAAAATTTAGAGTTGTAAGGGAATTTTGATGAGAATTGCTTAGATATTGAAGGTTTAATGTTTAATAAGCATGTGAGTAATATTGTTTATGAAAGTATCAAGTATCATGTAATGTGTAATGTGATTGATAGTTACAAAAAATTCTATAGGTGTGCTACAAAGTGATATTATATGAATTTTTGAACAAATCTAGAAATGTTGGATGAGTTTGAAATTTTAATGGAAAGTTTTTCTATATGTTAGAATTCAATGTATAAAATTTTATAATTTTTTTAGATGGACCACTAATTAAGAAACATAGAAGAATATAGATTGTTGGAGTAGTTCCAGCAACTCAAAATCTGTAGAAATTGAGAAATATATTTAAAAAATTATGGTAAACCAACCTATAAAAAATATCTGAAAATTTATACACAATATCATATGTATTCCTAGAACATATAGTTAAAATTTCATAAATTTTTATTAAGGTTTGATACCTGAAAAAAATGGATAACCTGGTGCTATAAGAGGAATCAACTTCTGATATTAACGAGACAGATTTTATGGGTTTGGAAGACTTAATTTTTAAATATAGTAAATCGGCTTGGAAAAAAACTAAAATTTTAAATATAAGTCAATATATGTGTCAAGTGCATATGGTTAAAAGTTTACAAGCTTTTATAAAGAATTGTTGAGTAATATAAAAATTGAAAAGTGAGATTGACATGAAACTAAGGAAGTTATGTAGTTTTGTGTAGATGAGTAATAAATTAATTTTATGAGACAAATGAATGAGGAAAATTATAAAAATTTATATGCAAACAGTTAGAAGTATGAAGGAGGAATATGGAGATTTTAATAATTTAGAACAAAGAGTTCATAATTAAAATCAAAGAGAGAAATGGTATATGATAGCGAATTGTTTATTATGGAAAAGTGATGCATGATTTAGGGTTTGACTATGTAAAATTAGGTTATCTAAATGGATGATGTTAATAGCATAATGAAATGAATTTGTATTGTTTAAATGTAAATGCTATGATTTTAAGATTGGGAATGTGACATGGATGAGATTTGGTGAGGTTCATGTTGTTGGCTGCATTATGGGAATTTGGATTTTTGAAATGGGTTTCCATAATTATGAAAGTGATGTGTTTTAATATTTTATTAATATGTAGATAATGTTTATAAAGTTAGATGTTGAAAATGAGATTAATAGAATGAAGTTTTAGTAGTAAGTTAAAAATTTAGAGTTGTAAGGGAATTTTGATGAGGATTGCTTAGATATTGAAGGTTTAATGTTTAATAAGCATGTGAGTAATATTGTTTATGAAAGTATCTAGTGTCATGTAATGTGTAATGTGATTGATAGTTACAAAAAATTCTATAGGTGTGCTACAAAGTGATATTATATGAATTTTTGAACAAATCTAGGAATGTTGGATGAGTTTGAAATTTTAATGGAAAGTTTTTCTATATGTTAGAATTCAATGTATAAAATTTTATAATTTTTTTAGATGGACCACTAATTGAAAAACATAGAAGAGCACAAATTGTTGGAGTAGTTCCAGTAACTCAAAATATGTAGAAATTGAGAAATATATTTAAAAAATTATGGCAAACCAACCTATAAAAAATATCTGAAAATTTATACACAATATCATATGTATTCCTAGAACATATATTTAAAATTTCATAAATTTTTATTAAGGTTTGATACCTGAAAAAAATAGATAACCTGGTGCTATAAGAGGAATCAACTTCTGATATTAACGAGACAGATTTTGTGGGTTTGGAAGACTTAATTTTTAAATATAGTAAATCGGCTTGGAAAAAAACTAAAATTTTAAATATAAGTCAATATATGTGTCCAGTGCATATGGTTAAAAGTTTACAAGCTTTTATAAAGAATTGTTGAGTAATATAAAAATTGAAAAGTGAGATTGACATGAAACTAAGGAAGTTATGCAGTTTTGTGTAGATGAGTAATAAATTAATTTCATGAGAAAAATGAATGAGAAAAATTATAAAAATTTATATGCAAACAATTAGAAGTATGAAGAAGGAATATGGAGTTTTTAATAATTTAGAACAAAGAGTTCATAATTAAAATCAAAGAGAGAAATGATATATGATAGCGAATTGTTTATTATGGAAAAGTGATGCATGATTTAGTGTTTGAGTATGTAAAATTAGGTTATCTAAATGGATGATGTTAATAGCATAATGAAATGAATCAGTATTGTTTAAATGTAAATATTATGATTTTAAGATTGGGAATGTGACATGGATGAGATTTGGTGAGGTTCATATTGTTGGTTGCATTATGTGAATTTGAATTTTTGAAATGGGTTTCCATAATTATGAAAGTTATGTGTTTTGATATTTTATTAATATGTAGATAATGTTTATAAAGTTAGATGTTGAAAATGAGATTAATAGAATGAAGTTTAAGTAAAGTAGTAAGTTAAAAATTTATAGTTGTAAAGAAATTTTGTTGAGGATTGCTTAGATATTGATGGTTTAATGTTTAATAAGCCTGTGAGTAATAATGTTTATGAAAGTATCAAGTATCATGTAATGTGTAATGTGCAATGTGATTTATAGTATATAAACTGGAGACAAAATAAAGAGAAATGATTAAAAAAGTGAAAATGAGTTTAATTAGGTAATTTGATCGGTAGTGATAAAGATGAATATGAAAAGTATGGTAAATGTATAGAAAATGTAAGAGAGAAGTCACATTGGAAATATGACTAAGATTGATGTAAAGTGAAAAAAAAAATGAAATGAATGAGGATAATTTATTTAATATATATAATATGAGAAAATTAAGAATGACCTAAATAATGTTATAAAAATGAGAAATGATAATATTCTATGTAATGTGATAAATGTTAAATTTATATAGATTGTGTGTAAATGAAGAATTGAGTATAATTGTGTGTATATATCAATATGATATGTGTGATAAGTTGTCTAATATAGACACTATTGTGATATGTAAGAAAATATGGAAAGTAAGTTACATTATCCATGTGACTTATAGATGTGTATGTGGATGATTTAAAAATATGGGAAATGTTTAAAATGTGAAATAATATAAATTTGTGAGATGAAGATGATCATGATAAGGTTGATCTCCTGAAAATTGTGACACTGTGATGTAATGTGAAAGTAATCAAGTATTGAGTTGATCACTTAAAGATGTGAAAAAGTATTATTAAAGTATTATTATGTGTTTGTAACCCCATATAATTACTTATTTGATTTAAGAAGGAGAAATTGGTAAAAATTTATTAGATAAATTGAGATATAATTGGCAATGATTGGAAAATGGATTTTAAAATTGGAAAGGGGGGGGGGGGGGGGTTTGTTGAATAATTGTATAGAATTGGTATATGAATACATATATGATTTATTGATGGATTTTCTATTTAGGCTAATAAAAACAAATGGCTAAGGGTAAATTACATTAAAACAGAGTTGATATGCATTAACTCTTCATATAGTAAGAATTTAAAGAGCAAATATGTGATTTTGATATGCTAATGGTGTGTGACTACTGAGACATGGGTGTAATATCGAGATAAGAATTGTTGAAGAAAAAAAATTGTAGTGAAAGTGGTGTTTATGTATAACCCATATGCGTGGTCTTAAGATGGTACAACTGTGAAATACATTTAATGAGATTGATAGTTTTGTTTCATAGATACAAGCAAGATTTGTGGTTGGTATAGTTGGACTCATAACCTTATGTTAGAAATTTATTTATGACCATAGATAGCGTGGAAATAGAAGAGAATTATGAAAATATGATGAGCTATAAAAGATATGTAAGGAAAGTGATGTTGTAAATATGGTAACTATAAAAAATGTTAGTAAAAGTTATATTTAATGTGTTTGATAATGGTATAAAATGAATAAGTTGATAAAAATAACGTTTAAAGTGAATGAGACTAGGAGAAATGAATATTATTTGTAATGATAAATTCGAAGAGAATTATGATTTGAGAATAAGTTTGACCTAATCGAGTTAGGGCATGAATTGAAACAGGATGATAAATTTAAATTAGGCTAAAGGTTGGTCAGAATAGAATAAGGCTATGATGGTCATATTGTGATAGTTAGATCAATTGATATGGAATGTAATAAGTTTATAAGTAATTATTGAAGTTCAATGTATATAATTGTATTAAGAGTATGAGAGATATATAATAATGTGCATAATACAGTGTTCTGATATGTATATGCATATAAAAGAAACTAAGTTATATTAGTTGTAAATGATTATAAGAGAAAAATAATAATTATAGTATAATTGGAATGGATATATATATGTTGGGTTGATGAATAACATGTGGGAATGAATCTTAATGAGGAAATAAGATTTTGTTGATGAATAATGATGATATTAAATTAATATGTGGTAATTGTATAAAGAGTTAGACCAAAGTAGAGGTGAGCAAAATTATTGTGTTAAGACTTATTAATTGAAATTGGGAGTTGTTATCATTTGTGGTTTTTACAAATAACTATTCGTAAATTTAAGCAAGAAAATTGGGAGTTGTTATCATTTGTGGTTTTACAAATAACTATTCGTAAATATAAGCAAGAAAATTAGGAGTTGTTATCATTTTTTATTTTTACAAATAACTATTCATAAATATAAGCAAGGTGGTAATTAAACAGAGATATAATTCTGGAAATGAATATCATGACGGAATAGTCATTGTTAAGATATAAGTTATTAACATTTGAATTTAAGGCTATGAGAGTATTTTTAAGATAATGAAGTGATCAAATATCTTGAGTGTAATAGATGTGTGGTGCATATATGCTAAAGAGATGAACTAATTTTATCTTATGACAATTTGATTAAAGAGATGATAATCTATTGTGATTATTTAATTAAATAGAAAGTATATTAATGAGTTATGAAATTGTGAAAATGTAATTAAGAAGGATCTTAAGGGGAAAGAGTAAAAATTATGTAATTTGATGAAATAATGATTTGATGGGATGATTAATTTCATAAGAGATTTTAAGATTATGTTTTGATTTTATTACAGTACTGGATAATTTTGAGGATGAAATTTTATTTAGGGGGGAGAATTATAATATCTCTAATGTTTAAAATTTTAATTAAATAAATTAAATAAATAATTTAAATGAAAAATGAAAGGATTTTAAATGAGAAAGTGGAATATATATGTAAAATATACATAAAGTATATTAGAATCAACAAAAGTCAACTTTTAAAAGTTAAAAGTCAAAGGTCAAAGAGTATTTTTATAATTAAACTTTGAAAATTAAAAATTATTTAAATAATTCAAAAATAAATTATTTTTAATGGAAGATGTAATTTTGGATTTTTTATTAATTAAATAATTAAATAAAAATATAATATAATATTATATATATTTGGTTATAAAGAAATTGGATGGAGAGAGAAATGAGCATTTGATCTTCTTCTTCTTCTTCTTCTTCTTCCCTTGCATGGCCGAAATTCCATGGTTGAAAAACTCAAGTTTTTAATTCTTCCATGCTTCAAGAATTGAAGGATTTCAAGTGTTCAAGTGGGATTTTGAGGGTTTTCCTCCATAATTAGTAAGTATTCTTACTTTTTCCTTGAAGTTTCATGAAAGAATGATTATGTTGATTTTGGAGTTATGAAGTAGCATGTTTTAATTATCTATTTGGGTATAGATGAAGTTATTTTGAGTAGTTAACAATGATTTTAAAGTTTAATTAAAGAAATGGCTAAGTTTGATTGAGGTTTGTTGAAGAGAGAAAATTTAGGGTTATGGGAGAATTGAAATTTTGAATTCATGTGATTTAATTGTGCAATTTAATTCTAAATGTGTTATTTTGATGCATAAACAAGTATTTTAAAGTCAAATGATGGATTTGGTTGTGTTTGGATAGAGTTTGGATGAAGTAGTGTTGATTTAGGGTTTTGAAAAAGTGAATTTTCAAAGATGGTGAATTGATTGGTTTTAATATTTAAAGCATGTTGTTTAATGATATAAGTGATGACTATAAGCTTGGATTGATAATTGGATTGAGGTGGAATGGAAAATCTTCAACGGTGAAGGTTATGCCATTTTTAGGGTGTTGAACATAAGCACGTGTTTAACTAATATAATTGGTTTAAACATGTTAAAATATATTTTTAATGATATAAATAAACTTAAAACACTAATTTCAATGATTTAATATGGTTGTCCAATGTTAAAGAAAGATTATGCTATATTTTGGGGTTTTGATAAAAGTAGTGTAAAATTAAGGTTTTATGCTTGAAATGCCTTAGAATGTGATATTAAATGATTATATTTGATCACATTTGGTATAAGCATTAAGGAGAGGTGATTTGCCCAACCCTAGTATTATAGAAAAATTTGGAATAGAAGGTTGGTGAGAGTTTTGAGCTTGCATTTGAAAGCCTTTAGAGGTAAGTACAAACTTTGGATAAATTGGATATGTTTGCATAAACATTGGGCTTAACACATTTTGATTGAAAAATATTTTAAGCTACTTGATGTATTGACCATTCATGAACAATGTGCTATGACATGTGTAATGTTATGTATGCATTAAATGCATTATGAAAAGCCATTGTTAATGGCTAAATTGAATAAAATATGAAATATGTGCATTATGTGAAAATGACCCAAAGTGTTTTAGTAATGTGATTTATTATGTATGCATTAAAGGCATTATGAAAAGCCGTTGTTAATGGATAAATTGCATAAAATGTGAATTATGTGAAAATAACCTAAAGTGTTTGGGTAATGTAATTTTGATGTGGTATGTGATACATTGGGATGGTACATTGAGATATGATGAAATGAAATGAATTGATATTGATATGAATGAGAAAATGAGACAATGTGCCTGATTGATAATGAGAAATGAGGCAATGTGCCTAGTTGATTATGGAAAGTGAGAAAGAAATTGATGATGATAAATATGAAATAATTGTGTGCCTAGTGTGAGCGGGATTTTCGCCCCCACTCTTGGTGGAATGGTTCTTGCGACTTCGGCACTGTTTAGGCTCGAGGCCTTAGAGAACACAGACCTAAGTTCGGAGAAAATGGAGTCGACACCCAGACAGGCCGGGAAAAAGAAATGGGTGGATGACTCGATTCCTAAGGAATCCCCAATCCCCTAATGGGTTCAGAAAGTTGGGTACGTGTGTGGAGAAGGTGAGAAATGGCCCAACACCCCCACAACGCCCGGTTTATTGGAACCAACCTCCTTTACAGATCTTAATACTATAAAATTCTTAAGTATAACAATATCATCCATATTACATGCAACAATTGAAATAAAGCATCGTTATATTAAAAATCAATGCAATGTCCAAGCAAAGCAAATAAATAGACACCCATCCGAGGATGGAAACATGTCCTTACATCGTTCATGTCTAAACTAATAGGACACCTACCAAAAGGTAGAAACATGTCCTTTACATTGGTCCAAAATATAAAAGCAATTTAAATTACATAGAAATTAATTAATGAGGTACCCACAAAGTGGAAACATACCTCTTACAACATTTAGAAATCAAAATAAATCGATAAAAGTAAATAACCATTCGTCATAAATAAATCATTCATTAAAGATATTAAATATCAATCAAAATATATAATAAACATTCATCCATGATAAATTAAATAAATCAAGCATTGAACTTAAATAAATCAACCATCAAAGCATATAATAAATTACATAATCAAATCTAAAAATAAAGCAAGTAAAGATACAAATTAGGTTTTACTATTTCTATTTAAAGTTCTTTAATTAATATTTAGGGTTTTGGAATTTTAGTATTATTATTGTTATTTGTTTAACCTACTATAAAGGTTTTGGAAAATTGGAATGGATTAGGGTTTCATGAATCAAATTAGGGTTTAGGGGTAACATTATGAAATTAGGGTTTTAGGATATTAAAACATTAGGTTTATAATTCTTGGTTACTGGATTGTTGTTTTGGATTTACTGTATTGAGTTTGAATGTTTAGGTTTATAAGGTTTTAAGGATTAGTGTTTAGGAAAACTAGGGTTTAAGTATTAGTTTTGAGGGAATTAGGGTTTAGGAAAACTTAGGGTTTAGATTAACTGGTTTGGGGTTTACTGTTTTGGTTTTGGAGTTGAAGAATATAGTTTAGAGTTTTATAAAGTAATTATGATTTTTAGAAACTGTAAAGTAAGTTAGAGTTTGGAGATTTAAGAAAATATTTGGGGTTCTTAAGATTCTTGGAAATATAAGAATACTTTTTAGGGTTTTTGAAATGAAAATCAAGTTACTACATATTTAAAGATCAAAGTTATGTGTATATATTATTATGAATCACAGAAACAAAGCTATGAGTAGTTTATGATTAAGGATCAAACCTGCGTAGTTGGTTCCACCAAAATTAACTTCTGGATGAACGGAGACAAAGGCAGTGTGGCTACCTTTGATGAATTGTTGATTGCTTGCTTGTTGCTCCTCTCTAATCTGAAGTCCCGAATTCCAGTCCCTAGAAGTTCTCCCCTTTTTTTGTGTTTTAAAGTATTATTTATAGGAAAAATTATAAGCCTAGTTCTAATTATTTAAGGAAACTAAAATTAATTAGGAAAAGAAACTGAAACCAAATAGAATTTGGTTTTGGAAAAAATTGCGTTGAAAAAATTTTGCTGGCAAAGACTGCGACGAGCTACGAGGAAATTTTGAGCTTGCGAGAACTGGGCATGAGGATTGGCTTCGCCAGCCAATTTTGCCTCAGGAATTTCCTGCGGCCAAATGGTCTTGGCCATTTCGTTCGCAGGAACCTGTGGGCGAAATTGGCCTTGGCCAATTACTTTCGGCAACGAATTTTTTCGTAGCCGATTTTTTCATCCACGATTTTTATTTATTATTATTATTATTTATATTTTTTTAAAAATTACTAAAATAAATATTATTTAATTAAAATAACACAAAAATTATTTTGGACTATATAAAATATATTAGACCGGACTGGGTCAAAAATTAAGGGTCTACACCTAGTACGTTATTAAATTTTTAAAGTTCTATATTTGGCGGAATGCCTATGAGGTTATCCTCATTATTTACCTTTGGGGCTAGCTTTTGAGCAATTACTTTGATTTGCCTTCGGGGCTAGACACATGGTGTCAATTTGGATAGAAATAGTAACTCTGAAATTTGAATGACATATTAGATCCTTTGGGCCCAGGCTTGTATTTGTTCCTATGTGAATTGTAAAATGATTAAAGGATATATTTTATTGTGAAATTAAGTACCACATTGTGAAACATCATATGAAAGCATTTTGCATTGGTATTATTTTATAGTTTTATTGTTATCAAAGTTTATACCACTAAACTTTTAACTTAGTGCGATTGTAAATTTATCGCGTAGGTGACAGAGGCTATCCGGTAGAGTCGGAGAGTTCTACTAGATCTGGTCAGGTCTAGGCTTGTGTTTATTGAGCTTGAAGTATTTTTGGATACATCAAGACCAGAGTCATATGCCAATCTATACATATTTGATATTATAATACATTTTGATATTATGTATATTATGCTTATATTTTCAAGGTATATATATATTATAAATAATGTGGGTTGTTTATATATTTTTTGATATATATATAAATAAATGTTTTGAGCAAATGTGGTGAAGTTGAGTAGTTGGGGTGGATATGTGTGATTTATTTTATTGAGAGTATATTTTATACATGCTGGATAATTATTGAAAATTTGGGATGTCCAAATTACAGACAAAACTCTAACGAATTTTATTCAGAGATTTTCTAATAAAATACTTATTTTGGAACCTATGGATTATAAAAAATATTATATTTGTTATTTAATTATACATTTTTAAGTATTTGAGATTTTAAATTTGGAATTTAAAATTTTTTATTAAGCCGGATTGTGATATTTTTATACCATATATACGTATCTTACATGTACTGGGTGTATTTATTATACTTATATAGGGATAAGGGTGTTACATTGTGCATGCATAATATATACATAGAGTATATTAATGGTATATGTTGAATTTATATATTACATACTTGTTTTATTTAATACACATATAAGGTATAGTTGATGTGTATATTGGGTACACATTAATTGTGTATATGAGTATTTATATTCATTAAATATATATTACATATACATAAATATGTACATAATGATATATATAAAATATAAGTAACATATATAAGATATATACATATATATTAAATATATAACATATAAAGGAAGTATAAGTAGGTAGCGGAAATATAAGTAACATATATAAGATATATACATATACATTAAATATATATATAACATATAAAGGAAGTATAAGTAGGTAGTGGATAATTATAGATGAGAAAGAGATAATAATAATAATTTAAAAAAAAAAGAAGAAAGAAAAAGAAAAGTCAAAGGAAGAAGGGGATTTGTGGTGGATAATTAAAGTAAAATTAATTAATTAATTAATTAATTAATTAATCAATATAATTATATTTATGGATGGGAAATAAGCAAGAATAAAAAATTGAAGCTTTCTTCTTCCTTCTTGATAGCCATGACCGAATAGGGAGAGAGAGAGAGAGAGAGAAATTTCCCATTGGAACATTCAATTTTACAAGAAATTAAAGAGAATTAGGAGGATTTTAAAGAAAAATTAAGAAAATAAGTAAGTTTTCTCTCTTTAAAGCTTTAATACTTTAGTTTTATGAATATGTTTGCTATAGTTAAAGAGAGGAAGTAGTGTTAATTGCTAAAATGGATAGGAATCATGTTTAAATGATGAGTATATGATGAAATATTAGTTGGTTGTTTGAAATGATCTCATATAAGGGAAATGGTCATTTTGGAGATCACCACGTAACTGAGCCATTTGCATCTCATGTAAATATTTTAAATTTTTGTTTTTGATATTTTGTTAAGTATGTACATTATATCTATAAATGTGGACATGATGTAAATTACAAAAATTATTCTTTTGGGTAATTGTTAAAAGTTGAAAATGGGATATATGTATATGTTAATATCTAAAAATGCTTGAATATTTTTTTTCTGAAATATTGATGGATTTGGGCCGTTAGGCTATTTTAGAGAATGAATGTATAAAAAGAATTTTTAGGAGTGTATTGCATTGCAGGTTGTGAAAATTAAAATTTTGGGATTGTCCAAAATACAAACAAAACTTTGGCAAATTTTTTTCAGAATTTTTAATAAAAAATATGTAGTTTTAGTTTTTTTTACACATTTATTTTGATATCTATCTTTATATTTGTCTTTTAAGTATGTTATGTTTTAAAATATTATTATTATAAAAATGAAAATGTTTGTAAAAAAATGAAACTGTGACATTCTAATACTATATATATGTATTTTACATATACCATTATATGTGTATTATGTATATATATATAGTGTAAGGGTGTTACAATCAGTATGTAACCATTGGGGATATAGTTTTTCAGACTAAAATCCTATCTTAAATAAACCATGGCTTTCTAATTTCTCTTTCTTTTTCTTCTTGAATTTACTTTATGCTAATTAATCAAACAGCCTAGATCCCATTGATATGAAGTAATTCATTCCAGATGGCAAATTTATGATAGCGAAAAGTCAAAAGGGCACTATCATATTGAATGGCCAAAGGAGGCTTGTTGTGGACTATGCATGAGACTGATTTGTGTCTCCATGATCCTCAGACAGTTCTTCACCTTTATTCATAGAATGAGTATGCTCTTTTTAAACATCTAATCATGTATATTGGTACATAAGCTGAAAACCTCTTTATAACGGCTACTAGCTGTGAGCATATTTTGATACATGTCTAAATAGGTGTAACAATGAACTGTACCATATACCTGCAGAGTTTGAACATTAGAAACTTTTGTGAGCTTAGGAACATCAAAATCTTAATAATATAAAATATTATTAAAGACAGAGATTCTTATTTATACCTAAATGTATACTCTTTATCTTATATGTTCAAATCAATAGATGAAGAAAAAATTCATATGGCTTTTTTTTAATGTTTAGTGGAATTATGAGTGTACAAAGTGTAACACAGTCATGACATGCTTTTATTGAACACAATTTTTATAAATTTTTAGACACTACCTTTAATTGATAAAACATCTATATTTTAAATTAATTTTCAATATAATGCCTGCTTGTAAGTTTCTTTTTAGTCTTATTTGTTCAATTTTCATCCCTCAACCTCTTGGTTTGATCTTGCCAAAGGAGGAGAGGATTTGGAATATTTGAATATGTGAACTTGTTAATTGTTTTCAAATTTTCATCTCTTGAGGGGGAGATCTTAGTTGAGGGGGAGTTCTTTAATATTTGTTTAAAATTAATATTATTTAGTGTTTTATATTTAATTAAATTGTTCACTTTTATTTTATATAGTTCCCTCTAAATAGAAATTGATTTTTATTATCCTTTCTATTTGTTGCTTGCTTTTTACTTAGATTCTCCACCACTCTTTTTGATCTCATTAAAGGGGGAGAGAAATTGATAAATTTGAAATTATTAAGTGCAAACTTATAAATTGGGGGGAGTTTGAAAATAAAAATCTTTACTCATGTTTTCTTTTTTGAATTTTAAGTCATTGTTTGAGGGGGAACTATCAAGTTACTTTATTTGATTATTCTTTATTTTAAATTAAAATTGATTGCAAAAAAAGAGATGAGATTGTTGACTTATGTCTAGGTCAATCTCAATTTTGATTTTCGCAATCAAATTAAAGTGTTCTAATGGCTTCATTGAGCAGGAAGGCAAACAATTTAGAAAGGAATGAAAATCAAGATATTTGAAGATCTTCCAAGTTATGGAGTTGACCCATAAATTAATCTCTGCAACCCTGATATTGTGTCAACTACAAGGGATTCGTGATTGTGAATGGCTTTAAGTGATGAAAGTCAAAAAGCCATTACACACATAAGCAATGGCAGTGAGGAACAAGATCGTGAATCAGGGAATGAAAGTGGATTCATGATTATAACTCATATTACGCGAGCATGATATTTATATAGCAATTAGAGGTTCTCAATACTTGAGGAACCAACTAACATATGTCGCATGTCATTAGCTATTAGGCAACTGTAGAGCATAGAAGAGGTTCGTGGCTGCAATTGCTAATCTCGCCTGTGGAAAGAAGAGTGCAGTAGTGACTTCCATCCAACACAACATTTAATGTTGATTTTGTAGTTGTTAGAGTTGGGTTTCTTCCATCAATTTCAATAATAGGTATTTTTGGTTTGGAGGCTACAGATACACCTTCCAAAAACATTCAACATGATGAAAATAATTTCTATTATGTCTCAAAGTATTGTAGTTTTATTTTTGAGCCTTTAAAATTTTCTTTATTTTTATAAATTTTTTATGTTATAAATAAATACTATTGTAATAGTTGAATGTTAGCCTTGCAAAACACTAGATTGGGTTTGAGAGTCAAACCTTGTAAAACTTTTCCAAAGGTTTGGGTATTAGTCTTGAAAAATATAATGTTGGATTTGAAAGTTAGTCTCTTGAGTATGAGACTTGATTAAATACTTTGAATAGTTCGTTGTAAGTTTAAACACCAAATTGAGAGAAAACTTGTAAAATTTTAAGTTTAGTGAAATACCTAATTATCTAATCAGGGATTGAATATAATGTTAGTCAATACTTGAATCACTATTTTCCTAATTTATTTATTTTTAACTTGTCATCTCCTTCCCTATCATCTTTTAAAATCTTAAAAGTTCTCATTTTGCACCAATGCAATTTCCTTCTTGGTGTACAAAGATTAACATTGATCATGATAAATTATTTTATAAAAATAAAATTTTCATAATATAATAATTGAAATTTAATAATAAAAGTAAATATTCACAATTTTAAAATACTCTACATACATTTTGAATAAAATATATAAACCATATACTTAAATTTATTATCAAATATATAATTTTATGCGTATAAAATATTATAATACAATAAATAAATATCTTTCAATGCTTAAATATAATATAGTAATTAAATAATAAAATTTAATTATTCTAATATATCGTAATATTAGTAATTTTTTATCCTAGCAAATAATGTGAAAATTTTATTAAAATTTTAAATTTTAAGGCAAGATTGTAAAATATAAATAAATAAATAAATAACAAAAGTACTATATATATAATTTATTAATTAAAATAAGATAAATTCTAAATTTTAAAATTTATTTTTTAAAAATTCTATATTTTGCAAATTATTTTTTATTTTTCATGTACAATTATACATTAATAGTAAATAAGTTCATCATATTAATTGCATACATTAGTAATGCAAAAATACTTGATATTAAACAATAAATTTCATAATCTCAATTGATTCAAAATAAATGACGGTTATATATATAACATTTGATTCAATTTTAGGGAAATCACCTAAAATATATCTTTTTAAAAAGGGTTAATATTTTTTTAGACCACAATCACCTTAAATGGGTCAAAAAAGATAATAATGTCCTTATACCTAGTAAAGTAAAAACAACTCTCGGATGTCTTTTGTATTTTTCTTTTTCCTTGCATATTCTCTCTTTTTCAACTTTCTCTCTTTTTTTTTTCCCAAAATGCAGATCTGCAACCATTAAATCGACAAAAAAAAAATTTCTCATATGCAGGATATTTTTATTTTTCATTAGTTAATCTGTAACTTTTATTAAGATGGTCTGCCTGTAAAATGATAAATATTTGAAGAGAAAATAATTTATTTTATTATATTTAACCAATATTTGCACCTATATTCAGTTCGTCTTCTTTTCTTCTTTTAAAGCTAAAATAAAATTTGTCTGATTTAAGTTCATTTTTTTTTAAAAAAATTTACAAATATGTCCTAACTCCCCATAACTTATCATAACTCACATCAAAATGCTTCTTTTTATTATAAAAAAAATTATTCATTGCACTTTCTAAGACAGTCTGCATACTTAAATTTTAAAATAAAATGTCTAATTTATATTAATTTTTAAAGGAAAAAAAATTTACAGAACTGCCCTAACTTGCCCTAACTCATATCAAAATACTTTTTTCTGCTATATAAAATTCTCTAATATATTTTCTAAGACAATCTACACACTTAAATATTAAAATAAAATATGTCTTATTTATGTTAATTTTTAAAGGGAAAAAAAAATTTATAGAACTGCCTTAACTCCCCTAACTTGCCCTAACTCACATCAAAATGTTTCTTTTAGCAATAAAAAAATTATTCATTATACTTTCTAAAATAGTCTGTATACTTGAATTATAAAATAAAATATGTCTAATTTATTTTTATTTTTAAAGAAAAAAAAAGTTTGCAGAACTACCCTAACTCTCCTAACTTGCCTTAACTCATATCAAAATACATTTTTCTGCTATAGAAAATTCTCCATTACACTGTCTAAGACAGTTTGCACACTTGAATCTTAAAATAAAATATGTCTAATTTATTTTAATTTTTAAAGAGAGAAAAAAGTTTACAGAACTGCCTTAACTCCCCATAACTTGCCAAAACTCATATTAAAATATTTTTTCTGCTATAGAAAATTCTTCATTATACTTTCTAAGATAGTCTGCATACTTAAATCTTAAAATAAAATATATCTGATTTATGTTGATTTTTAAAGGGAAGAAATAATTTACAGAACTGTCCTAACTTGCCCTAACTCATATCAAAATACTTCTTTCTACTATAGAAAATTTTTCATTACACTTTTTAAGACAGTCTGTATACTTGAATCTTCAAATAAAATATATCTAATTTATGTTGATTTTTAAAATGAAGAAAAAGATTATATAACAACCATAACACCCCTAACTTTCCCTAACTCATATCAAAATACTTTTTTCTGCTTCTTTTTGCTATAGAAAAATTTTCATTACATTTTCTAAAATAACATGTATACTTGACTCTAAAAATAAAATTTGTCTTATTTATGTTGATTTTTAAAGAAAAATAAAATTTATAGAACACTGATATGTAATTTTTATTTTATTAACATGTTAGGTTATGGGATATTTATTGCTAAATTCATTGAATTTTTCATGTTCCCAAATTGTGATATTCAATAATACAATAAAAAGTATGAAGAAGATGAGATACATTACCACATGCAATATATTGTAGCATGTAGTACATAAATATATTGGTTTATATCACAGTGATGATGAGATATAATTTTATATATTTAAATATTTGAATTAGATTTTTATTATCCATTCAGTTGTGGATAGTTTAATATTAATGTATTTTAGTAAATATTTAACATTAATCAAGACATACACTACAAAAAAAAAACAGCAATCTGTGACACCATTAACGACGAAATCAACGACCAAAATACGATAGCGACAATATCAGCGACGAATAGCGAGAAAAATCGAGAGAACGGTAAAATCCTGGTCGCTAAAAAATCAACGACAAATCAGCGACCAATTGTGCGTGTCGTTGATTAGTGACAAATCAGCGACAAAAAAGAGATAAATTCAACAATATTTTCATTTTTGGCGGGAATTATTTATTCCCGCTGAAAGTCGTCGCTGATTTAGCTTTGGTCGTTGAATTCATCGCTATTTGGGTCGTTAATTTAGTCGCTGAATTTTTCGCTAATTTGCTCGCTAAATTTTGTCGCTGATATGTTGCAGAATATGTCGCAATATTTTTCTCGTTGTTTCAGTCGTTGATTTGTCGCAGAATTCAATATTTTTTTTGTCACCTTTGGTCGCTGATTTTGTCGCAATTTTGTCTCAATTTTGTAATTGTTTGGCTATATTTTTTCAATATTCCAAATTTTTTTTTTGTCTACACATTTTCAAGAACCTGTTGAATTTCAAATATAATAACCAAACTTGTTTATAAAATAGTCATTCATTACAATAATAATCAAATAACACAACATTCATAATTAAGTTATTAGTGGCAATAAGTATACATAAACAATTCAAATGTAAAGTTTACCCCTTAAGAAAGTATATTGAACACATAAAGTCTTAATAATCCGACACTCCAAACACAAACAAAGAGAACACCAACTTTAATAATCCGACACTCCAAACACAAACAAAGAGAACACAAACTTTAATAATCTGACACTCCAAACACAAACAAAGAAAACACCAACTTTGATAATCCGACACTCCAAACACAAACAAAGAGAACACCAACTATCAAGTAAGCAAGAAATATTTCACAATGATAGCATTTGCCAACTTAATACACCAAGCTATGCTTCTTTTCACTATTTACCAGTTACTCTCACACACACATACTTTGCATGTGATTATTACAAACTTCAATGCGATAATATTATTGAATATTAAGTATTATATGAAATAAAATCATTTGTTTATTCATCATTTGTTTATTGAATATTAAGCATTTGTTTGAATAATAAAACAAAAATTTAATAACTTTATGAAAAATAATATAAAGTAAAAAAACTTTTTTTTCCAAATTTTAATTCGATAACAATTAATATTCATCATTTACCTTGCATCAATTTTTTATATTTTTTTGTCAAAATAAATGCGAAAATTTAACATATTTAAAAAATAGTACATGTACATATATAACTATTTGGTGAAATTTTAGAGTTTTGACCAGGGATTTGCAATCTTACATTAAGAAAGAGTTCACAATAAACTTCGATCTCAAAATGTCAATTATACATATTTATATAATAAATAAATTTGCATAGTAAAAATATCATTAATTATATCATATTAAGTAGATAACAAACTGTTAAAAAAATACTTGATAACTAAGAAATTTTATTTAATGTCTAATTATTTGTCCTATAATACCCAATACAGAAGAATAAACATGCACAATAATTTAAAAAAAATAAAAATAAAAAGATAACAGAATGAAAATTTAAAAAATAACACAATAACAGAGTCAATTAAAAATATAAAAATAATAATATAATGAAGAATAGAAAATCATACCATTACTAAAGTCAAACATTAAGAATACTCAAGTATATATATTTATGTTTTGTGAGTATTTACAGAGTAATGTTGATCAATTTAAAAATCTTTCTATAGGATTATATTTTTTATCCAATTAGCCTTAGAATAATGATAACTTTTTTTCCTTTTATGTTAAAAATCATGTGCTTTTTGAAATTCAAAAATTTTACCTCTTAGGCGAATTATATATATATATATATATATATATATATATATATAAGTATCCAAATACCATTATTTTCTTCATCCAAATGCAAGATAAGTTTATCCAAGACACAGAACTTATAGATAGAAAACTTGATGATTCAGGAACTATTCATGCTTCAGAGAGAACTTGATGAGTCTGGAAGTATTCATGCTTCATAGAGAACTTGATGATTTTGGAACTCTCCTAAATAAGACTGAACTTTCATATTCAACCTTTCAACTTTAAAGCAGACAGTAAAGTCCTATTCAACCATTGAATCTATCTCTTACTCTGTTAACAATTCCATCTTTTTAGGCATAACTTCTATTAGATTTGTCACTGGAACATGCATTTTTAAATATTGTCCCATTTCCGTTGTATAATTATTTAACCAGAGTTTCGTGCTATGAGGATTAACATTAGGCCAAGAACTCCAACTTTAATACAAATACCTCGTGCACAAGACAAGTGGAGCTGTAATCATGTTGAGGACTTAATCTTCATAGTAGGGACTGATGGCCTGGGTAATTTATAACTTCAGGGCACAAAAGAGCTAACCCACTGCTCATCCAGCTTTAGGATATAAGAAATTAGAGCACAGGATTCTTAATTTCAACATGCACTAAGACACATTTAAACAAACACCTGGTCGGCGTATAAATAATAGTGCTCTTTCTATGCAGAAAAAGTACTATAAAGTTACGGGGTAAGCTTAATCTAGCAATTCCTCCAAAACCAACTAAAATCTTCCCTAGAGCAAATAGCAACCTTTTGCAATTAACAGAATATATTGTTCGTCTATAACACTGAAAATCCAAAAAGCCTTAAACCAATTATGAGAATTCTAACCTTTGCGAGTGTGAAAACCGGTAGGCTTGCAATTCTTTCCCTTATAGTAATCACGAGGAGCGCGTTTTGATGAGAGAATGTCCAGTGACGATGTTTGCTTTTTGCGGAACGCTCTTCCAACACCCATTATCAATCCCAACGGCATTTTCGAGCAACTGAACTAATCTGCCTTGTTCAAGTGATTAAATTACGGGTTAGTATTACATTATACAATGAGATTTAATACAAACTTTGGAAGTTTTAAGAGAGAGATAGAGAGCTGTCTTACTAGGTTGGAGACTTTTGATACAGAAGCTGAAGCACATTGAAATCCTAGAGAGTAGAGAGGTTTTAGGGGTTTTCTATTTTGCAGAATCGAGAAGGTGTAGAGCGGATTGGGCGACGGCTCAAAAACGCTTATATTGGGCCCAAAGCCCATTGACTAAACATATGCAAAACGACATCACATATTTGACTGGGATATACAAAATATTTTTATTCCAATCCAACTCTTTCCCCATCAAAACGGCAAAATTTCACTCAGAAACAAGGTTTTTTCCCGCTTTTTTTTTTTTATGAAAATAAACTATATTAATTTGATTTAGTTTGATTCGATTTAATTATAAATAAAATTTTTATCCTCATAAAATCTATAGATTAGAATTATAAAACAAATAAAATTAAGGCTAAATAATTATAAAGTCTATAAAATTTTACATATTACACTAGTCAGTACTTATATTTTTATTATTTAATTTTTGTATCATTCTGTTTTTAAAAATTAAACTGTTTAATCATTTTGTTAATTTTTTCATTATAAAAATATTAGTCAACTATTTTAATATTATAAAATAATTTTTTTGCTCTTCCTTTATATATATATATAATTTTATTATTTGTTAAGTTATACTCATTTTTAATTTTATTTATATTTCTTGCACATAATTTATTTTAATTTTATAAATATTATTAAAAAATAATTTTAAACAATATGAATAATATCTTTTATTATTTTGCAGACAATCTATATATATTATTTATTTTAATTTTATAGATATTATTAAAAAAATAAATTTAAATAATATGAATAATGTCTTTTATTATTTTGTAGACGATCTATATATAAAATAAAATTCAGTATGAAATAAATTTAATAAATAACAAAGATAAATATATATAAAAAATACAAAAAGTTATTTTATAATATTAAAGTAGTTGACTAATAATTTTACCGATAATTCTGCAACTAACTATTTTTCTCGCACATCAGCGAGCCATTTAGCGACTAATTAGCGAGAAAATTCTTTCCAAAAAAAATCAACAACTTTCTCGCTAATTTGTCGCAATATTCTCGCAAATCAACGATAACTCTGCGACTAACATTTTTCTCGCAAATCAGCGAGCCATTTAGCGACTAATTAGCGACCAATTACTTTAAAATAGAAAATAAAATTAATTTCTCGCTAATTGGTCGCTATATTCTCGCAAATTAACTATAATTCTGCGACTAACTATTTTTCTCGCACATCAGCGAGCCATTTAGCGACTAATTAGCGAGAAAATTCTTTCCAAAAAAAAAATAAACAACTTTCTCGCTAATTTGTCACAATATTCTCGCAAATCAACGATAACTCTGCGACTAACATTTTTCTCGCAAATCAGCGAGCCATTTAGCGACTAATTAGCGACCAATTACTTTAAAATAGAAAATAAAATTAATTTCTCGCTAACTGGTCACTATATTCTCGCAAATTAACGATAATTCTGCGACTAACTATTTTTCTCGCAAATCAGCGAGCAATTTAGTGACTAATTAGCGACAAAAAACTCTCCAATAAAAAATAAACACATTCTTTGCTAATTTATCGTAAATTAGTCGTAACGTCGTCGCTGATTGTTAGCGCCAAAATTTGGCGCAAAATTCAACGACACATTCAGCGAGAAACGACCTTTTATCGCTATTCAGCGACAGATTCTACGACCATTTTTTTTGTCGTTAATCAGTGACACATTTAGCGACCCATTCAGCGATGAAATATTGGAAAGACGCTTATCTTGATTCTTTGTCGTAAAATTGTCGTTGATAAAGTCGCTAATCAGCGACGAAATAAGAGTTGTCGCAGAATGCGTCGCTGATTGCGCTTTTTTTTGTAGTGATATATTGAACATGACCAAAGATTAAAAACTCAATTTGTCCTAACTCCTTCTAACTTACCATAACTATAACTGTATGCATTCAAACAACTATGAATCATAATATGCACAGTATATTAGCCTCAATTGAGATGTTGTATAATATAAAAGTGAAAAATATATACAATATTTATTTTTTCTAATGCCCTAATGATGAGATCATTTTATACCTGTTTTTAGTATGATTTTAATGTGTTTTTAGTTAATGTTTTATTTGATTTTTGTTTAAAGTTTGTTTTAAGTGTTTGTTTTAGGTTAAAGTGCAAAAAACTCCCTTGGATGATCAAAACAATGAAGGAAGAGCATGAATCAAGCAAGACATGGCCAAGCCAAAGCAAGCTTGGCCGTGTCCCTCAAAAGAATTTCAAGGCAGTAGCTAACACGGCCAAGCCAGTGGCCGTGTCTCACCCAAGGGCAAAACTAAAGGAACTAAGAAAGAAAAGAAAATTTGGCAGTAGCTGATACTGACAGGTGACACGGCCACAAGCTTGGTCGTGTCCTATCTTAAGCCAAGAAACAAAGGACCTAGCAAAGAATGAAAGAAAAGAAACAGAAGGTGACACACCCACATGACATGGCCAAGCCATTGGCCGTGTCACATGACACGGCCATAAGCTTGGCCGTGTCACTTCTTGAAGAACAAAGAAAAGAAAGAAAGAAAGAGAGGCAGTGATGGACATGGCCAACTAGCTTGGCCGTGTCCCAAAGAGAAATGAGAGACACGGCCAAGCCACTCATGGCTTGGCCGTGTCATATATGGAAATGTTGAATTCTTTTGCATGGATTGAGGAACAAGTGGGAGACAAACAATTTGCTTTTGCCAAAAGAAAGATTAAAGAAAGGAAAAAGCCTGCCTGATTGATGGAAATAAAGAGTAAACAAAGAGAATGTGGGAGACAAGGGAGAGTGGTGTGAGTTAGAAGGTATGGGTTTGAGCTTTGAATGATTTAAAAAGAGAAGAAGAGGAAAGAAACAAAGGGCAGACTGGGAGAGGGAGAAGGAGCCGATGCTGGAGCAAGAAGGAGAGTCTTGAGCTGAGTTTGAAGAAGAAGATACATCTTATACAAGACCTAAACCAAGAATCAAGGATTCAAGTGAAGAAATACAAATTATTTGCCATGGATTGTTTGGTTTCTTTTACTCATTTCTCGTTCTATTTTTCAGGTTTTGAACATGAACTAATTCATTCTCTATCTAGATATTGATAAACCCTAGCTTATTTGTATGGATTGAATAATCTTATTTAACTGAATCATTTGATTGAGTTGTTTTATTATTATGATGCTTAATGATTTATTTCCAATTGATAATAGCATGCTTATTGATTGGTTGCAATTTTCATATTATTGACTTGAAAAAGCTTGATATGAATTGAATACTCATAAGGGTTGAGGATTGATTGGAGTGCTAGAGATAGACTTATAAGATTTTTTAGTTTATAATTCCTTGTTCTTAATTCAAGATCTACTTAATTATGTTTGAGAAGAGATTCTGGCATTCTACTTAGTGATTAGGGATTAATTCACTCGAGAGAGGTTTTAGTCTAAATTAGAGGAATGACAATTCAACTCTATTATGTGATTTAATTGAATTGATTTTCATAAATATAATTATGGCTAGGGGGATTCAATATCTGGATAGTATTATTATCATCAATCCTTTTTGCACAACATTTAATTTCCCTTTACTTTCAGTTATTAAATTAATTGTCTTTAATTATAAAACATCACAAAACTATTGATTTGCTAAACAATAGTTAAGATTTGCACTAATACTTGACATTATCCCTAGTGGAATGATACTTCACTCACTACTTTATTACTTTGGCGACCCGTGTACTTGCGGTATTGCTATAGCATTAGGCTCGCACGCACCACCTAACTTGCCCTAATTGTACTTGAATATACTCAGACAACTCTGAATTATAACTTGCATGATATAACAGACTTAATTGGAATGTTACACAAATAAAAGTGAAAACAAATAAATTTTATTTTTATCAAGAAAGTTAATGATTTCCGATTTTTAAAGGCCTAAATTATTACAATGGCTTTCATTTTTAAATTTTAGTCAAGACAATAAATGAACAGTATCTATACATTAAAAACTCAATCTGCCTTAATTTCTCATAACTTGCCCTAATTGTATATGTATGCACTCAAACAATTATGAGCCATAATCTTGAATTCAGTACACCCTCTAATATATTTTGAGGTGTTTATTTTAAATTTTTTTACCACAGTAAATGGGGATAACTACATTGCTCTTTCATATTTTAATTTAAAATTTTAATAACTGCCCTACAGTCACAAATAAGAAATAAAAAAAATCATATTAGAACCTTTGACATTCATTACAACATTTGGCAAATATATATTTGTGTGAGTTAGGTTAAGTTATGGGGAGTTAGGACAATTTGTTCACTTTAGAATACTTTAAAAATAAACATGAATCATACATATTTTATTTGAATATTCAAGTGTATAAACTATCTTAAGAAGTATAATAAAAAATTTTCTACAGCAGAAAGAAGTATTTTGATGTGAGTTAGGGCAAGTTAGGGAGGAGTTAGGGTAGTTTTGTATGCTTCTTTTCCCTTTAAAAATCAATATAAATCAAACAAATTTTTTTTTAAGATTCAAGTGTATAGACTATCTCAGAAAGTAAAATGGAGAATTTTATATAGTAAAAAGAAGCATTTTGATGTGAGTTAGGGCAAGTTAGGAGAGTTCTGTAAACTTTTTTTCCTTTAAAAATTAATATAAATCAGTTATATTTTATTTTAAGATTCAAGTTACAGACTATCTTGGTAAGTAAAATAGAGAATTTTCTATAGCAAAAAGAAGAATTTTGATATGAGTTAGGACAAGTTATTGGGAGTTAGGGTAGATTTATAAATTTTTTTATTTAAAATTTAACATAAATTAGACATTTTTTTAAGATTCGAGTGTGTAAACTATCTTAGAAAGTATAATGAATAATTTTTTATAACAAAAAAAATTATGATGTGAGTTATGGTAAGTTAGGGGGAGTTAAGGCAGTCCTGTGAACTTTTTTTCCTTTAAAAATCAACATAAATCAGATATATTTTATTTAAGATTCAAGTATGCAAACTATCTTAAGAAGTACAATGGATAATTTTCTATAGCAAAAAGAAGCATTTTGATGTGAGTTAGGGCAAGTTATTGGGAGTTAGGACAGTACTGTTAACTTTTTTTTTCATTTAAAAATCAACATAAATCAGACAGATTTTATTTTAAAATTCAAGTGTGTACACTGTCTTAGAAAGTGAAATGAAGAATTTTCAATAGCAAAAAAAAAAGTATTTTGATACGAGTTAGGGTAAATTAGGGGAAGTTAAGGCAGTACTATAAACTTTTTCTTTTCTTTAAAAATTAACATAAATTAGATAAATTTTATTTTAAGATTCAAGTGTGCAGTCTGTTTTAGAATGTATTTTGGCAGTTCTGTAAATTTTTTTTCTTTAAAAATTAACATAAACCAGATATATTTTATTTTAAGATTCAAGTATGCATATTGTCTTAGAAAGTGAAATAAAGAATTTTCTATAGCAAAACGAAGTATTTTGATGTAAGTTAAGACAAGTTAGGGGAGTTATGACAGTTCTATAAACTTTTTTTCTCTTTAAAAATTAATATGAATCATACATATTTCATTTTAAGATTCAAGTGTGTAAACTGTCTTAGAAAGTGAAATGAAGAATTTTCTATAACAAAAAGAAGCATTTTGATATGAGTTAGGGGAAGTTAGGGAAAGTTAGGGCAGTTCTATAAACTTTTTTCCTTTAAAAATAAAAGTGCAAACTTATTTTATTTTAAGATTCAAGTGTGCAAACTATTTTAGAAAGCGCAATAGAAAATTTTCTATAGCAGAAAGAAGCATTTTGATATGAGTTAAGACAAGTTATGGGGAGTTAAGATAGATTTATATTTTTTTTAAAAAAAAATTAACATAAATCAGACATATTTTATTTTAATTTTTGAAAAAGAAAAGAAGATGAACTGAACATAGGTACAAATATAAAAAATTAACATAAATCAGACATATTTCATTTTAGTTTTTGAAGAAGAAAAGAATATAAACTGAACATAGGTGCAAATATTAGTTAAATATAATAAAATAAATTATTTTATCATCAACTATTTATCATATTACAATCAAACCATTTTAATAAAAGTTGCAGATTCGACTAAATAAAAACATACCGTATTTTGTCGATCTAATGGTTGCAGATCCGTATTTTAAGAAGAAAAAGAGAAAAAAAAAAGTTAAAAAAGAGAATATGCAAGGAAGAAGAAAAATATGAAAGACATCTGACAGTTTTTTTTATATTATTATATATAACGATATTATTATCTTTTTTAACCCATTTAAGATAATTATGATCTAAAAAATATTAACCTTTTTTAAAAGGTATATTTTAGGTGATTTTCTTCAATTTTATTTAACAATTGATATTAATTTTTTTTAATATTTATGAGGTTGATTTTGAGTTAAATCAGGTTTAGTCCACTTGAGTAAAAAAATAATTTAACTTAATTATTCAGTTAATTATGACTTGATCAAATTGATTCTGAAAATTTTCCCAACAAATCGAGTCATTTCAAATTTTATTTGAATTTGAATTTTATTTTTGCATATGAATTTGAATTAAATAAAAAGTACCTTTTCTATATAGAATATTTGTTTTTTCTTGATTATATATTTTTCTCTATTAAATTGGTGAAAAATTGAGGAAATTAGCAATAAGATAAGTAGGAAAAGAGGTTTTTTTTTAAAAAAAAAAAACAAAATACTTGATAACGTATTAAAAAATTTATTTTTAGTTGAGAAAATAGACTAAATACATAGATGGATTAAAAAAGTACTGGATTATTCATTTATTTTTTTTTAAAAAATAAGAATCATTTAGTGAATTGAGTTAAATTTTAAAAATAAAATAATAATTTATCATAATTAATAATATTTATAAATTTTAAACAAGAAAATTATACTATTTATTACTTTTTAACTTTCTTTTTCATTTTATTACTCTTATTTTTTTAACTTTTTTCTTTTTTCATATATATTGTTCATTAGGTTTTTGTTTTAAAAAAGGTGGAAATATTTATACCGCACAAAATACTAAACAAACCTCAAAAAAAATTTAAAAAAAGAAAAATTGCATTAAAGAATTTATGGAATTATAATATTTACAAACTTTACCATTTACATTAATACCTCACCCTCCCAAATTACTATAGCAGAAAGAAGCATTTTGATATGAGTTAAGACAAGTTATGGGGAGTTAAGATAGATTTATATTTTTTTTAAAAAAAAAATTAACATAAATCAGACATATTTTATTTAAATTTTTGAAGAAGAAAAGAAGATGAACTGAACATAGGTACAAATATAAAAAATTAACATAAATCAGACATATTTCATTTTAGTTTTTGAAGAAGAAAAGAAGATAAACTGAACATAGGTGCAAATATTAGTTAAATATAATAAAATAAATTATTTTATCATCAAATATTTATCATATTACAATCAAACCATTTTAATAAAAGTTACAGATTCGACTAAATAAAAACATACCGTATTTTGTCGATCTAATGGTTGCAGATCCGTATTTTAAGAAGAAAAAGAGAAAAAAAAAGTTAAAAAAGAGAATATGCAAGGAAGAAGAAAAATATGAAAGACATCTGACAGTTTTTTTTTTATATTATTAGATATTACGATATTATTATCTTTTTTAACCCATTTAAGATAATTATGATCTAAAAAATATTAACCTTTTTTAAAAGGTATATTTTAGGTGATTTTCTTCAATTTTATTTAACAATTGATATTAATTTTTTTAAATATTTATGAGGTTGATTTTGAGTTAAATCAGGTTTAGTCCACTTGAGTAAAACAATAATTTAACTTAATTATTCAGTTAATTATGACTTGATCAAATTGATTCTGAAAATTTTCCCAACAAATCGAGTCATTTCAAATTTTATTTGAATTTGAATTTTATTTTTGCATATGAATTTGAATTAAATAAAAAGTACCTTTTCTATATAGAATATTTGTTTTTTCTTGATTATATATTTTTCTCTATTAAATTGGTGAAAAATTGAGGAAATTAGCAATAAGATAAGTAGGAAAAGAGGTTTTTTTTTTTTAAAAAAAAACAAAATACTTGATAACGTATTAAAAAATTTATTTTTAGTTGAGAAAATAGACTAAATACATAGATGGATTAAAAAAGTACTGGATTATTCATTTATTTTTTTTAAAAAATAAGAATCATTTAGTGAATTGAGTTAAATTTTAAAAATAAAATAATAATTTATCATAATTAATAATATTTATAAATTTTAAACAAGAAAATTATACTATTTATTACTTTTTAACTTTCTTTTTCATTTTATTACTCTTATTTTTTAACTTTTTTCTTTTTTCATATATATTGTTCATTAGGTTTTTGTTTTAAAAAAGGTGGAAATATTTATACCGCACAAAATACTAAACAAACCTCAAAAAAAATTTAAAAAAAGAAAAATTGCATTAAAGAATTTATGGAATTATAATATTTACAAACTTTACCATTTACATTAATACCTCACCCTCCCAAATTACTATAGCAGAAAGAAGCATTTTGATATGAGTTAAGACAAGTTATGGGGAGTTAAGATAGATTTATATTTTTTTTTTTAAAAAAATTAACATAAATCAGACATATTTTATTTTAATTTTTGAAGAAGAAAAGAAGATGAACTGAACATAGGTACAAATATAAAAAATTAACATAAATCAGACATATTTCATTTTAGTTTTTGAAGAAGAAAAGAAGATAAACTGAACATAGGTGCAAATATTAGTTAAATATAATAAAATAAATTATTTTATCATCAAATATTTATCATATTACAATCAAACCATTTTAATAAAAGTTACAGATTCGACTAAATAAAAACATACCGTATTTTGTCGATCTAATGGTTGCAGATCCGTATTTTAAAAAGAAAAAGAGAAAAAAAAAGTTAAAAAAGAGAATATGCAAGGAAGAAGAAAAATATGAAAGACATCTGACAGTTTTTTTTTTTTTTTATATTATTAGATATAACGATATTATTATCTTTTTTAACCCATTTAAGATAATTATGATCTAAAAAATATTAACCTTTTTTAAAAGGTATATTTTAGGTGATTTTCTTCAATTTTATTTAACAATTGATATTAATTTTTTTAAATATTTATGAGGTTGATTTTGAGTTAAATCAGGTTTAGTCCACTTGAGTAAAACAATAATTTAACTTAATTATTCAGTTAATTATGACTTGATCAAATTGATTCTGAAAATTTTCCCAACAAATCGAGTCATTTCAAATTTTATTTGAATTTGAATTTTATTTTTGCATATGAATTTGAATTAAATAAAAAGTACCTTTTCTATATAGAATATTTGTTTTTTCTTGATTATATATTTTTCTCTATTAAATTGGTGAAAAATTGAGGAAATTAGCAATAAGATAAGTAGGAAAAGAGGTTTTTTTTTAAAAAAAAAAAAACAAAATACTTGATAACGTATTAAAAAATTTATTTTTAGTTGAGAAAATAGACTAAATACATAGATGGATTAAAAAAGTACTGGATTATTCATTTATTTTTTTTAAAAATAAGAATCATTTAGTGAATTGAGTTAAATTTTAAAAATAAAATAATAATTTATCATAATTAATAATATTTATAAATTTTAAACAAGAAAATTATACTATTTATTACTTTTTAACTTTCTTTTTCATTTTATTACTCTTATTTTTTTAACTTTTTTCTTTTTTCATATATATTGTTCATTAGGTTTTTGTTTTAAAAAAGGTGGAAATATTTATACCGCACAAAATACTAAACAAACCTCAAAAAAAATTTAAAAAAAGAAAAATTGCATTAAAGAATTTATGGAATTATAATATTTACAAACTTTACCATTTACATTAATACCTCACCCTCCCAAATTACTATAGCAGAAAGAAGCATTTTGATATGAGTTAAGACAAGTTATGGGGAGTTAAGATAGATTTATATTTTTTTTTAAAAAAAAAATTAACATAAATCAGACATATTTTATTTTAATTTTTGAAGAAGAAAAGAAGATGAACTGAACATAGGTACAAATATAAAAAATTAACATAAATCAGACATATTTCATTTTAGTTTTTGAAGAAGAAAAGAAGATAAACTGAACATAGGTGCAAATATTAGTTAAATATAATAAAATAAATTATTTTATCATCAAATATTTATCATATTACAATCAAACTATTTTAATAAAAGTTACAGATTCGACTAAATAAAAACATACCGTATTTTGTCGATCTAATGGTTGCAGATCCGTATTTTAAGAAGAAAAAGAGAAAAAAAAAGTTAAAAAAGAGAATATGCAAGGAAGAAGAAAAATATGAAAGACATCTGACAGTTTTTTTTTTATATTATTAGATATAACGATATTATTATCTTTTTTAACCCATTTAAGATAATTATGATCTAAAAAATATTAACCTTTTTTAAAAGGTATATTTTAGGTGATTTTCTTCAATTTTATTTAACAATTGATATTAATTTTTTTAAATATTTATGAGGTTGATTTTGAGTTAAATCAGGTTTAGTCCACTTGAGTAAAACAATAATTTAACTTAATTATTCAGTTAATTATGACTTGATCAAATTGATTCTGAAAATTTTCCCAACAAATCGAGTCATTTCAAATTTTATTTGAATTTGAATTTTATTTTTGCATATGAATTTGAATTAAATAAAAAGTACCTTTTCTATATAGAATATTTGTTTTTTCTTGATTATATATTTTTCTCTATTAAATTGGTGAAAAATTGAGGAAATTAGCAATAAGATAAGTAGGAAAAGAGGTTTTTTTTTTTTAAAAAAAACAAAATACTTGATAACGTATTAAAAAATTTATTTTTAGTTGAGAAAATAGACTAAATACATAGATGGATTAAAAAAGTACTGGATTATTCATTTATTTTTTTTAAAAAATAAGAATCATTTAGTGAATTGAGTTAAATTTTAAAAATAAAATAATAATTTATCATAATTAATAATATTTATAAATTTTAAACAAGAAAATTATACTATTTATTACTTTTTAACTTTCTTTTTCATTTTATTACTCTTATTTTTTAACTTTTTTCTTTTTTCATATATATTGTTCATTAGGTTTTTGTTTTAAAAAAGGTGGAAATATTTATACCGCACAAAATACTAAACAAACCTCAAAAAAAATTTAAAAAAAGAAAAATTGCATTAAAGAATTTATGGAATTATAATATTTACAAACTTTACCATTTACATTAATACCTCACCCTCCCAAATTACTATAGCAGAAAGAAGCATTTTGATATGAGTTAAGACAAGTTATGGGGAGTTAAGATAGATTTATATTTTTTTTTAAAAAAAATTAACATAAATCAGACATATTTTATTTTAATTTTTGAAGAAGAAAAGAAGATGAACTGAACATAGGTACAAATATAAAAAATTAACATAAATCAGACATATTTCATTTTAGTTTTTGAAGAAGAAAAGAAGATAAACTGAACATAGGTGCAAATATTAGTTAAATATAATAAAATAAATTATTTTATCATCAAATATTTATCATATTACAATCAAACCATTTTAATAAAAGTTACAGATTCGACTAAATAAAAACATACCGTATTTTGTCGATCTAATGGTTGCAGATCCGTATTTTAAAAAGAAAAAGAGAAAAAAAAAGTTAAAAAAGAGAATATGCAAGGAAGAAGAAAAATATGAAAGACATCTGACAGTTTTTTTTTTTTTATATTATTAGATATAACGATATTATTATCTTTTTTAACCCATTTAAGATAATTATGATCTAAAAAATATTAACCTTTTTTAAAAGGTATATTTTAGGTGATTTTCTTCAATTTTATTTAACAATTGATATTAATTTTTTTAAATATTTATGAGGTTGATTTTGAGTTAAATCAGGTTTAGTCCACTTGAGTAAAACAATAATTTAACTTAATTATTCAGTTAATTATGACTTGATCAAATTGATTCTGAAAATTTTCCCAACAAATCGAGTCATTTCAAATTTTATTTGAATTTGAATTTTATTTTTGCATATGAATTTGAATTAAATAAAAAGTACCTTTTCTATATAGAATATTTGTTTTTTCTTGATTATATATTTTTCTCTATTAAATTGGTGAAAAATTGAGGAAATTAGCAATAAGATAAGTAGGAAAAGAGGTTTTTTTTAAAAAAAAAAAACAAAATACTTGATAACGTATTAAAAAATTTATTTTTAGTTGAGAAAATAGACTAAATACATAGATGGATTAAAAAAGTACTGGATTATTCATTTATTTTTTTTTAAAAATAAGAATCATTTAGTGAATTGAGTTAAATTTTAAAAATAAAATAATAATTTATCATAATTAATAATATTTATAAATTTTAAACAAGAAAATTATACTATTTATTACTTTTTAACTTTCTTTTTCATTTTATTACTCTTATTTTTTTAACTTTTTTCTTTTTTCATATATATTGTTCATTAGGTTTTTGTTTTAAAAAAGGTGGAAATATTTATACCGCACAAAATACTAAACAAACCTCAAAAAAAATTTAAAAAAAGAAAAATTGCATTAAAGAATTTATGGAATTATAATATTTACAAACTTTACCATTTACATTAATACCTCACCCTCCCAAATTACTATAGCAGAAAGAAGCATTTTGATATGAGTTAAGACAAGTTATGGGGAGTTAAGATAGATTTATATTTTTTTTTAAAAAAAAAATTAACATAAATCAGACATATTTTATTTTAATTTTTGAAGAAGAAAAGAAGATGAACTGAACATAGGTACAAATATAAAAAATTAACATAAATCAGACATATTTCATTTTAGTTTTTGAAGAAGAAAAGAAGATAAACTGAACATAGGTGCAAATATTAGTTAAATATAATAAAATAAATTATTTTATCATCAAATATTTATCATATTACAATCAAACTATTTTAATAAAAGTTACAGATTCGACTAAATAAAAACATACCGTATTTTGTCGATCTAATGGTTGCAGATCCGTATTTTAAGAAGAAAAAGAGAAAAAAAAAGTTAAAAAAGAGAATATGCAAGGAAGAAGAAAAATATGAAAGACATCTGACAGTTTTTTTTTTATATTATTAGATATAACGATATTATTATCTTTTTTAACCCATTTAAGATAATTATGATCTAAAAAATATTAACCTTTTTTAAAAGGTATATTTTAGGTGATTTTCTTCAATTTTATTTAACAATTGATATTAATTTTTTTAAATATTTATGAGGTTGATTTTGAGTTAAATCAGGTTTAGTCCACTTGAGTAAAACAATAATTTAACTTAATTATTCAGTTAATTATGACTTGATCAAATTGATTCTGAAAATTTTCCCAACAAATCGAGTCATTTCAAATTTTATTTGAATTTGAATTTTATTTTTGCATATGAATTTGAATTAAATAAAAAGTACCTTTTCTATATAGAATATTTGTTTTTTCTTGATTATATATTTTTCTCTATTAAATTGGTGAAAAATTGAGGAAATTAGCAATAAGATAAGTAGGAAAAGAGGTTTTTTTTTTTTAAAAAAAAACAAAATACTTGATAACGTATTAAAAAATTTATTTTTAGTTGAGAAAATAGACTAAATACATAGATGGATTAAAAAAGTACTGGATTATTCATTTATTTTTTAAAAAAAAAATCATTTAGTGAATTGAGTTAAATTTTAAAAATAAAATAATAATTTATCATAATTAATAATATTTATAAATTTTAAACAAGAAAATTATACTATTTATTACTTTTTAACTTTCCTTTTCATTTTATTACTCTTATTTTTTTAACTTTTTTCTTTTTTCATATATATTGTTCATTAGGTTTTTGTTTTAAAAAAGGTGGAAATATTTATACCGCACAAAATACTAAACAAACCTAAAAAAAAATTTAAAAAAAGAAAAATTGCATTAAAGAATTTATGGAATTATAATATTTACAAACTTTACCATTTACATTGATACCTCACCCTCCCAAATTACTATACATCCCTCCTCCCCCCCCCCCCCCCCCCCCCCAAACCTTAAAACTACTTCAACCTCTTTCACACACACACACACACATGTATATATATATATATATATATACTTTTCCACTTTCAAATACTCTTTACAATCCCACTCCAATAATTCTATACTATTTTGTTGTTTAAAGCTCAAACATGAAAAAGACATGTATTACGGTTTTTTTGAAGAGTTTAAGTATTTAGTAGTTTAAAACAATTTACATAATATTTAGTGATTGTGGAATTCATTTTATGTCTCATTGAATAGAAACTATTATGCATCACTGCCCTACTAAAAAGAAATCGTAAATGTCAAACACTTCAATAATACAATGGATGAAAAACTTTAGTTTGATGCAACATATACAAACAATATTTTTAGCCCATACGTTGAACCATCTTAATCTTCTTCATCACCAACTTTTTTTAATGTAATTTTGAATCCATTATACCATTTGCTCCCCTCCTATTTTTCTTTCTTTTTCTTTCTTTTATTTTGTTTTAAGGCCAATCCCTTCAATATGCGCATACAAAAAGTGTAGGTCCAACAATTGCATTATCTAACTAGCAATGCAATCGTCTTTTGCTGCTTCGTTAATGAAAAAAATTAGGTATAATGAAAAAATAGAAAATAGAGAGAGAGGAGAGGGAGTCTCTAGAAGAAAAAACTAGCAATCCAAAATCAAAACTTACAACAAGGTCTTTAGAGTTGAAAAACACAAAAGAGAATGAATTTGCCAAATCACATTACTTCTTTCTTTTTTCAGAGGAAAACAATGAGAAAGGAAAGAAAATATGGAAATAAAATTAGGTATAATGGTGGAGTGTGTAAATAAAAATTAGTTATAATAAAATAAAGAGAATTAATATCTTCTAGTGAGGTTTAGTAATAAAAAATTAAAATTAAAATTTTATAATAATGGCCTATTAATAAATTGGGGTGTGTTTAATATTTTTGTGGGATGTAAATATCTCCAGCCAAAAATATGTATTTATCTTTTTCTTCTTTTCACGCAGTTCTCTTCCTCTTCCTCTTGCTATTCTTCTTCCTTTTATTTTTTTCATTATTTCTTTTATTTCATCAATTTTTATTTTTTGCTCTATTACTGCTTTCTTATCCTCTGTTGTCGCTGCTTCTTCTCCACCATTGGCGCCTTTTCTTCTCCATCACTGATCTGCTGCTTTATTTTTTTTAGTTTGTTTTTTTTATTTAAAATCAAATATTTTTTTTTTGTCAAATCACAAGATAAAGAAGAAACATAAATCAAATTGATAAGATATTACAACATTTTGTGTTTGAAAATTTTTATTTTTGTTTTTGGTCTTCCAATGGTAATGATTAGAGATAACATATATGGCATATATTTAACACATTTGACAAGGTATATATTACATGTATAATATATAACAGATTATATGTAACATATACGAGATAATATATAATATATAACATATTATGAAATATATATAATATATAACAGATTATATATAATATATATTAGCACATATATAATATTAACATATTCTATGTCATATATGTTATTATTTTATATTGTTTTATATATTAAATATGCAATTTTATATGTTTTATATGTTATATATGCTATTATATATACAGTTTTATGCATTTTATATGTTGTTTTATATTATTTTATATGTCATACATATTGTTTTATATATTATATATATTATATGTTGTTTTATATATATTCTATATATTTCATATAAAACTTATTAAAGAATAATAGTTTTATAATTACTGCTTCTACACTTTCATTATTAAGTTGTGCCGTTTTCATAATTCTGAAAATCTTTTAAAACCATTGTATTATTGTAAGTAATTTTTAGTTTTTTAGTTGTGTAAATATCTCATTTTGTATTAGTTTGGACTTTAGCTCAAAGAGACAAAAGTACCATTTTAAAATTAGACATTAATAGTCTGCGTGTAATGTCTAGTAAGTGATTTACTAGTAGAACTTTTTAACTTCGGTTGAAGTGAAATCATGATTAATAGTACGAGGGGTTTAGCATAATAGAGAAATTTTAAATAAATTTTACTTTTTATTCAAAGATTTTAGATATTTCATAAAAGTCGAGGGACAATTATAAACTCCCAGTTGATAAAAATTATTATAATTTTGTAATTTTCTTTCTCAACGCGTATCCATTTATTCGTCAATCAAATGAATTATATATTTCATAAATATATTTTCATTATCATATTTTTCTAAATAAAAGTACATAATATTTTTATGAATTAAAAGTTATAATAAAAATTTAAAGCAAATGAAAATTCTTTTTTTAATGAGAATTATTATTAATTAAGTACAAAAAGGATATTATAATAAACTTCAATGATAAAAAGAAGGATCAGAAATGAAAAGGAGAGTATTAACGTATCACTTCCCTAACAATAACCTTAACTGTGTATTTCGAAAATAATTTACAATATTAATTACAGATGATAAGATTAATTACCATTTAAATATTTAACCTTGCTGGTGTATTGTCAATGTCCATTATCTATGCTAACTACACGGCCACTGGAGATGGTACCGAAGGAGGCACCCGATTTTCAGCAGGAATCTCAACAAATTCTGACAGTATTGCTCGGAACTCATCACCAGTCATTGTTTCCTTCTCGAGTAGAACTTCCACAATCTTGTCAATGGCTTCACGGTTGTTCCTTATATGGCTCAGTGCAATTTCATATGCACTATCTGATATCCTCTTTACAGCGGTGTCAATGTCTTCTGCCAGCTTTTCTGACATAGAATTCCTTGCCATCATTCTCATAATGACATCGGCACTTTGGGCTGAGGAGTCCATGAGAGACCATGGACCGATTTCAGACATTCCAAATGTTGTTACCATCTGTCACACAACAAAATCTCCTCAGTTTCATTATATTTTCTGGCATATCACCTATACTAAATAAATCACCTAAAGAAAGTACACAGCAACCATAAGCCAAACAAAATTATAGGACCAATGAAATGTTTGACCAAATTTCAAAGTGAAAATCTCATTAACAAATATAATTCACTTCCAAAAATAAAAACCGAAAAATGTAAAAAGGAGAGTCAGCGTAAGTTCATAAGCAGTAGTTTGGTCCACTAAAATTGTCATTAGTATAGTACTACCTGCTAAATGGAAGCTCCAGGAAAAGCTGGGAGTTCGGAGTCATGGCTACTAGTAATATAACACAGTTCTCCTTCGAATCTAGGACCAAATTGCTTTCACTATTCAGTTTTCAATACCTTCGCACCCTCCTTGTCAACCTGGTTTCCTAGTCAGATTTACAATTATCTTTGTTGTTCAGCTTGTAGTCGTCTTTAGCCTATGTCATTATCCCTCTTCACCTAGTTTTAAACAATCTCTTATGTTTCTTCGAGTAATCAAGTTTTTGCTGCTATCTTTTATCTTATGGCTCTCTGCACTTGGCATTGTCACAGATTTGGCTACTAGTTTTGGTCCTTAATGGAAACAAAATTTTTATTCATCGAGAAAACAATTAAAGCAGAAAGATAGATTCGTACAAGAAAAACCATTAGAAATAAATAACACAAGATGATTTATACCTGCTTTGCCAAGCCAGTGATCTGCTGCAAATCACCAGCTGCACCTGTAGTCACCTCAGGCTCACCAAAGATCACTTCCTCTGCAGCTCTGCCACCAAGTCCACCAACTATTCTGGCAAAAAGTTGCTGTTTGGAGATCAGGGTAGGGTCATCTGCAGGAATAAACCAGGTAAGACCTCGAGCCTGCCCGCGTGGAATTAGGGTAACTTTCTGAACTGGATCATGCCCTGGAGTCAACGTTCTGAAAGAGAAAATGAGAAAGAGCATTGTTAAGTTCCTTTTTCAATAAAGAAGATAACTAAATAGGAAAATCAAATAAATTAAAAAAATAATTCGCAATTAAATAAATAATGCAGGGAACTGATAGAATGGAGGGAAAAAATAGCTTGTTTCATTTATATTGAGCTTAAGGTTTTACAGAGTTAATTTTAAGGCTGCATGGATTTATAAGTTCTTTTCCTTTCCTAGAATTGGTTCTCTAAGATTTGACTTCCTAAAGCTCAATGGTTTGGTTTCCTAGCTGAATCAGCATTCTTGTCAAAGCATTGAATTAAAAAATAATTTACAATCAGAATTTGCTCCTGGGCGTATTTAGTAGAATATTAACCTAACCTACTCTATAGCAGGAAAATAAAGAAGAACAAAACGGATAGGAAATTCATATGAGATTTTTCAAAAAGATACTTACCCACAAATTGCATGGCCGACCTCGTGATATGCAACAAGACTTTTGCTCTTTCCATCTGTCATAACTGTACCTTCCATTCCAGCAACAATCCTATCAATTGAATCATCAATCTCTTTAGATGAAATGGCAGTCTTCCCACGTCGACCAGCCAATATAGCAGCCTCATTTAAGAGGTTTGCAAGATCAGCTCCACTGAAACCAGGTGTTCTCATAGCTATTACATCAAGAGAGACATCAGCATCAAATTTCTTATTGCCAGCATGAACCTTCAATATCTCTGTTCTTCCTCTTATATCTGGAACATCGACAGTCACCTACAAAAACGTTTTAGGATGAATACTTCTTTCATCGGAAAAAATGAGAGGGATAGACTATATTCTTACCTGTCTGTCAAACCGCCCTGGCCTTAACAAGGCAGAGTCCAGAATGTCTGCCCTATTTGTTGCTGCAATAACGATGATACCAGTGTTACCCTCAAAGCCATCCATTTCTGTCAAAAGCTGATTAAGGGTCTGTTCTCTTTCATCATTTCCTCCACCAATGCCAGTACCTCTTTGCCTTCCAACAGCATCAATTTCATCCACAAATACAATGCAGGGAGCATTTTCTTTGGCCTTCTTGAAGAGATCACGAACTCTAGAGGCACCAACACCAACAAACATCTCAACAAATTCAGAACCTGATATGGAGAAAAATGGAACACCAGCTTCACCAGCAATGGCCTTGGCTAGAAGGGTTTTCCCAGTTCCAGGAGGACCAACGAGAAGAACACCTTTCGGAATGCGGGCACCAACTGCAGTGAATCTCTCTGGCTTCTTGAGAAACTCAACGACCTCCATGAAATCCTGCTTTGCTTCATCAACGCCAGCAACATCATCAAATGTCACACCAGTGTTTGGCTCCATTTGGAACTTAGCCTTGGATTGACCAAAAGCCAGGGGAAAACCAGGCCCACCAGGACCACCCATGCCTCCGGATGAACGTCGAGAGAGCAGAAACAGACCCCCAATTAAGATTAAAGGGAAAGCCAGATTTCCAATCAAATTGAATAACAGGGAACCTGAGTCTTCTTGGGCATTATGTGCTGCAAAGTCAATGTTCTTCTCTCTTAACTTTTGCAGAAGCTCTTGGCTGAGCCCTGGAAGTTGCACTCGAACTCGTTGTACCCGGTTTCCTAATTCAGGAGAAACAGCCTCTACAATAGCAATGGTTCCATTCTCAAACAAATCAACCTTTCTCACCCTGTCCTTATCCAAGTACTCCAAAAACCTTGAGTAAGACATCCTGGAGGAAGAAACTCCCTGGTCATCAGCATATGCCTTCCCACTTCCAAGTAATGTGGGTGCAACAACTCCCACATTCCCAAGCAAATGCTTTAGAAAGCCTCTTCTTCCTTCATGCATTAGAGGAGATCTTCCTCCATCATGATGAATCTGTTCCAAAGACGCTTTTATGAGAACTGCTTTAGATGTCTTGCCTACTGATTGAAATCCTGAAGGAAGGAAAGGACGCCTGCCATAGACCTCTTTATTTAAAATTTGTTTGACATCATGGGTGGATAAACCATTATTTCCTACAATACAAGCTGAAGATGCCTCCATCTGGTACAAGGAGAAAGGACATAGCATTTTGATGAGCATTTGTATATCAAAATGCATAGAATAACATTGTTAAAATTCAGCTCACAAGTATTATTTTTAATTTTTCTACAGAGGTTCTATGCAGACAATGCACTTCCTGCATATTCAGTTCATTACAGAAACAAGCATTTTCTCATTTGGCAAGAAACTCACCGATTGAAGCACAAATCGCACTGACAACACAATCCAAAGGTAGGAGTAAAATACATTGAAATTCTCACTGATAATGTGCAAATACAAAACAAAATTTTCAGACCTTTTCTTTTGGTCCATAATACATTGCAATTTTAGTTGGAAGTTTCAATTAAGCAAATTGTATCAAGATTACTTAAAAAAGAAGTTGTATCATGAGTTTCAAAGTCCAAAAAAAAAAAATAACTCCATTAATAGGAAAATCTTCATTGCTAGAGCTCATATGTTCCATTAGAAAGTTTGAATCATACAATTGCTTTTGATTAGACTAACATATTTGATCTGCAAATATAAAGCATCTTCTTGCAAATTTATACATTTGACATTACCTATAAGATACATCACCTGCTAGAGGGCATGGAATAAGGCAGCCATTATATAGGTGTAAAATTAATAGGTCATATACCTATGACATAGTTTTTCTTTTCATGTAATCCTATTTTTTTTTCTTTCTAAACATATAGTTGGATTCATCAATTATGCAAAGCAATTTTTAGTTGGATTCAAGCATTCCATGAATTAACTTCTTCTCCATATTGTTAGCTAAGGAAAATTGTTTATCATGGGTGAAAAAGTATCAGCACCCAAATTGATAATTGAAATCCAAGTTACAAGTTTTAAATGAGTATTATTAATTTTTAGTTTCAGACTCTTTAACTACAAGCCGGCTCCAGAAAACGATAATGACCATACCACATAAAAAATTCAATCCATTGTTCAAACCCTAGAAGCAGACTCTTTAACTAGAAGCTGGTCAGTAATAAGGCGCTGGAGAGCCCGCTTGTCAGTGCAAGAGATATTGGAGTTAAAACTCTGACATCCCCTTCCAATTTAAGGTGTTTCTAATGTACCCGATATATTTATTCATTAAACAGATAATATCAACTGAAATAGGTATATTATCCACAAGTTACCAATTGAATCCAAAATTTGAAATGGTAAACTCTTTAACAACAATAAGAACTAAACTATAAAGTATCCAAAGAAAACATATGCACAGATAAAGTGCAAGAAATGATTTCGGGAGACAAAAAACGATTACCCGTTTCACTTTTGCATGAGTAGAATTCAAAATTGAATTCAAAGAAAGTGAATAATTTGAATAAACATAGTGTCAGTGAGTGAGAGCAGTATACCTTGAGACGATGGATTGTTAGATAGTACTGAGAGCGTAGTTTGGCGCTCTGAATTCTGAAATCTGATTCTGAATCGTAAAGAGAAGGGCACGGAGTTATTGAAGGCAGTGGATGTGGTTTAGGAACTGCGTACGTGGGGCTTTTGCAGCGACTGATTCACCCTTTTCTCTTTCTTTTCCGTCTCGCTCGTGGTAATTATGCACTCGATATATATATATATATTTTTTTAATTTTAAATGAAAACTTCGATACTGGACCTCCGATGCAGTAACATGAAGTTCCACAAACTGGGACTCATTTTTCTGCCATATAATTTTTTTATGTCATAAAATAGAATTTCAAAAAAAAGTAAAAATTGATCCTTCACTAATGAAAATCAAGTCTTACTTTAATTTATATTATTTATTATTTTATTTTTAATAATTTAATTTTAACCATTAATTTATTTCATAATTTAATAATAAAATTATTTAATTATGTAAATAATTTAATTAATTAATTAATTCTTATTAAATTAATTTTTAATTATATAATATAATTTTTAGGGTTGAATAATAAATAAATATTAAAAAATTAAATTATTTTAATTAAAAATTAATTCTCAATAAATAAAATAATATTTTTATTATATTAACAAACAACATGATTAAAAATAACATATTATAATTTCAAATATCAAATAATAAAATATATTAAAATAACAAAAAAATTACATAATTAAAAAACTATATAACCAGAAGTTTTAATTTAATGGCATTATGGAATTGTTAGATATATTCCACTAAGTCCGCCTATAATTGTCGATACTTTTGTCTTTCACGAAGTTGGATATTGCTTTTGAAATACCTCTCATATGAGGCAAAATGCTCATTGCCCAACTCTGGTTGTAATGTCATTCGCGATATCATTTAAGAGATGAGCTGATAAAAGTTCGTGCCATATATATCTCTCTCATCCTCAACAATCATATTACGCAAGATGATGTAGGCTCTCATTATTATTGCAATGTCGTCCTTATACAAAAATTGTGAAGGGCCATGTATTATTGCAAATTTAGCCCACAACACTTCAAATACTAGCTCCACATCTTTTTGTTGACCTTCTTGATATAGCACAAATAACTTCCTTTTGTCTCCTTGTGGTTGGTTGATTGTTTTGATAAATGTTGCCCATTCAAAATATATACCATCTATCAAAAAGTACCTCATGGTTTAATTATTATCATTCACAGTGTAATTTACCTATGCAGTGCGATCTACAAGAACTTCATCAAACATTGGTGATTGATCTAACACATTGATGTCATTGTTCGAGCCATCAACTCCAAAAAATGCATCCCATATCCGTAGATTAGGTGAAGCCATAGCTTTAATTATCATAGTTGGAATCTTTTGTATAACTATTCATATACATTCCTTTCTATGCTTTAGGGCAATTTTTCTACTATCAGTGTATATAGTCAATGTTGCCCATCATACTAGGGAAGCCGTGAGCCTCCCTAATCTATAGCAGATGGTGGACGTCATTTGAGTTCAACTTACTTAAATATTCACTCTTGAATACCAAAATCACATCTTCGACAAACTTCTTTAAGCACTCAGTTGTGGTGCTCTCTCCTATCTGTATATAATTGTGAATGGCATCAGCTGATACACCATACGTTAACATTTGAATAGCAGCAGTGCATTTTTGCAAGGGGAAAATGCCTTTTATCCCTATTGCATCGACTCTCTGTGGGAAATATGGATCAAAATTTGAGAGAGCTTCAACAATAAGAAAAAAAGATATGGCTTCTCATTCAAAACCTTCGCTGAAATGTCTTAGGAGGGTACACTGGATTAATGCGAAGTAGTCTCTCAATAAACATTCATGTCCTACTTCATGGTCTCTATCTATCCCCCTATGAGATCTGGATGAAGAGCTTTTTGCATATGCCTGGAGAGTAAGTTCAAAATGTTATTCCTATGAACCATCAAACAAAAACTCTTCAATTCAATCGTTAGCAGGGTCCCAACATATATTGTTGGGTTCATCAAAATCATTTGAAGTAATGGATGTTTTAATCTTGGTTGTAGATGGAGCAAATGTTTTTCAAAGTATATGGTTAATGGATATGGGATTAAAGCATTTTATAGACAATGAGATATGAGTTTGTAGTGGGTAGTTTGTAACAGCTAGTTTTTAATGGATAGTTTTTAACAACTAATAACATTACATCGAATAATAAAATATATTACAATTATTACATCGAATAATAAAATATATTACAATGGAAAATAGCATTACATAATTGAAAAGCTACATAACATTGAATTTTTTTTTGAAAAGCTATATAACCATAAGCACTAATTTAATTAATTATATTGTATTTTATTCTAATTTTTTCTATCAACGACTAGATTTTAATGGATATTTTTTTAACAACTAATAACATTACATCAAATAATAAAATACATTACAATGACAAATATCATTACATAATTGAAAAAGCTATATAATGTTGAAAAAAAAAAGTTGAAAAGCTATATAAGCATAAGCCCTAATTTAAATAATATTGTACTTTATCTTAATTTTTTTCTAGTAACTTAGCATGAATCTCTCATTGGGTTGGGTTCATTGAGGAGGTGTCTACAAAAAGGAGTTGCATGTCTATCTCCTATTACTTCATATCTATCTCCTTTTACTTGAAATTTTTTCAATCCTCCATCATAGATAATTTCCTTGCTGTATAGGTTTTAATTGCTTAACTCCGCCTATACATAAGTTTCTTGTGTATAGCTGGTCCCAAGACCGGGTAAAGGAGGAGAGTTGCGGTAGGTGACAACCAGCGTAAAACTTTTGTCACATCTCATGATATGGATTCTAATAATAATATCGTTGGGGCGTTCCCTACTTGCGACGCGCTACATCGGAGCCCGAGTGTAGTGAAGAATAAGCAAGGGTGTAGGGCGTTCCCCGAATGCGACGCTCTATGTCGGCACCCGGATGTGGTAAATAATAAACAAGGGTTCTCACATCATAGACGGGTGTGGGTAAAGAAGTTAGTCCAAAATACGAATAATAAGAGTAATACGAGAGATACAGGTTTAGATAAAAAGATTTTATAGGAAGAAGCATAAGAAAGAACAATTAGGGAGTAAGATCAGAATAGGAACTTGGAATATTGGATCTCTTATAGGTAAACTGAGAGAACTTGTTGATACTATGGAGAGAAGGAAAATTAGTATTTCTTGTATCCAAGAGACTAAATGGGTTGGAGGGAAAAGTAAAGACGTTGAGAATACTGGGTATAAAGTGTGGTATACAGGTTCAAATAGAAGTAAGAACGGAGTAGGTATAATTTTGGATCGAAACCTAAAGGAGACGGTTATATTCGTGAAAAGAGTAAGCGATAGGATTATTTCAATTAAACTTGTAATCCAAAATGAGACCATCAACATAGTTAGCGCATACGCCCCTCAAGTCGGATTGGATGGGGAGAGCAAGCAAAATTTTTAGGATGATATGGATGAACTTATGCGAGGGATTCCAAATGATGAAAATATTTTTATAGGAGGAGACTTAAATGGACATGTAGGAAAAGACAAAGTAGGTTTTGATGAGGTACATGGAGGGTATGGTTTTGGAATTAGAAATGAAGAAGGTAAGAGTATCCTTGATTTTGCTTTAGCTTATGGTTTGATTCTGGCAAATACATATTTTATAAAAAGGGAATCACATCTAGTGACCTTTAAAAGTGGGCAAAATAGAAGTCAGACTGATTTCATACTCACAAGAAAAGCCAATCGAACTCGATGCAAAGATTGTAAGATTATTCCAGGTGAGGCTTTGACCACTCAACATAGGTTAGTAGTTTTGGATATCAAGTTTAAGAGGTTGACTAGTAGGCCAAGGAGGAACAATAGTCCTAAGATTAGGTGGTGGACTTTAAAAGGTGAAAAACAATTGTTGTTCAAGAATGAGTTGGTCAAAGCTGGAGGGTGGGAGGAAGATGTGAGTATGTCATCAAATGATATGTGGATATGTATGTCTACAACAATTAGAAGAGTAGCTAGAAAGATTCTTGGAGAATCTAAAGGGTGTGGACATCCCTCGAAGGAGTCTTGGTGGTGGAATGAGGAAGTGCAAAAAGTGGTAAGAAGTAAAAGGGAATGGTATAAGAGTTTGCCCAAGTGTAATAACAATGATGCTTTTGAGCAGTACAAACAAGTAAAAAAAGATGTTAAAAAGGCAGTTAGTCAAGCAAGAGCGCAATCTTTAGAGAGTTTGTATGAGAAACTTGAAATAAAAGAAGGAGAAAAGGCTATCTATAAATTGGCTAAGATAAGAGAAAAGAAATATCGTGATTTAAACCAAGTTAAGTGCATTAAAAATAAAGAGAATAAGGTTCTGGTTCAAGAAGAGGATATTAAGGAACGATGGAGAAGCTATTTTGAGAAATTTCTTAATGGTAACCATAGTGATAACATTGAGGGTTTAGACGTTAGGCCGGAGAAAAATGTGAAATACACTAGACGGATTAGATTTTCGGAAGTTAAAGAAGCTTTGAAGAAGATGAAAGTTGGTAAAGCCTGTGGACCAGATGAGATACCTATTGAGGTTTGGAAATGTTTGGGAGATACAGGAGTTACATGGTTGACATCTTTGTTCAATAAGATCTTAAGTTCAAAGAAAATGCCTAATGAATGGAGACAAAGTAATTTGATACCTATTTTTAAGAATAAAGGAGATATTCAGAATTGCTCAAATTATAGAGGTATAAAGCTTATGAGTCACACTATGAAATTATGGGAAAGAGTTGTGGAATACCGTTTGCGATTAGATACTTGTGTCTCCTCAAATCAGTTTGGCTTTATGCTTGGTCGATCAACTATGGAAGCTATTTTTCTTATAAGAGATTTGATGGAAAAGTATAGAGAGATGAAGAAGGATTTACATATGGTTTTTATTGACTTGGAAAAGGTGTATGATATAGTCCCTAAAGAAGTTTTATGGTGGGTCCTAGAGCATAGGGGAATATCTATACGATATATCCAAGTCTTGAAGGATATGTATGAGGGACCTACCACCAGTGTCCGCACCGTGGGAGGGGATACTAAGGATTTTTCCGTTTCTATTGGATTACACCAAGGTTCAGCTTTGAGCCCTTATCTTTTCGCCTTGGTCATGGATGAGCTAACAAGACATATACAGAATGACATCCCTGGTGTATGATGTTTGCAGATGATATTGTATTAATAGATGAGACTCAAGCAGGAGTAAATCAAAAGTTGGAGTTATGGAGAAGCACTTTGGAATCTAAGGGTTTTAAGCTAAGTAGGACTAAGACTGAGTATATGCATTGTAGATTTAATAGCAAGAATAGAGAAAGAGGCAAAATTATTTTAGACGGAATAGCAGTGCCTCATAGTACTTATTTTAGATATCTTAGCTCTATTCTTCAAGAAGATGGGGGTTGTGAAGAAGATGTAAATCATAGGATTAAAGCTGGTTGGATGAAGTGGAGGGGTGCTACAGGAGTTCTATGTGATCGAAAGATGCCAATTAAATTAAAAGAAAAATTTTACCGCACTGTAATACGCCCTGTTATGATGTATGGTAGTGAGTGTTGGGCAGTAAAATGACAACACATGAGTAAAATGCATGTTGCGAAAATGAGAATGATAAGATGGATGTGTGGTCATACTAGGATGGATAGAATCCGCAATGAGTGCATTAGAGAAAAAGTGGGGGTAGCACCTATTGAGGATAAGATAAGAGAGCATAGATTGAGGTGGTTTGGCCATGTGAAACGAAGACCTAGTGATGCGCCAGTTAGAAAAACCGAACAAGTTAGAGTAGATAAAGCTAAGAGAGGCAGAGGTAGGCCTAAACTGACTTGGTCAAAAGTGGTCCAAAATGATCTTATGTTGTTACATCTACCAGAAGAGATAACCTTAAATCGTATTGAGTGGAAAAGAAGAATCCATATAGCCGACCCCAATTGAATTGGGATTAAGACTTTGTTGTTGTTGTATTGGTTTTAATTGCTTCAATCTCTTCCTTGATGAAGGCTCCAACATCTGTTGCTTTTGATTTCCCTTTACTCTTTCTCTTAGCTACTTTGGTTCCTTTTGGCCTACCTGAAGAATATATCATCATCGGTCGCTGCTGTTTCGGGATTTGATGCTGATGAGTGTAACATCCCTATACCCTGTATATGCACACTACATGCCACCATATATGTAATATACGTATACTGAATATAGGAATGCTATGGTTTACTAAACAAACCACTCATTCCTTTTAATAATAATATGAGAAAACTTGAAAACATTCAAATCATATTATAAAGTACAATAGATGAAACATTTATGTGATATGCAGCGGAAAAATATAATGGTATTTACAAATACATATACATATCAAAATCCATGTTTTACAAAACATAAAATTTATACATGTTTGGCAGTTTGTCTTTGATCTTTAAGCCCTCTATCAACGCTTCAGAATCTAAACTCAACTTGGTCTAACTGAGCTCTCTGGTTCTATCTTGTCACCTGTGCGATGAACCACAATCGCGCTAAGCCAACGGCTTAGTGGTACAAACCACAATAACAATATGCTATAATGCAATGCCAATGTCATACTTTCAACAATAAAGACAATATTCATAAATGGTATATTAATATTTTCCATAACACCACATTCCATTATTTTATTCAATTGTTTCACCATTCATGAATCACATTGAAACAAATACAAGCATGGGCCCAAAAGACACTAATATGTTATTCAAAGTTCAGAGTTACTACTTTGGTCCATAATCACAATCATCAATACATTTATCCATGGATAATCAACTAGATTTGAGCTTACGACCCAGTCTTTTCACTCAATCTAGTTTTAAGAATTTGTTTTTGAGGCTTACGACCCAGTCTTTTCACCCCAAAAACATCACATTTCACATTTTTTAGCTGGACTTGGTTTACGACCCGGTCTTTTCACCTATCCAGCAATTCATAGGCATGCCGCCAAACCCAGAACTCTGAAAATTGAATAACATATTAAGCACACAATTATTTCATTTATCTCTTTATCAATCTCTTTCTCAATTCATTTCTCATTTCATATTCCATAATCAAATAGGCAACCATGCCCCAATTATTTCATTTGTACTATCATAGCCAACAACAATGGCTTCACATTTCATCATATCTCGATTCACATTAAAACAATTCATCATGACCAATTACATTGCACATACATTTTGAATGATCATCATATCTTTCACATTATACAAATCATAACATTAATCAATTTGTATTAACAATATAGTAAATTACTTAACACATTTATAACCAAATGTGTTAAGTCTCAAAATCATGTAAATGAATGCAACAATGCAAGTTTGTACTTACCTCAAGAACAACTCACACCAATCTATACACTTCCTCTTCCAAGAATCCTCAACACTTAGGTTAGGGCAACTCAACCTCTTCACAACCTAATCCAAAAGGAATAATACACACTTATTTAAAGATACACATGAATTCCAATACAATTATTCACCTATTAGTCTCATACTAGACCCATAGATCACAAATTACAAACCAAAACCACTAACTAGGGCCCACGGTCGTGGCCTCACACCCCCACGGTCGTGGCCTCACAACCCCACGGTCGTGGTCTCACAAACCCCTACGGGCGTAGGTTAGAAAATGAATCTGTCCAATTGCTCAACACCCCCACGGTCGTGGCATCCAAGGGCCACAGGTGTGGCATCCAAAATGCTTCTGTTTCGGACCAAACTCATGTATTCTATGCTTTCCACTCCATTAAACACAAACACATGGTGAAAATCTACAAAAATAATTGATCAAACTCAATATTGACATCAATTACCAAGTCACAACTCTTACTCTTTCAACACCAACCTAATTCCTTCTCTTCAATTCAACCCCAAAATCAAAATCAATTAAACTCAACACTCTTAAACACACCACAATCAAACATATTCATACTATCCACAATCAATCATCAAACTCAATAACAACTTAAAATAAAACAAGAGATTCAAGAAGAAACTTACCAAAGTTAATGAAATTCCTCAAATCTCCAACTTGATCACTTGAATTCTCCTTCAATTTTGATCTTAGGAAAACAAAACTCTCTTTCCCTCTTTAGCTTTGTGATGCCCGGCCAACCAAAGAAAGAAGAAGAAAATGAAGAAGAAAAAGAGACAAAGTCAACTTTTATTCTCCACTTAAACCTCCACCAAGCAATAAATCATTAAAATATTCTAATATATTCTCTTCCACTCATTTATTTTCCTTTTAATTAATTTCACTAATTTAAAATCAATAAATATCTTATTTTGACTTTCATCACCTTGACTTGTATATGTTGTATATATTTCTATATATACAACATATACACACTCTCTCTCTTTACTTCTTTTCTATTCTCACTAAACATATACACTTAATCCAAATACAACAATAAATATTCCAAAACTTTTAGGGTATACTTTGGGATATTACAATTCTCCCCCTCTAAAAAAAATTTCATCCTCGAAATTACCTGATATCAAGTCTGAAACAACTGAGGATACTGATCTCACATTGCTTGCTCACTCTCCCAAGTTGCCTCTTCCTTTGCATGATTCTTCCAAAGAATCTTCACAAGTGACACTTTCTTATTTCTCAATTCTTTCACTTCATGTGCCAAAATAGCAACTAGTTCTTTTTCAAATGTCAGATCCGAACTCACCTCAATAGATTCAACTGGCAGAACATGAGATGGATCTGATCTGTACCTCCGCAGCATAGAAACATGGAAGACATTATGGATTCTATCCAATTCAGGCAGCAAAGCAAGTCGATAAGCAACTGGTCCAACTCTTTCTAATATCTCATAAGGTCCAATAAAACGAGGACTTAGCTTCCCTCTTCGACCAGATCTCAAAATCTTTTTCCAAGGAGACACTTTCAAAAATACCTTATCTCCAACATCAAATTCTATGTTTCTCCTCTTCAAATTTGAATAAGACTTCTGTCGATCTGAAGCTGCTTTCAACCGATCCCGAATTATTTTCACTTTCTCTTCCATTTCTTTAATCAAATCAGGACCAACCAATTTGCCTTCTCCAACTTCATTCCAACACAGAGGCGTTCTGCATCTTCTACCATACAATGCCTCAAATGGTGCCATTCCAATACTGGATTGATGACTGTTGTTGTAAGCAAATTCCACAAGTGGCAAAAATCTGTCCCAACTTCCTGAGAAATCAATGACACAGCTTCTCAACATATCCTCTATAATCTGTATCACTCTCTCTGACTGCCCATCTGTCTGCAGATGAAAAGCAGTGCTAAAGTGCAATCGAGAGCCCAAAGCACCATGTAAACTTTTCCAAAACCTTAAAGTAAACCTGGGATCTCGATCAGACACTAAAGAAATTGGGACTCCATGTAACTTCACTATCTCACTGATATATAGCTCAGCCAACTTCTCAAGAGAATAATCCATCCTAACTGGAAGGAAATGAGCTGTCTTCGTCAACCGATCAACAATCACCCAAATAGCATCATGCTTCTTCTGAGTCAACGGAAAACCAAACCCAAAATCCATTATCACACGTTCCCATTTCCATTCAGGCACTGATAAAGGTTGAAGCAACCCTGTAGGAGCTTGATGCTCAACTTTCACCCTCTGACAAGTGAGACACTTGGATACAAATTCTTCTATATCTCTCTTCATGTCTGTCCACCAATAATGTTTCTTGAAATCCTGATACATCTTTGTACTCCCAGGGTGCATAGCAAAAACTGACTGGTATGCTTCCTCTAAAATAATCTTTCTTAAACTAGCATCATCAGGAACACACAATCTATATTTGAACCAAAGGCTACCATCACCTTTCACATGGAATTCTCGGCTCTCCCCATTCTGGCAATCTGAAACAATCCTCTGAATTTTCTCATCTGCCAATTGAGCCTCTTTAATCTGATCTAACAACACCGGTCTCAAATGCAGCTGAGCCAACAATGCATAATCATTACAAAGCTCAAAACTAGCATGCAACGCTCTTAACTCAACAAGCATCAAGAGCGAATAAGCAGTCAAACCTGCTAAAGACTTCCGACTCAAGGCATCCGCAACAACATTTGCCTTACCAGGATGATAATCAATCAAACAATCGTAATCTTTAATCAGCTCCAACCATCGTCTTTACCGAAGATTCAGCTCCCTCTGAACACCCAAATATTTCAAACTCTTATGATCTGTATAGATAAAACACTTCTCTCCATACAAATAATGTCGCCAAATCTTCAAAGCAAACACTATAGCTGCCAACTCCAAATCATATGTCGGATAATTAAGCTCATGCGGCTTCAACTGCCGAGAAGCATAAGCTATAACTTTACCTTCCTGCATCAAAACACAACCTAAACCATTTTGAGAAGCATCACTGTAAATCACATATGGTTTATCTTCCACAGGCAAAGTAAGAACAGGAGCTTGAGTCAACATCTCTTTCAACTGCTCAAAGCTAACTTGACACTGATCTGTCCACACAAATCTAACTCCCTTCCGAAGTAATCTAGTGAGTGGAGTAGCTATCAAAGAAAAACCTTTCACAAAACATCGATAATAACCTGCCAAACCCATAAAACTTCTAACTTCAGTCATAGACTTCGGTGGACTCCAATTCAAAATAGCCTCAACTTTACTCGGATCAACTCTAATATCATCTGCTGAAACTATATGACCCAGAAAAGTCACTTGATCAAGCCAAAACTCATACTTCGACAGCTTAGAATACAACTGCTTCTCTCTCAAAGTTTGCAACACAATCCGCAGATGCTTGTCATGTTCCTCTTCATTATGTGAATACACCAAAATATCATCAATGAAAACCACCAGAAACTGATCTAGATAGGGCCTAAACACCCTATTCATCAAATCCATGAAAGCTGTAGGTGCATTCGTCAATCCAAAAGGCATCACTAAAAACTCATAATGCCCATATCTTGTGCGAAAAGCTGTCTTAGGAACATCTTCAGCTCTAACCCTCAACTGATGGTACCCTGATCTCAAATCAATCTTGGAGAAAACTACTGCTCCCTTTAATTGATCAAAGAGATCATCTATCTGAGGCAAATGATACTTATTCTTAATAGTCACCTTGTTCAATTGCCTATAATCAATGTACAACCTCAAAGTACCATCCTTCTTCTTTTCAAACAAAACAGGAGCTCCCCATGGAGAAACACTAGGGCGAATAAACCCTTTATCCAACAACTCCTGCAACTGCACCTTTAACTCTCTCAACTCAGCAGGTGCCATTCGATAAGGAGTAATAGAGATGGGAGTGGTACCAGGCAATAAATTGATACCAAACTCAACCTCTCTCTCGGGGGGTAACCCTGGCAACTCCTTAGGAAACACATCTGGGAACTCCGCAACTGTGGGTATACTATCAAGCTGAGAACCCACTACTCTGGTATCCACAACATGAGCAAGATAAGCATCACACCCTTTTTGAATCAACTTTCTAGCTACAACAGCTGAAACAAACAAGGATGCAAGTTGTCTCTGTTCACTAGATACCATCACACTTCTACCATCACCGGTTCTCAAGGTAACACACTTCTTTTGACAGTCTACCACAGCTCTATGCTTAGACAACCAATCCATGCCTAAGATTAAATCATACTCCTTAAAAGGCATTTCAATCAAATCCCCCAAAAATTCCTCACCTTGCACCACAACTGAACTATCTCGGTGCACCTTACTCACCACAACACTATGTCCTAAAGGATTTGTCACCAAGACATCAAATCCTAAAGATTCTGAATGCAACTCAGATATAGGCAAAATAGATGCACTTATGTATGAATGAGTAGATCCTGGATCAATCAAAGCAAGAACTGAAATGCCAAATAAAGAAAATGTACCCGCAATAACTGCTGAAGCATCCGGCTGCCTCTGCATCACATATATTCGCTGAGAAAACCCAGCCTCATCTAGCCTACTACCCCCGGATGTAGAGCCTCCTCTTTGACTGATCCCAGGTCGACCACCTCTACTGAAACCTCTGCCCCCTCGACCACCTCTGCTAACACTAGGTCGAGAAGCTGCAGTATCAGTCTGTCTATCCTCCTATAACTCAGGACAATCTCTAATGAAATGCTCAGGTGATTCACATTTGAAACACACAACTGATCCACTAATCTTCCAACAAACACCCCCATGTACCCTACCACAATGGACACATGTAGGTGGAGTAGACCTTTGAACCACTGGAGTCGGAGCACTAGCTACAGAAACTGTAGGTCTCGGTCTCTGCCTCTGATACTGAACTGACCTGCCTGACTGCCTCTGGCTCCTACTGATCCTCGGAATAAAACTTTCTCTGCCTCTCTTCATAGACGAAGACCCTGCCTCAAACTGAGGTCTCCTAACTTTGGTCTCCTCCTCAGTAGCAGCTGCTGTAATACCCTATGATATCTCAACACTTCTAGCTGCTGCAACCAACTGAGAAAAATCCTGGTACCGAGAACCAGCCACAATACACATAATAGAGGGTCTCAACCCCTCCTCAAATCTTCTACACCGGTCAATCTCATCAGAAATAATCCCGCCGGCATAGTGACTCAACCGGATAAACTCTACCTCATACTCTGTCACAGTCCGGTTATCTTGTCTCAAATTCAAAAATTCCATCTTCTTAGCATCCTTATACTCCCTTGGAGTATATTTTTGCTCAAACTCCCACAGAAAATCACCATAAGACAAAGTAGGTGGATCATCCATGGCATGTGGAACTGTCTTCCACCAATCATAAGCATCTTTCTGCAATAAGGATCTAGCATAATCAAATTTCTCTTCAGGAGTGGCTTGCAACTGAATAAATACCCTCTCTACTCTATCCAACCACTACTCAGCTACTGCAGGATCTGTAGTGCCCAAGAAATCCTCAGCCCCATACTTTCTCAATTTATCATAATGTCTCACTGGCACTTGAGGCTGTGGTGGTGGTGGTGGCTGCATTGGAGCTTGCCTCAACAATTCTACCACATGTCTTAACCAAACTGGCGAAACCTCATCAGCAGCTGATCTCTGGCACAAGAGCAGGTGACTCACTAGCTCTCTCAACCCTAGCTCCATCTCTACCCTCATCAGGAGCTACACTCTCAGCACTACCTTCTATGGACTGACGTGAATGAGACGCCATCACTACCTATGTCTGCAAACACAACAGAATATACCTCATTAAAGATCAAAGACTGCCAATACCAAAACATGTATCTTATTTAAAAACCAACTTTTAAAATCAAAATGTTCTTTTTCTTAAAATTTACCTAGGTTGAGAATCTCAAACCTAGGCTCTGATACCAAAACAATTGTAACACCCCTATACCCTGTATACGTACACTACATACCACCATATATGTAATATACGTATACTGAATATAGGAATGCTATGGTTTACTAAACAAACCACTCATTCCTTTTAATAATAATATGAGAAAACTTGAAAACATTCAAATCATATTATAAAGTACAATAGATGAAACATTTATGCGATACGCAGAGGAAAAATATAATGGTATTTACAAATACATATACATATCAAAATCCATGTTTTACAAAACATAAAATTTATACATGTTTGGCAGTTTGTCTTTGATCTTTAAGCCCTCTATCAACGCTTCAGAATCTAAACTCAACTTGGTCTAACTGAGCTCTCTGGCTCTATCCTGTCACCTGCGATGAACCACAATCGCGCTAAGCCAACGACTTAGTGGTACAAACCACAATAACAATATGCTATAATGCAATGCCAATGTCATACTTTCAACAATAAAGACAATATTCATAAATGGTATATTAATATTTTCCATAACACCACATTCCATTATTTTATTCAATTGTTTCACCATTCATGAATCACATTGAAACAAATACAAGCATGGGCCCAAAAGACACTAATATGTTATTCAAAGTTCAGAGTTACTACTTTGGTCCATAATCACAATCATCAATACATTTATCCATGGATAATCAACTAGATTTGAGCTTACGACCCAGTCTTTTCACTCAATCTAGTTTTAAGAATTTGTTTTTGAGGCTTACGACCCAGTCTTTTCACCCCAAAAACATCACATTTCACATTTTTCAGCTGGACTCGGCTTACGACCCGGTCTTTTCACCTATCCAGCAATTCATAGGCATGCCGCCAAACCCAGAACTCTGAAAATTGAATAACATATTAAGCACACAATTATTTCATTTATCTCTTTATCAATCTCTTTCTCAATTCATTTCTCATTTCATTTCTCATTTCATATTCCATAATCAAATAGGCAACCATGCCCCAATTATTTCATTTGTACTATCATAGCCAACAACAATGGCTTCACATTTCATCATATCTCGATTCACATTAAAACAATTCATCATGAACAATTACATTGCACATACATTTTGAATGATCATCACATCTTTCACATTATACAAATCATAACATTAATCAATTTGTATTAACAATATAGTAAATTACTTAACACATTTATAACCAAATGTGTTAAGTCTCAAAATCATGTAAATGAATGCAACCATGCAAGTTTGTACTTACCTCAAGAACAACTCACACCAATCTATACACTTCCTCTTCCAAGAATCCTCAACACTTAGGTTAGGGCAACTCAACCTCTTCACAACCTAATCTAAAAGGAATAATACACACTTATTTAAAGATACACATGAATTCCAATACAATTATTCACCTATTAGTCTCATACTAGACCCATAGATCACAAATTACAAACCAAAACCACTAACTAGGGCCCACGGTCGTGGCCTCACAAACCCCTATGGGCGTAGGTTAGAAAATGAATCTGTCCAATTGCTCAACACCCCCACGGTCGTGGCATCCAAGGGCCACGGGCGTGGCATCCAAAATGCTTCTGTTTCGGACCAAACTCATGTATTCTATACTTTCCACTCCATTAAACACAAACACATGGTGAAAATCTACAAAAATACTTGATCAAACTCAATATTGACATCAATTACCAAGTCACAACTCTTACTCTTTCAACACCAACGTAATTCCTTCTCTTCAATTCAACCCCAAAATCAAAATCAATTAAACTCAACACTCTCAAACACACCACAATCAAACATATTCATACTATCCACAATCAATCATCAAACTCAATAACAACTTAAAATAAAACAAGAGAATCAAGAAGAAACTTACCAAAGTTAATGAAATTCCTCAAATCTCCAACTTGATCACTTGAATTCTCCTTCAATTTTGATCTTAGTAAAACAAAACTCTCTTTCACTCTTTAGCTTTGTGATGCCCGGCCAACCAAAGAAAGAAGAAGAAAATGAAGAAGAAAAAGAGACAAGGTCAACTTTTATTCTCCACTTAAACCTCCACCAAGCAATAAATCATTAAAATATTCTAATATATTCTCTTCCACTCATTTATTTTCCTTTTAATTAATTTCACTAATTTAAAATCAATAAATATCTTCTTTTGACTTTCATCACCTTAACTTGTATATGTTGTATATATTTCTATATATACAACATATACACACTCTCTCTCTTTACTTCTTTTCTCTTCTCACTTAACATATACACTTAATCCAAATACAATAATAAATATTCTAAAACTTTTAGGGTATACTTTGGGATATTACAATGAGTATACTCCACTAGTAGTTTTTTTTCTCTTGGAACCTCTGCTATTAGTTGAAGGAGTTCTATAATTTTATTCCCTTCGTAGCTCAATCCAATGCCTCACAAAATTAAATTTCTTAGTCCTAGCAGGAAAGAGTTGATGAGCCAACTCCATTATATTGTCTTTGTTTGAACCGCTCCTCATTTGTCAAGATGCTTGATCATAACATCCACCAAATATCTGAGCTCCATGGTTAATGCTATACCATCATTTCTTCATTGCATTCAACCCTCTTTTGATGATGTCAAAATTGCTATCCTTGCAGTACTATTAGACTCGGGTCTATAATGCATCACATTTTTTATTGGTACCAACAATAGGATTCATCCTCACATTCAACCATGCACTTATTAGGATTTGATCCTCTTCTAATCACCATTGATAAGTATTCTCTTGCACATATTTGATGTTGACATCATCATCATTCATGTTTATATCATCTTCAACATCTTTGTTGGAAAATAGTGTATATGGTGAATCTAGAGTCAAACCTATAGGCATTTGAGGAACTTGATTAGATAAACCCCCTATACTAGTTGAATCCAAACCTCCAAAGGCATTTAAGGTAGGCTTGAGTTTGTAGAGGATAAAATCTAGAGTCAAACCTATAGGCATTTAAGGAGAAATAAGAATTTATATGCTTGTAGATTTTGATTATTAATAAAATAAGGAACTTGATAATTTGAAATTTGAGGTAGGCTTGAGTTTGCAGATTGAGATTGTGGAAAATTTAGACATTAGGGCAAGTTAGAATTTATGGATTGATAATTTTGAAAATTTAGTGTAGACCCTTAATTTTAGCCCTGAATGAGTTAAGGCCCAAATCAAATCCAATTTAATTTTAAAAGCTTGAATTAGGTTCAGTCCAATGTTAAAAGTCTAAACCAAGGATCGAATTTTAAAAGACCTAACCAAGCTCGATTTAACTTTAAAAGCTAAAACATGGCGAATTAGGCATGCCTAATTCACCATGAGCTTGCCATGAACCCTTAATCCCAGCATAAATTTAGTTTTCGTTGGTTTTAAGTGTCCTAATTGTGCTTAAACTCAAGGAGACTCAAATAAACAACAACTTTTCTAATAGGATTAGGATTAATTAGCCGAATGATGGCCCTAGTTTTGCTTATAAATATAAAATAATTAACAAGAGCAGGGGGCAGCCGCGATTAGTAAACTATTAGCAATTAAGCAGAAAATAATTGGAGATCCAGTGGCCATTCAAAATAAAGAGAGACAAAAGCAATTAACAAAAGAGAGACACAGTAGCAATAAAAGCTAAAAATAGCAGAAGGCAATTGAGAATACATGAGCAAATTTCAGTTGTTCCTTGCTCGTCCATATACCCTAGTTTATCCAAGCCATCGGACCTTTTCAAGGCAATCCTATTACCAATTCTTATTGAGAGATTGTGTTGATTTGATCCACAAAATTTGGTTCAATGTTAATTATTTTGGTGGAGCCAACAACGTCGGTATGGTACTAGTACTTTAATGAATTATTATTCTTGCTTGTTATATAAATGTGTGGATATACTTTGCTTTGATTTATTATTTTGATTTTGCTAATTTGATAGTTAAAAACCTTAATTTTACTACCAAAACTGTAATTTTGCAAACCAAAACTTTAATTGCATGAACCATAAATTATGATTTAAACCCTAATTTATGATGAATAATATAAACCGCCGTATGCGTTATGTCCTATATTTCGTTAGCGGGTTAATATTTATTTGTGGATTACAATTTTTATGATTAATCTTTATTTTTTTAATTAAGCCTTAATTTTATGATTCGTTGTATGACGATTATTTATATATTTATGGATTTGTGTTTATTTTGGTATTTGGATTTTAAGATGTAAAAGACATATTTTTACTTATGGGTTCTTTATTTATTTAGCTTATGTTATTTAATTTGTTTTAAGGACTTTGAGATAATTATAAGGGACATATTTTCATCTTTTGACGAGTGTCTTATTTTATTTATTTTTATGGACCTTGGATATTTGTGAGGGTATGTTTCCATCTTATATGAGTGTCCATTTTGTTTGATTTGTTTAATTTATAATATGATATTGAATTATTTTCATAATGTTTGTAATATGAATAGTGTTACAATAATTAAGAATTTAATAATATTTAGACCTAAAAAGGAGGCCGGTTCCAATCAACCGAGCGTTATGGGGGTGTCAGACCATTTCTCACCTTCTCTATATGTGTCTAACTGTCCAAACCCAATAGAGGTTGGGAATTCCTTAGGAATCGAGTCATCTATTCCTTTTTATCTTCCCTGCCCGTCCGGATGGCTACTCCTATTCTTCAGATATAGGCCCGTTTCTCTAAGGCCCAGAGCCTAACAGTGCCAAAATTATAAGAACCATTCCACTAGGAGTAGGGGTGAAAATCATTGCTTACATTTAGATTTTGAGGAAAGTTGTAATTTTGCAAATAATTAAATCAAATTGGCATTAAATTGGTTTGAATCCATTTTTGGGTGAAATTATAAAGCAATTTTATTCTAAAAGAATTTTTATAGAGTGAGAGAGAAGTATAATTTTTTATGGGAATGAAATAAAAATAATTGGTATTTATAAGCGAAATTTTAGAATTAAATAATTAAAAATTATTATTTTCATAAAAAATATTACCGTTGGAGGAATTTTGTATCGTTATATTCTTTTGACCATTGTAATTTTTTTTCTTTCATTAGGCATATAGTAAGCTGCTGTTGCACTTGAGGAATGATGACCTTAGGCCTTTACTATTGTGGTATGGTAGAGTGTCAGAGGATTGTATGTTCCTCTACTGTTTGAATGCACTACTCTAATTTCTAATCAAAAGAAAGTGTTAAGTTCTTGAAAGAACCTAAAAAAGAACATAGTTCCTCAAGTTCCCTTTATAGTTCCCTTGAATCTTATGAAATGATTAGTAATAAAAGAAAGAAAATAAACTAACTGAGGAATGACTTATTCCTTGAAACAAGCAACATTATGAATTTTAAAGTAAAAGGGTCAAACAAGTCCTCATTGAAATGATCCTAAAGAATATATATGGTAAAGAAATTAATATGAACCTTGAGGAAGATGATAAAATAGTGAGGAAAAAGCAAAAAACTGCAAGCTACTTGTTAAGGAACTAAATAAATTTTGAAAACCTATTAAATTATAAAGTGAATCAAGAATCCTAGTTAACTAAGTAGCTTAAGGAATTTAAACTACTATTTACCTTGTAACCAATGAGATTAGATAAATTGAAATAAAAGAACAAACAAATTAGTGATAAACTATGTTTCACCAAACTTTATAAAGATTAAAACTATGCAAATTGAGGAATTAAAGGTACTGTGAACCTAAATCCCGATGAGATTAGACAAAATGAAATAAAAGAACAAACCAAATATCCTTGAGGAATTGGACTAGATTGTTTTCTATGACTAAAGAGATTAGACGAATGTACAATATGAGGTACAAACTAAACAAAGGTACAAACTAAACAAACTTGAGGAAAATAAATTTAAAGCAAAAGAATAATTATATAATTTAAAGACGTCAGGTTGCTATACAAAAATAGTTTATTCAACTTAATTGCATATAACACATTCAAGGCATTCAACACAAACTCAAAAGTACTTATAGGAAACATTGACTAAAACAATCTAAACAAGAACTATGCCAAGTAATTTAGAAAAGCACAACAACTGGGAATCGATCAAATTTAGAAAACAAAAATATTAACTATGCTAAAGCCATAGGATATTTAACTAAATTTGAAGAATGACTATTGTTTGAATTGCTTATGTATTTTTTGGATTTGATTGGTTATCTTCTTTAATTTTAAGTTATTTCATATATATTTGCATTGCTCCTATTTTCTTGGATAAATGGCCTGCTCCACTAGCATCAAGTTCTTTATTGCCCTGGCTTCCATACTTGTATTGCAAGTATTGGCTCTCCTTAGGTTCTAGATGTTGAGCATGCTAGATTGGTAATCATCCACATCCTCTAAAGTTCTTGGTTCATGCTCCCTCGATTCCTTCCTCACATCATGTTCATCAGCAACTCAGTTCCTTAAGCCTCTGTCTTCCTCAAGCAATGGAGCCTAGAAGAATTTATCCTTGAGATTTTTCTCTACCCTCAAATTTTGGATTTTTTGGTGCAAATAATTGCCCCTCATATACATTTGGTTCTTAGAGAATCACATGTATGTATATATGAGCTTTTGTTCCTTTGCTTTTAATCATGTTACCCTTTCATCCCAAAGTTTAGTTCAATAAGTTTGAGAAGCATTTTTGGAAAGACAAACAACATACTGAAGCGGCCCTTGAGGAAGCTTCCAATTGTAAGCCTTTTGCTCCTTCAAGGTTCCACACGTTTCCTTCCTTTTTGTGAAACTTATATGATCACATTTTCACCACCCACTTTTATGCCCCCATTATGTGAATCCATTCCATATGGAGTGAATCCTTTTTGAATTTTAAATTCCTCAAATCCTAATCCTTTATCCCATGCGAATTTAAATTTTAAAGCTTTTTATCTATTTTTCATATGTCTGAAATGGCTTGTGAGTGGGAATTTTTGCCCCTATTCCCGGTGGAATGATTCTTGTTATTTCGACATTGTTAGGTTCTGGGCCTTAGAGAACACGGGCCTAAATTCAGAGAGTAAGGGTCACCACCCGGACAGACTGGGAAGATAAAAAGGGGTGGATGACTGGATTACTAAGAAATTCCAAATCCCTACTAGGTTTGAAAAGTTGAATACCCATGAAGAAGGTGAGAAATGACGTAGCACCCCTATAACACTGGGTTCATTGTGTAATATCCTCATATATGGTCTAGAAGTTTTGATTATGTTGTTGATGTTATTGTTATTGTTGTTGTAGTGATATATTGGATTGAATATATGTGTTAAATTGCAAGAGAAAAGATTTTGGAAAGTGAATGCTTGTGTATATGTGTTTTGGGGAAAAGAATTAGGGTTTAGAGAGAATGGTATATGTTGTGTATATGATGATATATATAGCATATAAATTGGTCAAATGAAGAGTCAATGGAAGAGATATTTATTTGTGTTGAGTGTGTAATTACATATAAGGGCTTATATGAGACAAAAAGTTAGTTATATGATTGAGGGTATTTTGGTAATTGCTTGGATAAGATCACTTGGTGGAGATTAAAAGCAAAATTTGACTTTGCTTCTTGATATTTTTTTCTTCTTCTTTTCCATTGTGGCCAGCTCCTCCTTAGACAAAGGAAGCAAGAGGCAAAGAGAAGATCTTGTTGAGTGAAGCTCAAATTGAAGAAAGATTAAGTGATCAAGTTGGTGATTCAAGAAGTTTTGTAACTTTGGTAAGTTCTCTTGTGATCTTTGTGTTTATTTGAAATGATATTTGAGTTTGATAGATTTTTAAGAGTGTGTTGGTTGATTTTGAGATGTGAGAGGTGTTTGAGTGATTGGATGATGGATATTCAGTATGGATTGAAGAAAAGAGTAAGTGGTTGGAAGAGATGATGTTGTATATGTGGTAAGGGTTTTGAGATGATTTTGTGTTTGGTGTTTGATGTGTGTTTTGGTTTGTTTTGGGTGTGTTGTAAGTTTGAGATGAGTTTTGAGTATGTTTTGTTAAGATTATTTGAAGAGGATGTTAATGTATAGAAGTGTGTTGTTGAGTGTATGGTTGTTTTGATCGGAGTCTTGATTTGTGGCCGGACACGCCCATGAGCACGTCCAGGGTTTTTAGGCGTGTCAATTGTGTTGGAGGCAGTAGGTTTGACACGACTAGTAGCACGCCCGTGTTATTGAGCGTGTCATAGCTACTGTAAGATTTGAGAATTTACACGCCCAGGAACACGCCCATGTTGTTGAGTGTGTAAATGTTTCTGTGTTGTGGAGTTAGGGCACGGCCATGAACACGCCCGTGTGGGTGAACGTGTCAGGGTTGAGGTTTGCCCTAATTAATTCCTAATTGGATTATCTCTTGTGTATCCCTAAACAAGTATATGCTATTACTTTTGATTTAAGTCTTGAAGATAGTGATTGATCATTGATCTAAGAGGTTAAAGAATCTTGGACAAGGAAATGTTAGGAGTTGTATGAATTGTTAGTAAAATAAGTACAAATCTTGTATTATTGCATTGTTGCATATGATGATAATGGCAATGTATATGATACTATGTGAACAATGTGATATTTCATGTATTGTGACTCATGTGATGAGTAATGTGTTTGGTTATGTTTATATCAATAATGCTATATGTATAATGTGATGGAATAAAATGCCATTGTGATTGGCTATGGTAACTTATATGTGATATGAGGCCATTGTTATTGGCTATGATGAGAGTTGAGAATGGAAATGATAATTAAATAATAAATGATTTGTGTGGCTAATGTGTTATTCCATTTTCAGAGTTTGTTGTTGGTGGCATGCCTAATAAGTGTAACAATCTCTTGAAGTTAGGTTGGATTGAATCCTTGAAGCCTAATTGAGATGTTACCACCCTTGAAGCTAGGTTGGGTTGGTTCTTGAAGCCAAGTTGGGTTGATGCTTAGCATGCTTTGCTCCCCTTGAAGCTTGGTTGAACCTAATCCTTGAAGCCTAGTTGGGTTTATGATATTGATAAATGTGATGATAAAACCAAAACATTAACTCTGAAAATTGAATGGCATATTAGTGTGTTTTGGGCCCATGCTTGTCTTTGTTTAGTGTTGATTATGAATGATTAAATGAATACTAATGAGGTATATAATAAGATGTTGAAATATGATATGTCTATTTATGTTGAGTTATGAAATGTAAAGGTATGTTGTTAGCTTTGCATATATGATGTTACATGTATAATATGGATTGAGAATTGGCATTGCATTGCATTAAAGCATAACATCAGCATGAATTATCTTACTAAGCCGTTGGCTTAGCGCGATAGTGTTTGATCGCGCAGGTAATAGGGTTGAACCCGAGAGCTCTTCGAGACCGTGTGAGAGTAGACAGTGAAGAGTTGATTTTGGGAACTTAAAGATCAGAGGAGACTTGCCAATCATGTATAACTCTTTTATATTTTGTAAAGTAATGATTTTAATGTACATATGTGTATATTTGTAAATATTTGATAAATTCCACTGCGTAACAACTAAATGTATCTTTATATATATATCTATTTAGTTTTGTATTACAAGTTAACTATTTATCTTTCTATAATGTATACAATTGAAAAATTATGGTATCATTTAAAATGTTTTGAATGTTAAAAAAATCTGTAGCATCTCTATGTTTAGTGCATGTATACTACATTGTGGTGTTTGTAGTGTGCATGTATTGAATGTAGGGGTGTTACACATTGGGATTGGCTTTCTTCTCAGATCTAAATATTATTGCATTCTTAAATATTATGACATTATCCATATTACAAATATTATTAAAATAAAGAATGCAGTATTGTTAATCAAAATAAATTAAACAAAAAGGGCACCGGTATAAGATGGAAACATGCTCTTATAATGTCTAAAAAATTAATACAAATAAATAAAATAGGACACCCATCTTGAGGTGGAAACATGTCCTTTACAATAGTCCTCAAATTAAAATAAATGATTAAAATAAATAAGGCACCCATGAAAGTGGAAACATGCCTTTTACATCCTTAAAATCCAAATAAATCCATAAACAATGTTTAATCATTCATCATAAACAATAATGAACAAATAATCAAGCCACATGATCAATCATCAAGAAAATAATAGTAGATCAAGATTAAACTAATAAAATTAGGGTTCCATCACTAAATTTAGGGTTTCACTTTAAAATTAGGGTTTAGGGTTACAAGATTAGGGTTTATACCTAATATTAGGGTTTTACGAACACATTAGGGCTTTAATAGCAACATTAGGGTTTCTCATGCAAGCTAGGGTTAAAGCTAAATTTAAACATCCAATTAATGTTTAAAACATGCAATTAGAGTTTTTTGGTGATGAACTTAGGATTTTAAATGTATGGTCACTAACTTAGGGTTTTAGTTAACAAACTAAGGTCTTTGGCTACAATTTAAACAAAATCAAAATAATTAATCACAATATAGTAGGTTCACAAGGTTAAAATAAGGTAATACTCTATTGAATTAAATGAAATTAGTTTATGAAAACCATACCTACCTTTTTTACTCCACTAAAATAATTTTATTGAACCAAACTTTGCCCTAAGCAATACAATTACTCTATAAAATGCTTATGTGTTGGTGTTACAGATTATTAGATCAAATCGGTCTTGGCTGAACTGAAATAATCTGAAGATTATCCACCAATTCTAGAAATTGCTTCTTTTATTACTTTCTGTCTCTCTTGTTATTGCTTTTCCTATTTTTTATTTCTATTTTTATTATTAATTGTGGCTTCCCCTGCTCTTATTAATTGCTTTGTATTTATGAGCAAAACTAGGGCATTAATCCAACTCCATCTTAGTTTAACAATCCTAATATAATTAGAAAAGCTATTGCCTATCCAAATTGATCTGAGTTAAGGCAGAATTAGGACATCTAAACTAATTAGCCACGTTTTATGGCCTATATCAAATTAGTTTGACCAATTCAACAGTCCATGTTGATTTAGCTTTTTAAATCGTACCAAGTTGGTTTGGAATTTTAAATTGGATTCAAATGTTTAATTATGGCCTTTTAATGGGAGCCTGATTTGATTCGGCCCTTTTAATTGGAGCTAAATTTATTTTAGGCTAAAACTAAGTCTTGCCCCTACTTAAATGATCTTAAATTTATTCAGAGAGTGAAAAGCAATTTACCTTATTGTCTTTGGATACTTCAAAAAATTTGGGCTGGTTCTGGTACTTCAAATAAACTCGAGCTGGTTTGGATGCTTCAAATAATCTAGAATTTTCTAATGGATGCTTTAGTAAATCTAAACTAGTTTGGGTGCTTTAAATAAACCCGAAATGGTATGATGTCTTGGATTTGAACTGATTTGTGTAATTCAAATAAACTCAAGTTAGTTTGGATGCTTCAATAAATCCAAACAACTGGTTCATCATGATACTTCAAGAAACCCAATTTAGGATGCATGTTTGGATACTTCAACAAATCCAATATAGGCTGGATGTTTGGATACTTCAATAAATCTATAAAATTGCATCGTCTAGATACTTCAATAAACCCAATATAGGCTAGATGTTTGGATACTTTAATAAATCTACAAAACTGCGCCATCAGGATACTTCAACAAACCTAATATAGGTTGGGTTCTTGGATGCTTCAATAAATATACACAACTGTGTTGTCAGGATACTTCAACAAATCCAATGTAGGTTAGATATTTGGATACTTCAGCAAATCTTCAAAACTGCCCTGTGAGGATACTTCAACAAACTCAATATATGTTGGATGCTTGAATACTTTAATAAATCCATACAATTGCACCATCATGATACTTCAACAAATCCAACATAGACTGGTTATTTAGATACTTCAATAAATATGCAAAACTGCATCATCATGATACTTTAACAAATTAAAAAAGTTCATCATATTAAATCTAAGCAGACTCGGTAAGGGATGCTTTAAAAAATCCACTGGGGTATGATTCTGAATACTTTGACAATTCCTAAAAATGTCTGTCTTCACAGAAATGGATCTTCATCTTGATTCCGAGGAATGGACCTTTGTCCCATATCGACTTTAGCTCTTCTAGCTTAAATCACCTTTTGTCATTTGTTTCTTCATTCATTTGAGAATTTTAGTTTTCTTCTAGTCACTGTTTCCATTCTTTAATGGATTCTGCTTGGGAATGGACCTTTGTCCTGCATAAACTTCAGCTTTTTTAGCTTGACTAACCTCTGTTATTTGATAGTTCTGGCTTTCTTCTAGCCAATTGTTCCATACTTTCAATTCTTCACTTTGCAAAAAATTATGCTATTTTTTAGCCATCATATCCTCTCTTTTGTCTTGCTCCTTGCTTGAATGATCTTGAATTTATTTAGAGAGTGAAAAGCAATATGCCTTGTTGTCTTCAGATACTTCAATAAAATCGGGCTAGTTTGGGTACTTGTTATGACAATTTTTATATGTGTTTTTAAGGTAAATTTGTTTGCTTTTTAGTTATTTTTTAAATAGTTTGTTCAAGTTTATTGTTGGGATTTTTGTGTTTCAGGTTGAGGCATATAAGCTTATAAAAAGGGGCTAAATGGCTAAATTCACTAATTGAAGCAATTAGGAAAGAAGAATATTGAACATGGCCAAGTCATACAAAGTATGGCCGTGCCTCTTGGTTGAAATTTCATAACAGGAAATAGAATTGAACACTCCCACACGTCTTGGCCGTGTCTTTTAATAGTAAGGCTAAAATGAGCAAGATTTCAAGGCAGGCACATTTATTGTCTTGGCCATGTCCCTCACAAGAAGAAATTGAAAATTATACAGAATTAGACACACCCACATGTTACAAGACCTGACTTGGCCGTGTCACTGACCATGTGCCATTGACTTGGCCATGTCACTGACCATGTCCCATTAACTTGGCCATGTCACTGATCGTGTTCCATTCCAAGAGAAGAAGTATGAGATTATGATAGAACTAAACATGGCCTCTTGTCCATGCCGTGTCACATGAGGTCTTGGCCAGAATGGACTTGTCTTGGCCATGTTCTAGCATCAAAGAGTGTTCCGTTCCAAGAGAAGAAGTATGAGATTATGATAGAAATAGACATGGCCTCTTGTCCATGCCGTGTCATATGAGGTCTTGGCCAGGACAGGCTTGTCTTGGCCATGTTCTAGCATCAAAGAGGAAAATGTGAATATAAGCAGAACTAGCACGGCTTAGGAGTTGACCATGTCCAAGAAGGAAGCTGAGAGACATGGCTAGGATAGACTTAGCTTGGCCATGCCGTACTTGATAAGTTAAAGCAAAATTTTTTATTTTTTAAAAGGGGATTGGATTAGATACGAGAGAGGATTTTATGGAGTAAAAGTGGGCTAATTGGGGAGATCAAAAAGGAAAGGAAAGATAGAAAAAAAGAAAAAATGGACATATGGATATGGAGATACAAAGACACAAAAAGAAAGAGACTATTTTCAGGGTTTTTTTAGAAGAAGAGATTCATTCATTCTTTATTTTTTCTTTAGCTTGAGAATTAATGTGAAGCTTTTAAGGAGATTTTTGAGTTCATCATCATAATCAAGTGGAGTAGGAGCCATTAATATGCCTTATTTAGAGTTGATTGCATTGGAATGTTTGTTAGGTTAATAGATTAGCCACTTATTAGTCTTTAAATATCGAGTGAAGGACTGAGAGATAAAATTAGATATTGGAATTATTCATTTAACTATCCTAAGAATGAATTAGAAATATAAGTTCTAGGGTTCACTTAATTTGTAATTCAATATAATTGGTGTTTATTAATTTGTGAATGTGAGAACTAATGAATTGATAATTGCTAATTAAAATTTAGGAATAAATTAAGTTGCAAGGTTATGCTAATGTAAAATTTGAAAATTAGGCAGTAATTAAATTGAACTGTAAATCCTAGGCCTCCTTTGAAAGATCACATTAATTTTGTGCAATCCATTATTCATTTTATTTTTAATTCCAAAATTCTTCTACCATTTCGACATTACAAATTTATTCTTTTATCCTTTTCTTTAATCAAATTATTACAAATAAATAACTTCCTTGAGAGATGGCCTTGGGATGTTCATCCATTACTATAACAACCTTGTATATTTATGAGAGTCTCTTTTAGTAGTATTAAACTGAGCGCAACAAAATAAAGGAAAAAATTTAAAAAAATTATAGCTGGCTAGGTTGAAAACCCAAAAAGGGCAGCCTAGGAAAAACTCAAAGTAGCCTGCTAGTTTCAAAAACTCGAAAGGGCAGGCTAGGCAACAATTATGGCTAAAAATGAGAGAAAATTATCAATTAAAAAATCTGAAATGAGAGAAAATTATCAATTAAAAAATTCGAAAGGGCTGATTGGCGATATGAGTAATCTTGTATATGTTGGCTTTATGTTTATGGTTGTTTCCCAATTTAATGAAATAGAGTTAATAATAAAACTAATTTATGTGCACTATTTGGATATCTGACCAACTGGGTAAAATAAATTGCAACCTGGAAAATGGTGATGATAAATTAAAAATAATGGAAAGCATCTTTTGTTCTTCATCCTAATTCCATTTATCTAAAGAATTGATAAATGCAGAATTCACAGAAGTCGGTAACTGTAACGTGTAGGCCAACTATACCTCAGAAAATCCAAGTAGGCTTCAGTCAAGCAAGGCTTGTCCAAATCAAGAGTGAACTCAGAACCTGAAGGCCCAGCTCCACACTACTGATCAAGTCGATGAGGAGCACAACAAGTGCCTCGGCGGAGAGCAGCAAGAGAAACATACATTAGATATGTCCAAATGGTGACATGGGTAATCTTTCACCAAGGTACCAACCAACGGATGTTAATTACAACTTATGAATAGATCCAATCAACCCACTAAGCAAATGAAGAGGCTAGACAAAGTAGTTTCTTCATAGAATGGTGTCAGGGCAGATATTTGGTATAATCCATAGCTGTGGTATCAAGCAAACAGAAATGCTCCTTGTGAGTAGGGATTTTAGCCCCTACTTTCGGTGGAATAGTTCTTGCGACTTTGGCACTGTTTAGGCTCAGGGCCTTAGAGAACACGGGCGTAAGCCAGGAGAAAATGGAGTCGCCACCCAGACAGGCCGGGAAAAAGAAAGGGGTGGATGACTCAATTCCTAAGGAATCCTTAACCCCCTAATGGGTTCGGAAAGCTGCGTACGTGTGGGGAAGGTGAGAAATGGCCCAGCGCCCCCACAATGCCTGGTTTATTGAAACTGGCCTCCTTTGCAGGTCTTAATATTATAAAATTCTTAAATATAACAATATTATCCATACTAAATGCAACAATTAAAATAAAACATCATTATATTAAAATCAAAGCAATGTCCAAAAAATAAATAAATGGATACCCATCCGAGGATGGAATCATGTCCTTACACCATCCATGTCTAAAACTAAATAGGACACCCACCAAAAGGTGAAAATGTGTCCTTTATATTGGTCTAAAATATAAAAGCAATTTAAATTATACGATGCTTAATACATGAGGTACCCAACATATGGAAACATACCTCTTACAAAGTTTTGAAATAAAAAAAAATCAATAAAAGTAAACATCCATTCATCATAAATAAATCATTCATCAAAGACATCAAACATTAATCAAAATATATAATAAACATTAATCCAATTTAAATAAAACAGTAAGTATATAACTCTAGGGTTCATATATCAATTAGGGTTTCTTGGGTTTTATGTTTAACAATTAGGGTTTAAGTAAATAAGATTGAAGCTTATGAAAATAAAAAAAAATCTTTAGATTTTTGAAAGGAACAAGCTACTGTGATGATTTGGAAAATAGAATTAATTAAGATTTATGGTTTGAATAAATTAGGGTTTAGGTTTGTATTTTGAATAAAGCTACTGTATTTTGAATAATCATAATAAAGAAAGTTAAACAAAAAGTCTTACAATACACAAATAAATATTAACCCCTTCGACAAGCCCATACTGTGGTCCCGCTAGCCGGTTAGCGGGCGGGGCAGAAGATTTTAAAAATTGGCTTTTAGGGCTGTAGGTTTTGGTGTTGAAAATTAAAATTTTAGGGTTTAAGATTTAGAAAATAGGGTTTCAAAATTGGAAGAAACAAGCTACTGTAAATCTTAGAAAAATAGATTTGGTTAGGGTTTTAAGAAAACATATTGTTGTTTTATGGTTTTAGAAAAGTGTAATTAGGGTTTTAAATTTCAAAAGTTAGTTTTATGGGTATTAAGGTTTTAGGGTTTTGAAAAAAAAATACTTTTTAGGGTTTTAAATAAAGTTTAGAGGATAAACAAAATAATTGATCAAATAACAAAAATATATATGTTTAAATAATTGATCAAATTGTATGATGAAGCTACTGTGAACGTAAACAAAGAAATGGAGATTCAAACCTCCGTTGTTGGTTCCACCACAATCTTGAATCCTGGTTGAATAATAGCAAAGACAGTGTGGGCTGCCTTTGATGGGTTGTATATTGTTTGCTGCCTCTTGATTCTTCAAGCTTGAGATTATGAATAGACTGCTAAAAATAATTCCAAGCTCCAAAGGTCCAAATCCTCTTTTTAAGATCAAAAGTCAAAAGTCTCCTTCTGTGTGTTTTAATGTGGTATTTATAGGAAAAAATAAAATTCTAATGCTAATTGGCTAAGGAAATAAAAACTTTTTAGGAAATAAAATTAAAAATAAAGTATAATAGGGTTTTGGAAAAACCGCGTGCGGGCTGGGGGTGCGAAAGTGTGCTGGCAAAAAGAATGCTGCAGGCGCTGGGCGCGGGCCAACCAATTCTCCTAAGAAAAATCTGCTGTGAATTGGCTTGTGGTCAATTCGTCACTAGTGACGAAAAATTTTTATCGCTGATTCTTTCGTCGTCGATTTTTATTTATTTATTTCCTTTATTATTATTATTATTTATTTTTATTAAAAAAATAAATATTATAAGTAATAAATATTATTAAATAAATATTATTTAATTAAAACACCATAAAAATTATTTTGAACTATTTAAAAATATCAGACTGAAATGGGTTAAAAATTAAGGATATACACTCCTGTAGCCAGATCTGGAAAGAAGCAAAAGTTATATTATTTTTTAAAAAAAAAAAAGAAAAAAAAGCTCGCCAGGTTGAAAACCCGTGAAGGCAGCCTAGGTATAAATTAGGATAGTTCGCTAGTACCAAAAACCTGCAAGGGCAGTTTAAGAAAAAATTAGGAATAAAAAAATAATAAGGGCTTGCTAGTTTTGAAAACCCACAAGAGCATGTTAGACAAAAATTAGAGCAATAAATAAATGATGACTAAAATTGAAAACTTCAAAGGGCAGTTTAGGTAATTACCTGAAGTAGTAAGGGACTTCTAGTCAATTTTCTTGAAGAGTTAATCTTGAATTGATCTAACCCAACTAAGGTTTCAGCTAAAATCAAAGGTATTAGTGAAAAACCTCCCTCCATTTTATTCATGATATCCAATACTCGGGGATTAATATCAACATCAGAAGAAATAAGCAAAAATTAACCAAGTAAGCACAAGTAAAATATGCGTCCCCATGCTTTGGTGGGAGACAAATGGGATGCACAAAAGTCAATTAAAAGACCAAGCGAAATTTTCTCACCTCTGGTCAATTGTAGAAATTAGAGCTTTAAAATTTGAAATAGCATTTGAATTTTTTGATGAGATTTTAAGGTTAATATGGGCAATGCTATTTGATGATTACTTGGATATCCAAGAATGACGTCAAATTCCTCAATCATGGGACATAACTTAAAGTTATTAATCTTAAAGGTTCTATATTCTACATCCCAAAAACAAGCCATAGCATGCAAAAAGGGTTGATTCAATTTGATATTTTAGAAATACTTTAAAGCACTAATTTGAGACCAAGATATTTGTTACTAATGAATAGGTTCAAAGGTCTTAAGTAAATTCTTCATCTTCTTTAAATTGGCTTTGGACATGGTTGGGTTTATGAGAATCGAAATCATTTTAGTGAAAAGATGATCTTTAAATTGATTATTTGTTTGGGTGAATTGAATGGCTACAACTTTAGCTGGGTTCATGAGAAAGAAGAGATGAAGTGATAGTGTGTACAAAAAGGAGTACAAGGAAGCAGTATTAATAGGTGATAAATTGAAGACCGGTTCCATAAGGAAGAAGCAATTCATGTTGAATTGATTTTGGATCATCAAATTCGTCATGTTTTTGTTGAAAGTAAAGAGGGAGGAAACCTAATCCATGATGAATTCATGAATTTGTCATAGGTTCTGTGCATGTATATGTATATATAAAATGGAAAAGAAAAAAAGTCAAAAAGGAGATTCATTTAAAAAAAGTTTAAAAAAATTAAAGAGTTAAAAAAAGAGGAAAAGTCAATATTATTAAATTGAGTGTGATTACATGTACATTAATAAATACAAGCTAATCACTAAGAAGGGGGAGGTGATCCATAATCAAATAGAGCTCTAAAGAAGTTGTCACCTAAAGGAGGAGGAGGCACGTCATTGGCCCAAGGTCTCCTTGATGAAGAGGCACTAGGATCTCTATAACCCTAAAAGTCTGCCCTAAAGTAGTCATCACCTATAGGTGAAGGAGGTAGGTCATGGTCACTAGCCTGGGGTTCCTTTGACGAAGAAGCATCAAGATCTCTGAAGCCTATAATCGAAAATCCCAGAAACTCAACTTCGACTAGTGATATAGGCATTCAAAATGAGCAACATTTTGATGACTGGCATTTATTTCTTGATGACATCCTATTTTGTTCCTCGAGCATTCGCTGTAAGGCAGAAAAGGAAAAGGTAAGAACATGCATTTTCATGCATACATTCATCATAAATCAATATGAAATAGGGTTACAAACTAGGTAATTCATATCAAAGCCTTAAGGACCAAAGGACAGATCATCATAAGGTGATAGTGCCATGAAAGGAGCATGCAGTTGAATCGGAGCTATGTGAGAAGGTCTAGCCTCATCATGAAAGGAACAACCTGACCATCTGATCACTTGCAATGTTTATAAGGAATTAGACAAGTACAAAAATAATCTTGGACAACAAATACATATTTTTGATCAATCTGAGATGTAATATCCTCATATGTGGCTTAGAAGTTTTGATTATATTGTTGTTGTTGTTGTTGTGTTGTTGTTATTGTTAAATTGAATTGAATGCATATGATGGGGTAAGAAAAGAAATTGGGATGAGAATGCTTGTGCATATGTGTTTTGGAGAAAGAATTAGGGTTTAGAGACAAATGTATATGTTGTGTATATGATGATATATATAACATATAAAGTGGTCAAATGAAGAGTCAAGGTGATGGTTAAGTGGAAGAAGATATTTTTGGTTGTTAATGAAATTACATATAAGGACTTATATGAGACAAAGGTTAGTTATATGATTGAGGGTGTTTTAGTAATTGCTTGGATAAGAACACTTGGTGGAGATTAAAAGCAAAATTTGACTTTGTATCTTGATTATTGTCTTCTTTCTTCATGAAGTGGCCGGCTCTCCATTAGCAAAAGGAAAAGAGAAGTGTTCTTGAGGCAAGAAGCAAATTGATGAAGCAATTCAAGGTTTTGACAAAGGATTTGTGGAATTTCTTCTTTTCAAGTAAGTATTTTCTTGTTTTCTTTACTTATTTGGAAGTTGTGTTGGAAGTAAAGTAGGGTTTGATGATTTTGTGATTTGGTGGATTTGAGATGTGTTTGGTTGTGTTTTCAAGTGTTAAATTGATTTTAAGTTATGAGTTTAATTGAAGGTTGTTGTTGGAAATGATGGTTGTTGATTTGGATGGATGGAGAAGGATGTTGATTTTAGGGTTTTGAGTTAATATGTGTTTAATTGTGATATTAATGTGTGGTGAAGTAGTTTTTGTGATGAATATGTGTTTAGAACATTGATTATGTTCATGTGAAATATGTTATATAATGAATATTGTGTTTGAGTGCAATTGAGAAAGGGTTGGTTTTAGTTAAGGTTTTGTGAATTGGTGACACGGCCAAAATCAATTTAGGGGAGTGGGCGTGTCAATTGTTTGAATTAGCTACTGCCTCTTTTCTTTTTAAGGACACGGGCGTGTCACTCAAGTTGGTTGGGCGTGTCATTTATTTGAGGAAGCTACTGCCTCTTTTCATTTTAAGGACACGGGCGTGTCACTCAAGCTAGTTGGGCGTGTCAATCAAGTGAGTTGGGCATGCCCTTCAAATGATTTGAACATTGTTTGATTTCTTGGTTCTCTTTGCATGGTTTAAATTCTTCAAAAGTTCCATTGTTCCTAAACTTAAACATGAACATTATAAACATGTTTCCAACACAAGAATGATCTAATCAAATGAATGTGGATGGTCCTAAAGCTATGAATCATGTCAATTGTGTTTTGCCCTAATTGCATTGTTGAGAATTAACAATGTTATGTTATGCACTTTGAATGGTAATGTGTTTTATGAGAAATGTGGAATGAAATGTTAATATTTATGAATGATGCTATGTGAGATAAAAATACACTTGAATAATGAAGTGTTATATTGTGAAATGAAATGTGGAGCCATTGTTATTGGCTAAGGTGATTTAATGGAGATAAATGAGGCATGTTTGCCTAAATGATAATGAGAATTGAAAATGAAATCTAAATGAATTGTGTGGCTAATGTGTTATTCCATTTTCAGAGTTTGTTGTTGGTGGCATGCCTAATGAGTGTAACAATCTCTTGAAGTTAGGTTGGATTGAATCCTTGAAGCCTAATTGAGATGTTACAACCCTTGAAGCTAGGTTGGGTTAGTTCTTGAAGCCAAGTTGGGTTGATGCTTAGCATGCTTTGCTCCCCTTGAAGCTTGGTTGAACTTAATCCTTGAAGCCTAGTTGGGTATATGATATTGATATTGATAAATGTGATAACAAAACCAAAGCATTAACTCTGAAAATTGAATGACATATTAGTGTGTCTTGGGCCCATGCTTGTTTTTGCTTAGTGTTGTTCATGAATGATTAAATGATTAACTAATAAAATATATGCAAAGATGTTGAATTCTGATATACATATATGTATGTTAGGTTATGAAATGTAAAAGTATGTTGTTAGCTTTGCATTTATGTTGTTACATGTATGATATAAATTAAAATTGGCATTGTATAACATTTAAGCATGTCTATTGCATGTTTTATCTTACTAAGCCCTTGGCTTAGCGCGATAGTGTTTAATCGCGCAGGTGATAGAACTGATAGAATCGAACCCGAGAGCTCTTCGAGACCGAGTGAGAGTAGACATTGAAGAGTTGATTTTGGGAGCTTAAAGATCAGAGCTGACTTGCCAATCATGTATAAATCTTTTATATGGTGTAAAGTTTTGTTGATAATGTAAATATATGTATAATAGTAAATATGTATTCAAATGTTTTCATATATATACATATTTTATAACTTCTGCTGTGTAATATATAAATGTATATATATATATATAGATAACTAATATGTTTTGTTTTATAAGTAAATGATCTATTTTGTTAATAAGATATAATGATATGAATATGGTATCAAGTTTTAAAATGTTTTGAATGTTAAGGAAATCGTAGCATCCTATGTTTGGTGCACTTATGCTACATTGTTGTGGTTGTAGTGTGTGTGCATTGAATATGGGGGTGTTACATGAGAAGAGCCATATCTGGTGTCACCATGAGAATGGGAGGAAGACCCTCCTCTATCTTCCTCACTTCCATCTTCTTTATCCTCTTCAATTTCATCTCCTTCTTCATCTTCTTCTTCATCTCCTTCTTCTTCTTCTTCTTCTTCTTCCTCTTCTTCTTCCTCTTATTCTTTAGGAATACCTTGGACACCAGTAGAATAAACTTGGAAGTTCAGAAGCTGTTCCTAAATAAACTAGACATTTGACATCATATCTATTTCGAGCATGCCTTAAGGAGTTTTCTTGCATGGACATATTGTTCAATGTCTATACTAAAATATATGCTGGCACCCTCCACTGGTCAGAATTGAGGAGCTAGTTGTACACCCATTCACTAAGGAACCAACCACTGGAAATTGGCTCGGTAATAATCCAATGAGAATTTTGTAAGGGCAGTGCTACATTCATGCATGGAGTCAAGTTGACCTGCTTGTCAGCCCTCCACCAAGCAACATCCACTTGTAGAACTACAATAAAAGGGGTAAGTTGACTCATTTATCAAATTTGATAATAATACTAACTTTCTTTTTTTACCTGGTCCTAGGTCAAGCAACTCAGGTGATAGCAATGGGAGTGCACATAGTGAGCGTCGGGCACTGATGTAGGGTTCGATAACTAGAAGTCTAGTCTTGGGTACCAACCTACCATCTAGAAATATTGGGTACCTTCATGAGGTTGTGCTCATATGTCCAAACTTGCAAAAATAATAAAGATCAAGTTCATGCGCTCATATTATTTGAATCAACAATTATTGATGCAGGAAGGGAAAGTTATAGCTTATGCATCTCGACAGTTGAAACCGCATGAGCTTAACTATCCGACCCATGATTTGGAATTAGCTGCCATTGTGTTTGCATTAAAGATTTGGCGCCATTATTTATTTGGGGAGAAATGTTTCATCTACACTGATCACAAGAGTTTGAAGTATTTGGATCATCAACTCAACACATATGAGGAGATCCTCAACCCGGCAAGACTGTTACAAATCATATATCTCATAGTGTAACAGACCCAGTCTCTTGGACCATCAACTCAACACCTATGAGGAGGTCCTCAACCCGGCAAGACTGTTACCTTTCATCATTTCTTAGGCATGCCACCCAAATCCAGAACTCTGAAACTGAATAACATATTAAACAAACAATTCATTTCCATTCTCAATTCTCATCACATTTAGGCAAACATGCCTTCTTTCTTTCAATTACATCATCTTAGCCAATAACAATGGCTTCACATTTCATTTCACAATATAACATCTCATTATTCAAGTATATATATATCTCATCCATGATCACATTATATCTCACATAGCATCATTCATAAATATCAACATTTCATTCCACATTACTCATGAAACACATTACCATTCACAATGCACAACATAACATTGTTCAATCCCAACAATGCAATTAGGGCAAAGAACAATTGATTATAACATTCATTGATTCAAGTGTGTTTAAAGTGTTTAGGGTTAGGTTTAAGGACCAACCTACCTTTGGAGAACCAAAGCAATGCAAGAAGAACAAAGAATTAAAACCCTAACCATAAATAGTACATTCTGATTTTTAAACTCCATTTTATCCTTATTTTGAAAAATTGTATAAAATAATCTACTTGACTAAAAATTCTAAAATTTTTACAGAATTTAGTTTTGTATCTTAAAATCATCCCTTTAAAATTTCAGATCAAACTGAACACAAAATCTTGGTCAAATAGTTCACCTAACCAGACTGCCCCAATTGCCCTGCATCCTGGCAGCAGTTCTGAACTTTGTGAATTCCATAAATCAAATTCAATCCACGTGATTCCAAATTATTTTTCTCAAATACTAGACTCACTAAGCAACAACATATCCAAAATTCGATTGGATATGATTTTTCTAAATTTTATTAAAAATCACGAAATATAGCTGTCCCAGTTAAGGTACCTGCTGGAACAGGTCTAATGAAAATAATCTTTCTAAACTCATAACCATTCCAAAATCGAATCAACATATTTTTCAGTCATTCTAGACTCATAGAGGCACAACATATCAAAAATTCACTTCAAGAAAATTTTTCTATAATTAATTAAAAATCATACAAGTCACAGCCTTTACTAATCCTAAAACAGAAACAATTTCACTAAACATCAATCTTACTCTTCCATCACCAACACCAACACCAACCCAACTTCTCATCTATCAAGCAAAATCAATACTTACAATCATACCATAAGCAACTTAATCATACCACTTCAAAAGAATTGAAGAAATTAGAGAAAAGATCTTACCTTAGTTAAAAACTTCTTAAATCAACACTTGAACACTTAATCTTTCTTCAATTTAAGCTTGAAATCATCAAAACCATCACTTGTCTCTTTCTTTCTCTTTGGCTATGGAGGGCCGGCCATCAACAAGAAGAAGAAGAAGAAATGATGAAGAAAACACAAGTCAAACCTTCTTTAAATATCCACCATGTGATTTTATCCAAGCAATTACCAAAGTGCCCTTATTCACATAATTATCTTTTTGTCTTATATGTGCCCAATTAAGTAATTTACCAATCTCAAATAAATATCTTCTCTTGCATTGACCAAGCCTTTTGACCACTTTATATGTCATATATATTAACATATACACAACATATAAATTTGTCTCTAAACCCTATTTCTTCCCAAAATACATATACATATACATTCTCTTCCCATTTCTTTTCTCTTACAATTTAACACATATATTCAATCCAATATATAACAATAACAACAACAACAATATGCAAAACTTCTAGGGCATAAATGAGGATATTACAATTCTCCCCCTCTAAAAAGAAATTTCGTCCTCGAAATTACCTGATATCAACTCTGAAATAGTTGAGGATATTGCTCTCGCATAGTTTGCTCACTTTCCCAAGTTGCTTCTTCTTTTGCATGATTCTTCCAAAGAATCTTCACCAATGGCACTTTCTTGTTCCTCAATTCTTTCACATCACGTGCCAAGATAGCAACTGGTTCTTCTTCAAATGTCAAGTCTGGGCTCACTTCGATAGACTCAAATGGCAACACATGAGATGGATCTGACCTGTACCTCCTCAACATAGAAACATGGAATACATTATGAATACGATCCAACTCAGGTGGCAAAGCAAGTCGATATGCAACTGGCCCAACTCTTTCTAACACTTCATACGGCCCAATGAAACGAGGACTCAATTTTCCTTTCCGACCGAACCTCAAAATCTTCTTCCAAGGAGATACTTTCAAAAACACCTTATCTCCAACATCAAACTCTATATCTCTCCTCTTCAGATCTGCATAAGACTTCTGTCGGTCTGAAGCTGCTTTTAACCTGCCTCGAATCAACTTTACTTTTTCTTCAGTTTCTTGAATCAAATCAGGTCCAACCAACTTATTATCTCCAAGCTCATTCCAACAAAGAGGTGTCCTACACCGTCTGCCATACAATGCTTCAAACGGTGCCATACCAATGCTGGATTGGTGACTGTTGTTGTAAGCAAACTCCACAAGAGGTAAAAACCTATCCCAACTTCCAGAGAAATCGATGACACAGCTTCTCAACATGTCCTCAATAATCTGTATCACCCTCTCTGACTGTCCATCCGTCTGTGGATGAAAAGCAGTGCTGAAGTGCAGTCGAGAACCCAAAGCACTATGCAAACTCTTCCAAAATCTGGAAGTAAACCTGGGATCTCGATCAGACACTAAAGAAGTTGGAACACCATGCAGTTTCACAATCTCATGGATATACAGCTCAGCCAATCTCTCCAAAGAGTAATCCATTCGAACCGGAAGGAAATGAGCTGTCTTAGTCAATCTATCCACAATCACCCATATAGCATCATGCTTCTTTTGTGTCAATGGCAAACCAGACACAAAATCCATTGTCACTCTTTCCCACTTCCATTCTGGCACTAACAATGGTTGAAGCAACCCGGTTGGAACTTGATGCTCTGCTTTAACCTTCTGACAAGTGAGACATTTCGACACAAAATCTGCAATGTCTCTCTTCAAACCAATCCACCAATAATGTTGTCTGAAATCATGATACATCTTCGTATTACCCGGATGCATAGCAAACATTGACTGATGAGCTTCTTCCAAAATGACCCTTTTCAAATCAGCATCATCGGGTACACACAATCGGTTCTTAAACCAGAGACTCCCATCGCTCTTCACAATAAAATCTCTACCCTTTCCACTCTGACAATCTGAAACAATCTTCTGTATCTTCTTATCAGCCAACTGAGCTTCTTTGATCTGATCTAACAAAATCGGCTTTAATTGCAACTGTGCCAATAATGCACCATCAACACAAGGTACAAAACTGGCGTGCAATGCTCTCAACTCAACAAGCAACGAGAGCGAGTAAACTGTTAAACCAGCTAAAGACTTCCGACTCAAGGCATCAGCAACAACATTTGCTTTACCTGGATGATAGTCAATCAAGCAGTCGTAGTCTTTAATCAATTCTAACCATCTCCTCTGACGAAGATTGAGTTCTTTCTGGACACCCAAATACTTCAAACTCTTGTGATCAGTGTAGATGAAACATTTCTCCCCAAACAGATAATGGCGCCAAATCTTCAATGCAAAAACAATGGCAGCCAATTCCAAATCATGGGTCGGATAGTTAAGCTCATGCGGTTTCAACTGTCGAGATGCATAAGCTATAACTTTACCTTCTTGCATCAATACACACCCCAAACCTCTATGTGAAGCATCACTGTAGATCACATAAGGTTTACCTTCAACAGGTAAAGTAAGAACAGGCGCTTGAGTTAACAATTCTCTCAACTGCTCAAAACTCGCCTGACACTGATCCGTCCACACAAATCTCACTCCCTTACGAAGCAATCTGGTGAGTGGAGTAGCTATCAAAGAAAACCCTTTCACAAACCGCCGGTAATAGCCTGCCAAACCCAGAAAACTTCTAATCTCTGTCACTGATTTAGGTGGATTCCAATTCAATACAGCTTCAACTTTGCTCGGATCAACTTTAATGCCTTCTGCTGAAACAACATGTCCGAGAAAAGCTACCTGATCCAACCAGAACTCACACTTCGACAATTTAGCAAACAACTGCCTCTCTCTCAAAATCTGCAACACAATCCGCAGATGCATATCATGTTCCTCCTCATTTCGCGAATACACCAGTATATCATCAATGAAGACCACTACAAACTGATCCAAATAGGGCCTAAACACCCTATTCATCAAATCCATGAAAGCTGCAGGTGCATTCGTCAGACCAAAAGGCATAACTAAAAATTCATAATGCCCATACCTGGTCCGAAAAGCGGTCTTAGGAACATCTTCAGCTTTGACTCTCAACTGATGATACCCAGATCGCAAATCAATTTTGGAGAACACTGACGCTCCCTTCAACTGATCAAAGAGATCATCGATTCTAGGCAAAGGATATTTATTCTTAATGGTCACCTTGTTCAATTGCCTATAATCGATACACAACCTCATAGTACCATCTTTCTTTTTCACAAATAGAACAGGAGCTCCCCAAGGGGAAACACTGGGGCGAATAAATCCTTTGTCCAACAACTCCTGTAATTGCACTTTCAACTCCCTCAATTCTGCTGGTGCCATTCTATAAGGAGTAATAGAGATAGGAGTTGTACCAGGCAACAATTCAATACCGAACTCCACCTCTCTCTCAGGAGGTAACCCTGGCAACTCCTCTGGAAACACATCTGGGAACTCTGCAACTGTGGCAATGCTATCAATGGGAGAACTTCTTACTCTAGTATCTACCACATGAGCAAGATAGGCTTCACATCCCTTTCTAATCAACCTCCTGGCTGCAACAGCTGAAACAAATAAGGAGGCTAGCTGTTCCTGCTCATTAGATACTATCACCTCTCTACCATCACCCGTCCTCAAAGAAACAATTTTCTTCTTACAATCTACCATAGCTCCATGTCGAGATAGCCAATCCATACCTAAGATCACATCATATTCCTTAAATGGCATCTCAATCAAATCCCCTAAGAACTCCTCACCCTGCACCACTACTGCACTATCTCTATGCACCTTACTCACAACCACACTATGCCCTAACGGATTTGTCACCAACACATCAAATCCTAGGGACTCAGCATGCAAATCAGATACAGGCAAAACAGATACACTAATATGAATGCGTGGAACCCGGATCAATCAAAGCAAGTACTGGAGTATTAAATAAAGAAAAAGTACCAGCTATGACTGCCGATGTATCTGGCTGCCTCTGCATAACATACATCCTCTGGGAAGATCCAACCTCCACTGGTCTACCCTCCCTGGATGTAGCACCTCCTCTAGAACTGAATCCTGGTCTACCTCCCCGGCTGGCACCTCTGCCTCCTCTGCCTCCCCTCACACTAGCTCGAGAAGCAGCAGAATCAACTGGCATCTGCTCCTGCCTCTCAGGACAGTCTCTCACAAAGTGGTCAGGTGATCCACACCTGAAGCATACCCCTGATCTACTATGCCTCCAACAAACGCCCCCATGTCTTCCACCACACTGGTTACACACAGGTAAGGTGGATCTCTGAACTCCAGGAGTAGGAGCACTCGCTACTGAAGCTGCAGGTCTAAATATCTGCCTCTGGAACTGCACTGACCTACCCGCTGGTCTCTGGCTCCTACTACTCCGAGGAACAAAACTTCCTCTACCCCTCTTTGCAGAAGAAGACCCTGCCTCGAACTGGGGCCTTCTAACCCTAACCTCTTCCTCTGAAGCAGCTGCAATAACTTGAGCTCGCTCTACACTTCGAGCTGCTGCCACAAGCTGTGAGAAATCCTGATATCTGGATCCAGCCACTAAGCACATGATCGAGGGTCTCAATCCCTCCTCAAATCGCCGACATCTATCAATCTCATCAGCAATGATACCCCCAGCATACTGACTCAGTCGAATAAACTCAACTTCGTACTCAGTTACGGTCCGATGATCTTGCTTCAAATCTAGAAACTCTCTTTTCTTCCCATCTTTATACTCCCTAGGAGTATACTTCAACTCAAATTCTCTCAGAAAATCCGCATAAGACAAGGTTGGTGGATCATCCATAGAATGGGACACTGTCTTCCACCAGTCGTAGGCATCCTTCTGTAGCAAAGATCTTGCATAGTCAAACTTCTCCTCTGAAGTGGCTTGCAACTGCACAAATACCCTCTGAACTCTATCAAGCCACTGTTCTGCTACAGCCGGATCAACTGTACCAAAGAAATCCTTTGCTCCATATTTCCTTAGCTTATCATAGTGCCTTATTGGTACTGAAGGCTGAGGGGGTGGTGGCGGTGGCTGTGGTTGCACAGGTGCTTGTCTTATAGCTTCCATCATAGGCCTAAACCAGGCTGGCGGAACCTCCTCCCCAACTGGTCTACCCGACACCGAAGCAGGTGCCTCCTCAACACTATCAACTCTAGCTCCCTCAGCAGGAGCAATACTCTCGGCACTACCCTCAATCGACTGACGAGAGTGAGAATCCATCACAACCTAAGTCTGCAAACACAACAGAATACCTCTTATTAAAGATCAGAGACTGCCAATCCCAAACATGTATTTTTGTTCAAAAACTCACTTTTTAAGTAAAAATAGTCTTTTTCTTACATTTTACCTAGGTTGAGAATCTCAAACCTAGGCTCTGATACCAAAACAATTGTAACACCCCTTCCCAACCTACATATGTAAGCTGAGTAGAGGCGCCACACTAACCTAATGTTGCTACCAATTTTACTTAGTCAAATTTTTGTTCCGATTTTTACAAAATTTTTGCCATAGTTTCGCCTAAAAATTGAGTCCCAAGTGTCGACAAAACCGGTTTTTTTCTTATTTTTAAAAACATTTTACACAAACCAATGCAAACAAAATCATTCTCAGTACACTCCCAATAAATCCCCCTTGTAACCTCAACTACAACCTGCAAAAAAGATTTACACTTCTAGTACAACATAAAATAAAGGTTTTGTGACAACCCCCATATTTAAATATTACACAGCGGAAGTTATAAAATATTTACATATTTACAAATTCATATACATCAAAACTCAAGTTTTACAACACATAAAATTTATACATGATTGGCAAGTCTGCTCTGATCTTTAAGCTCCCAAAATGGATTCTTCAAGGTCTACTCTCACTAGGTCTTGATGAACTCTCGGGTTCAACTCTATCCACTCTACTACCTGCGCGATTAAACACTATCGCGCTAAGCCAACGGCTTAGTAAGATAAAACATGCTAACGGTATGCTTTAATGAAATGCAATGCCACATATGTTATTGATAAGATCGACATCATAAATATAAAGTTAACCACACAATTATGCATTTCACAAATCATAGTCATATGAGCATACCACATTTCAACATTAATCAATCATACTCCATAACCAACATCTCATTTCATTAAACTCATAACATTATTTAGGACATTCATATAACCTTGACACCTATGGGCCCAACAAGTATTTAATACGATATTCAGAGTTCAGAGTTACTGCTTTGGTTCATAGTCACAATAATCACGCCCGTAGGCAATGTAGATACATGTATCTCTATCCATGGATAGTGTAACAGACCCAGTCTCTTGGATCATCAACTCATATATCTCATAGTGTAACAGACCCAGTCTCTTGGACCATCAACTCAACACCTATGAGGAGGTCCTCAACCCGGCAAGACTGTTACCTTTCATCATTTCTTAGGCATGCCACCCAAATCCAGAACTCTGAAACTGAATAACATATTAAACAAACAATTCAATTCCATTCTCAATTCTCATCACATTTAGGCAAACATGCCTTCTTTCTTTCAATTACATCATCTTAGCCAATAACAATGGCTTCACATTTCATTTCACAATATAACATCTCATTATTCAAGTATATATATATCTCATCCATGATCACATTATATCTCACATAGCATCATTCATAAATATCAACATTTCATTCCACATTACTCATGAAACACATTACCATTCACAATGCACAACATAACATTGTTCAATCCCAACAATGCAATTAGGGCAAAGAACAATTGATTATAACATTCATTGATTCAAGTGTGTTTAAAGTGTTTAGGGTTAGGTTTAAGGACCAACCTACCTTTGGAGAACCAAAGCAATGCAAGAAGAACAAAGAATTAAAACCCTAACCATAAATAGTACATTCTGATTTTTAAACTCCATTTTATCCTTATTTTGAAAAATTGTATAAAATAATCTACTTGACTAAAAATTCTAAAATTTTTACAGAATTTAGTTTTGTATCTTAAAATCATCCCTTTAAAATTTCAGATCAAACTGAACACAAAATCTTGGTCAAATAGTTCACCTAACCAGACTGCCCCAATTGCCCTGCATCCTGGCAGCAGTTCTGAACTTTGTGAATTCCATAAATCAAATTCAATCCACGTGATTCCAAATTATTTTTCTCAAATACTAGACTCACTAAGCAACAACATATCCAAAATTCGATTGGATATGATTTTTCTAAATTTTATTAAAAATCACGAAATATAGCTGTCCCAGTTAAGGTACCTGCTGGAACAGGTCTAATGAAAATAATCTTTCTAAACTCATAACCATTCCAAAATCGAATCAACATATTTTTCAGTCATTCTAGACTCATAGAGGCACAACATATCAAAAATTCACTTCAAGAAAATTTTTCTATAATTAATTAAAAATCATACAAGTCACAGCCTTTACTAATCCTAAAACAGAAACAATTTCACTAAACATCAATCTTACTCTTCCATCACCAACACCAACACCAACCCAACTTCTCATCTATCAAGCAAAATCAATACTTACAATCATACCATAAGCAACTTAATCATACCACTTCAAAAGAATTGAAGAAATTAGAGAAAAGATCTTACCTTAGTTAAAAACTTCTTAAATCAACACTTGAACACTTAATCTTTCTTCAATTTAAGCTTGAAATCATCAAAACCATCACTTGTCTCTTTCTTTCTCTTTGGCTATGGAGGGCCGGCCATCAACAAGAAGAAGAAGAAGAAATGATGAAGAAAACACAAGTCAAACCTTCTTTAAATATCCACCATGTGATTTTATCCAAGCAATTACCAAAGTGCCCTTATTCACATAATTATCTTTTTGTCTTATATGTGCCCAATTAAGTAATTTACCAATCTCAAATAAATATCTTCTCTTGCATTGACCAAGCCTTTTGACCACTTTATATGTCATATATATTAACATATACACAACATATAAATTTGTCTCTAAACCCTATTTCTTCCCAAAATACATATACATATACATTCTCTTCCCATTTCTTTTCTCTTACAATTTAACACATATATTCAATCCAATATATAACAATAACAACAACAACAATATGCAAAACTTCTAGGGCATAAATGAGGATATTACAGGGCCAGTTGCTTATCGACTTGCTTTGCCACCTGAGTTGGATCGTATTCATAATGTATTCCATGTTTCTATGTTGAGGAGGTACAGGTCGGATCCATCTCATGTGTTGCCATTTGAGTCAATTGAAGTGAGCCCAGACTTGACTTTTGAAGAGGAACCAGTTGCTATCTTGGCACGTGATGTGAAAGATTTGAGAAACAAGAGAGTGCCATTGGTGAAGATTCTTTGGAAGAACCATGGGAAAGAAGAAGCAACTTGGGAAAATGAGCAAACGATGCGAGAGCAATATCCTCAGTTGTTTCAGAGTTAATTTCAGGTAATTTCGAGGACGAAATTTTCTTTTTAGAGGGAGAGAATTGTAATATCCTCATATGTGGCTTAGAAGTTTTGATTATATTGTTGTTGTTGTTGTTGTGTTGTTGTTATTGTTAAATTGAATTGAATGCATATGATGGGGTAAGAAAAGAAATTGGGATGAGAATGCTTGTGCATATGTGTTTTGGAGAAAGAATTAGGGTTTAGAGACAAATGTATATGTTGTGTATATGATGATATATATAACATATAAAGTGGTCAAATGAAGAGTCAAGGTGATGGTTAAGTGGAAGAAGATATTTTTGGTTGTTAATGAAATTACATATAAGGACTTATATGAGACAAAGGTTAGTTATATGATTGAGGGTGTTTTAGTAATTGCTTGGATAAGAACACTTGGTGGAGATTAAAAGCAAAATTTGACTTTGTATCTTGATTATTGTCTTCTTTCTTCATGAAGTGGCCGGCTCTCCATTAGCAAAAGGAAAAGAGAAGTGTTCTTGAGGCAAGAAGCAAATTGATGAAGCAATTCAAGGTTTTGACAAAGGATTTGTGGAATTTCTTCTTTTCAAGTAAGTATTTTCTTATTTTCTTTACTTATTTGGAAGTTGTGTTGGAAGTAAAGTAGGGTTTGATGATTTTGTGATTTGGTGGATTTGAGATGTGTTTGGTTGTGTTTTCAAGTGTTAAATTGATTTTAAGTTATGAGTTTAATTGAAGGTTGTTGTTGGAAATGATGGTTGTTGATTTGGATGGATGGAGAAGGATGTTGATTTTAGGGTTTTGAGTTAATATGTGTTTAATTGTGATATTAATGTGTGGTGAAGTAGTTTTTGTGATGAATATGTGTTTAGAACATTGATTATGTTCATGTGAAATATGTTATATAATGAATATTGTGTTTGAGTGCAATTGAGAAAGGGTTGGTTTTAGTTAAGGTTTTGTGAATTGGTGACACGGCCAAAATCAATTTAGGGGAGTGGGCGTGTCCCTTAGGGGAGTGGGCGTGTCAATTGTTTGAATTAGCTACTGCCTCTTTTCTTTTTAAGGACACGGGCGTGTCACTCAAGTTGGTTGGGCGTGTCATTTATTTGAGGAAGCTACTGCCTCTTTTCATTTTAAGGACACGGGCGTGTCACTCAAGCTGGTTGGGCGTGTCAATCAAGTGAGTTGGGCGTGCCCTTCAAATGATTTGAACATTGTTTGATTTCTTGGTTCTCTTTGCATGGTTTAAATTCTTCAAAAGTTCCATTGTTCCTAAACTTAAACATGAACATTATAAACATGTTTCCATCACAAGAATGATCTAATCAAATGAATGTGGATGGTCCTAAAGCTATGAATCATGTCAATTGTGTTTTGCCCTAATTGCATTGTTGAGAATTAACAATGTTATGTTATGCACTTTGAATGGTAATGTGTTTTATGAGAAATGTGGAATGAAATGTTAATATTTATGAATGATGCTATGTGAGATAAAAATACACTTGAATAATGAAGTGTTATATTGTGAAATGAAATGTGGAGCCATTGTTATTGGCTAAGGTGATTTAATGGAGATAAATGAGGCATGTTTGCCTAAATGATAATGAGAATTGAAAATGAAATCTAAATGAATTGTGTGGCTAATGTGTTATTCCATTTTCAGAGTTTGTTGTTGGTGGCATGCCTAATGAGTGTAACAATCTCTTGAAGTTAGGTTGGATTGAATCCTTGAAGCCTAATTGAGATGTTACAACCCTTGAAGCTAGGTTGGGTTAGTTCTTGAAGCCAAGTTGGGTTGATGCTTAGCATGCTTTGCTCCCCTTGAAGCTTGGTTGAACTTAATCCTTGAAGCCTAGTTGGGTATATGATATTGATATTGATAAATGTGATAACAAAACCAAAGCATTAACTCTGAAAATTGAATGACATATTAGTGTGTCTTGGGCCCATGCTTGTTTTTGCTTAGTGTTGTTCATGAATGATTAAATGATTAACTAATAAAATATATGCAAAGATGTTGAATTCTGATATACATATATGTATGTTAGGTTATGAAATGTAAAAGTATGTTGTTAGCTTTGCATTTATGTTGTTACATGTATGATATAAATTAAAATTGGCATTGTATAACATTTAAGCATGTCTATTGCATGTTTTATCTTACTAAGCCCTTGGCTTAGCGCGATAGTGTTTAATCGCGCAGGTGATAGAACTGATAGAATCGAACCCGAGAGCTCTTCGAGACCGAGTGAGAGTAGACATTGAAGAGTTGATTTTGGGAGCTTAAAGATCAGAGCTGACTTGCCAATCATGTATAAATCTTTTATATGGTGTAAAGTTTTGTTGATAATGTAAATATATGTATAATAGTAAATATGTATTCAAATGTTTTCATATATATACATATTTTATAACTTCTGCTGTGTAATATATAAATGTATATATATATATATAGATAACTAATATGTTTTGTTTTATAAGTAAATGATCTATTTTGTTAATAAGATATAATGATATGAATATGGTATCAAGTTTTAAAATGTTTTGAATGTTAAGGAAATCGTAGCATCCTATGTTTGGTGCACTTATGCTACATTGTTGTGGTTGTAGTGTGTGTGCATTGAATATGGGGGTGTTACATGAGAAGAGCCATATCTGGTGTCACCATGAGAATGGGAGGAAGACCCTCCTCTATCTTCCTCACTTCCATCTTCTTTATCCTCTTCAATTTCATCTCCTTCTTCATCTTCTTCTTCATCTCCTTCTTCTTCTTCTTCTTCTTCTTCCTCTTCTTCTTCCTCTTATTCTTTAGGAATACCTTGGACACCAGTAGAATAAACTTGGAAGTTCAGAAGCTGTTCCTAAATAAACTAGACATTTGACATCATATCTATTTCGAGCATGCCTTAAGGAGTTTTCTTGCATGGACATATTGTTCAATGTCTATACTAAAATATATGCTGGCACCCTCCACTGGTCAGAATTGAGGAGCTAGTTGTACACCCATTCACTAAGGAACCAACCACTGGAAATTGGCTCGGTAATAATCCAATGAGAATTTTGTAAGGGCAGTGCTACATTCATGCATGGAGTCAAGTTGACCTGCTTGTCAGCCCTCCACCAAGCAACATCCACTTGTAGAACTACAATAAAAGGGGTAAGTTGACTCATTTATCAAATTTGATAATAATACTAACTTTCTTTTTTTACCTGGTCCTAGGTCAAGCAACTCAGGTGATAGCAATGGGAGTGCACATAGTGAGCGTCGGGCACTGATGTAGGGTTCGATAACTAGAAGTCTAGTCTTGGGTACCAACCTACCATCTAGAAATATTGGGTACCTTCATGAGGTTGTGCTCATATGTCCAAACTTGCAAAAATAATAAAGATCAAGTTCATGCGCTCATATTATTTGAATCAACAATTATTGGAATTAATACCTTAGCAATAACTATAAAACCAGTGAAGTATATTTTATTCCTGCAAATTTCGTCAAAACCATGATAAAGTAGGAAAGGCTAACCTCTTCCCAGCCATCAAGTGGTATAAGTTCCATATTAGCAAGGGCCTGCAATATTTATAATTGGATGGCAGCCTCAGTGGGTTGGTCAATCCCAGTAAATACAACAGGAACCCTTGAGCGTACTATTATGTTCTTTCCCCATGAGATAATCAGGTGTAGTTCATCCAGTATTCTCGGATTGACTCATATTTAATTTTAAATAGCCCCTTGAATAGCGGTCTCATACCAATCAACTGCCGAATTTCATCATGCGTTAAAGTATTGTTACTTAAAGGGACCGGGATCCCATAGCATATGAGGCCCATTATGACAGAAAAATTGACTGGGCCAATGGTCATCTCTCCCACCAGCAAGTGAAAGGTGTGGGTGGTATCCATCTACCATTTTGCAAGTGCTTGAATCATGCTCCTGTCAATCTAGAATCCCCTCGACAGTACAAAGCAAAATCCTCAAAGCTGCACTCTTGGACCATCTATCTCACTAGAGGAGACGCTTGATTATACCACTGACAGGCTTTATAGACACATTAACCACCATGAATCACACAGTTGTCATGCTGCCATAAAGTAGGTAAGTCAAGCGAAGTAAGTAAATAGACCCTAGAAATTTCTTTGTTAACACTTTAATAATTTTTCCTTGTGCATAAAATCCAATATTTTGTTTTAAATATTTTAATTTCTACTCATGAATAGTTCCTTTTTCTAAATAAATTTATCTACATTAACACTAGATTTATCTTTTTGAATTTTTGCTAAATAAGCCCTAGAAAGTTCTTTATTAGCATAATTTTTTTCCTTGGGCATAAGTCTTGTATTTTAATTTCATATTTTTTTCTCATAAATAATTCTTTTTGCTACATAAATTTGTCTACTTTAATACTAGGTTTGTCTATTTCTTATGAATTTTTGCTAAATAGGTCCTAAAAATTTATTTTATGATACATTAATTCTCATACATTAATATTTTCTATAAATTAACATTTTTCAATAAATTATACTAATAAGTTTTGTGCCATTAAGTAATTAAATTGCAGAAAAATGATGCTTACTTGAGTATTTTATGTTCCGTTTCTATGAAGATATATCTCAGCTTTAAGAGAAACTCATCTGTGTTCATTGGCTCTATAACACCCATATACTCTATATAAGTACTATACCTATATCCTGTATACACACAATACGTATATAAAGTATAAGGATGTCACATTTTAGTATTGTATAAAGCCTTTACCTTAGTTCCATAACAAAGATATATTTTCAATTAAAGAACATTTACAAAACCATTAAACTTTTGATTATATTACAAATATATAAATTACATTGTCTTTTCTGAAATTCACTTATGTACATATACATTTTTATCAAAATATAGCATAGTAAAATTGTACATATATGCACCACCTTCTAGTTGGTCTCAAAATACTCTTACTCTTCTCGTGGCACAACCGTATGACTCCCAGATCAACCATCTACTCACCTGCGCGATTTATATAACTGCGCTAAGCTCAAAAGTTTAGTATTACATATAAATATTATATACATACATTACAGAAAATCATACTCACATACTAACATCATTTATCATCATATTCTTATCATGTTTTTCATTGTCAATGCACTTTTCATCTCTTCTCACTAAATTCATAATATATATATATATATCTTTAACATAAACCACAATTCAATGACTTATCATAATATTCATGAAACAATACACACAATTTTCACACCCATAAACATATTACACATCATGTTATATTTTCATAATCTCCTTTTTAATATTAAGACTTAGCTCTGCTCAAGTCTTTCAACAATTCATTTCTCATCATTTAGCATATTTTCTTAAGCCACATTCATTTTCTGTAATTTGCTTATGTATTGTGATCATATCATTCTAGTATCACCATCATATTTCTCATATCATTATATCTCAGTATATTGCACAATTGTTCCACAATTCATAATTCACATTAAAGCAAATACAAACATGGGCCCAAAGATAACTAATATGCTATTCAAATCCCAGAGTTACTATTTTGGTCTATAATGACAGCATGTGTCTAGCCCCATAGGCAATATATCAATGTAATAGTCCAACTAGATCTGAGTTTACGACCCGGTCATTTCACCCAGCCTAGCTTCAAGGACTTGTTTTTGAGGCTTACGACTCAGTCATTTCTCCTCAAAAATATTTTCATAGTGACACTCAACTTCTAGCTCGTAGGCAAATCATAGGCATGCTGCCAAACACAGAACTCTGAAAATTGAATACATACTAGGCACACAATTTATTCATATTTCTCATTTATATCGATATCAATTCATTTCATTATGTTTCCACATATCTCATTTATATCAATATAATCATCACCAATGTCTTTACATACCATCTTTAATGTATACATAACAAATCACATTACTCATACGTTTTGGGTCATTATCATATTTCGCACATAGTTCACATTACATATAATACATTTGTGACATCATACAAATCATAGCATATTACTCATGCACCAACAATATAGTAAGTAACTTAACACATTCTCCAACCAAATGTGTTAAGTCCCAATGCCATGTAAATATAAGCAATTATTCAAAGTTTGTATTTACCTTATGAAACATTCCAAAATAAGCTTTAAAACTTTCTCTAACCTTCTCTTCCAAGTTGCCATTCAACACTAAGGCTGGGCAACCTACTCTCTCTCAATGCCTATACCAAATGTGATCATAAACAACCATTTAGTATCACATTCTAAGGCAATCCTAACAATCAAATTATTTAAATAGGAATTACAAATGAAAAACAACAAAAATTTGGTTTCGGTTTCCTTTTCCTAATTAATGATAAATTCCTTAAACAACTAAGATTAATTATCTAAATCTCCTATAAATAGGACTAAAAACAACACAGAGGACAAGAGTAGAGGAATCAGACTTTAGACTGGAATTTTGAATTGGAACTTTACAAATTGATTGAACTTTTTAGAAGAGGAAGCAAGCAAGCAATCAAATCCATCAAAGGCAGCCATCTTGCCTTTGTTCTTGTTCATCCAAGAATTAATTTTTGGTGGAACCAACAAACGAATGTATGAATATATAATCTCTTTTTTCTTTACAGTAGCTTAAATCATTTAATTGTTTCGTTTGATTCTAAAATCCTTAGAGCCCTAATTTACTTCTTCTAAAGCTTAAAACCTTAAATCGTCTCCTCTATTTTCAAAAACCCTAAAATTATTTTTCTGTTTCTTCAAAATATTTAAACCCTAATCCACTTTCCAACTTTCCAAAACCTTAAATTGTTTTCCCCAAAACCCTAATCTGTTTTTCAATTTTTCAAAACCTTAAAACCCTAAATTTACCTTACAGCTTCTAAAAATCACATAAAGCTTTATAAGACTATAAATTAATTTTCCAAATTCTAAAATCAAATACATTCTTCGAAACACTAAAAACCCTAATTCAACTTCAAAACCAAGACAGTAACCCCAAACTAGTTAACCTTAAACCCAAGTTTTCTTAAACCCTAAACTCCCCCAAAAACCGTAAACCCTAATATTCCTAAACCCTAATCCTTAAAACTCTAAAACCTTATAAACCTAAATATTAAGATTCAAACACAGTAAGCCTAAAAACAACAATCCAGTAGCTAATAATCATAAACCTAATGTTTTAAAGTATCAAAACCCTAATTTCATGATTTTACTCCTCAAACACTAATTTGGTTAATCAAAGAACTTTATCAATCTCTTAAATTATAAAACTTTAATCCATTTCAATTCCTTTAAAACTTACAGTAGCATGAACCTTAATATATTAAAATCCCAAAATCTTAAATATTAATTAAAGAACTTTAAATGGAAACAGTAAACGTTAAGTTGTATCTTTACTTGCTTTATTTGATTATGTAGTTTATTATATGCTTTGATTTATTTGCAATGCTTTATTTAATTTATCGTGGATGGATGTTTATTTTATATTTTGGTGATATCTTTGATGAATGGTTTATTTATGATGAATGGTTATTTACTTTATCGATTTATTTAGATTTTCAAATGTTATAAGAGGTATGTTTCCACTTTATGGGTACCTCATTAATTAAGTTCTATGGAATTTAATTTGCTTTATATTTTAGACCAATGTAAAGGACATGTTTCTAACTCATGGTGGGTGTCCTATTTAGTTTAGACATGGATGATGTAAGGACATGTTTCCATCCTCGGATGGGTGTCCATTTATTTGCTTTGTTTGGACATTGCTTTGATTTTAATATAACGATGCTTTATTTCAATTATTGCATGTAATATGGATAATATTATTATACTTAAGAATTTTATAATATTAAGACCTGTAAAGGAGGCCAGTTCCAATGAACCAGGCGTTGTGGGGGGTGCTGAGCCATTTCTCACCTTTCCCACACATACCCAACTTTCCGAACCCATTACGGGGTTGGGGATTCCTTAGGAATAGAGTCATCCACCCCTTTCTTTTTCATGGCCCGTTCGGGTGGAAACCCCATTTTCTCCGGACTTAGGTCCATGTTCTCTATGGTCCCGAGCCTAAACAGTGCCGAAGTCGCAAGAACCATTCCACCGGGAGTGGGGGCAAAAATCCCCGCTCACAGCCGTGTTAATGGTGGTGTCTATTAATGTTAAACTCTGCTCCATTGACACGCCAAATGACATGGCCATGTCACTGGCCATGTCAGGCAAAAGTTTTGTATTTCAAATTCTCAACCATATGAACACAATCATTCCAAAATAATTACTACAACACCCTTAATCATCATCTTAGTTTATATTCATAATTCAACCATCAATTCCACACTTATATAACTCCAACATATCATAATAATAATCATTATATAATTCATTTATACAATCATCCATTTATCAATTTACTCAATTCCCAACTCAATTATACTAAACCCTTACTCTTCAATTTCAACTATTCATCATCATCCTCACAAATTATCATATTTTCATCATCTAAGCACCAATTCAACATATATATTGTAACACCCCTATATCCTATATACGTACAAAGCATGCTTATACGATCATATTATACGTATACTGAATATAGAAATGACACACATTAAAAATACACAAATCATATTTAAAGTAAAACTAAAAATTTAAGAAATACCAAATAAAGAGAAATGAAAATCATAAGACACAATAGATAAAAACGTTTGTTTATTACGCAACGGAAGTTTCATCCAAAACTTACAAGTGTAAATACATTAAACCTCAAAAATTACAAAATATGAAATATATACATGATTGGCAGCTTGACTCTCTGATCTTTAAGCTTTAATCCAACTCTTCACAATCAAAACAACCTCAACTAGGTTTAGAGGAATTCTCCGTCTCAACTCTATCACCTCTATCACCTGCGCGATGAATCATAATCGCGCTGAGCCAACAACTCAGTAGTACAAACCATAATGCTATGATGCTTAATCAATAACAATGATATACAATCAAACAATAAAGATCATACTCAATATACAATATTTCATGAATATTACATTATTTCATCACATTATAACTTCATTCATAACATCAACCTGACATAGACACCTATGGGCCCAAACAAGTGTTTAATACGATATTAAGAATTCAGAGTTACTGCTTTGGTTCATAATCACAATAATCAAGCCCGTAGGCAACATATATATATATATATATGTCTCTATCCATGGATAGTGTAACAGACCCAATCTCTTGGACCATCAACTCAACAAATCGAGGAGATCCTCAACCCTGCAAGACTGTTACCAATCATATATCTCATAATCACAATTCTCATAATGTAACAGACCCAGTCTCTTGGATCTCAATTCAATTCAAAATGAAGAGATCCTCAACCCGGCAAGACTGTTACTATTTATAATTTCATAGGCATGCCACCCAAATCCAGAACTCTGAAACTGAATAACATATTAAACATACAATTATATCATTATTCTCTTTCTCAATTTGTATCTCAATATCAAATAGGCAATCATGCCTCAACACTTTCATTTGTATAACCATAGCCACTCACAATGGCTTCTCATCACATTTGAATCATCATGTCTCAATTCACAATATAATACATTTCACATTATACACATAGTACATTTCACAAGATTCACAATGTGCAAAACGTAACATTATTCATATATAACAATAATGTCATATCAAGTGAATGTATGCAACAATGCAAGGTTTGTACTTACCTCAATAACAATTCACACAACTCTAAACACTTTTCTTTTCCAAGATTCTTTTACTTCTTAGATCCATGACAAATCACTTTCTTCAAGACCTAATCCAAAAATAATAACATACACTTGCTTAGGGATACACATGAGATAATCAAATTAAGAGTTAACTAGAGCAAACCCTAAACAGGACACGTTCAACCACACGGGCGTGTCCCTGACCGTGCCCTAACTCCACCACACAGAGGCTTTTACACGCTCAGAATCACGGGCTTGTCACTGGGCGTGTAATACATTCTGCCTCTCTGCAAAATACCAACACGTCCATCAACGTAAGCGTGCTCATGGCCGTGTAAACTCTCCAATATCACAGTAGCTATGACACGCTCAGTAACACGGGCGTGTTACTGGTCGTGTCAAACCTACTGCCTCCAACAAAATTGACACGCCTAAGACACTGGACGTGCTCCCGGGTGTGTCAGACCAAAAACTCAGATTCCGGCCAAACAACAAAATATCCAACAAAACACTTCTTTTTACTAACATCCTCTTCAAACAAACTTAACAAAACATACCCAAAAACTATTTTAAACTTACAAAAACACCAAAACAACTCCACATCTATAACAAACACAAATCACAACATCATCTCAAACCCTAAACACAAATACAACACCATCACTTCCAACCAACTCACTCTTTTCTTCAATCCATCCTTAAAATCCATAATCAATTCAATCAAACACTCTTAAACATATTACAATCAAACAACACACTCTTACATACTCTATCAATGCACAACACAACTTCAAATAAGCAAAGAAATCAAAAGAAGACTTACCAAAGTAATGAAACTTTTTGAATCACCAACTTGATCACTTGATTCTCCTTTGAATTTGATCTAAGAACTCAAAACTCTCCTCTTTCTCTCTTGTCTTTGGGAGGTCCGGCCACCAAGGAAGAAGAAAAGAAAATAAAGAAGCAAAGTCAGATTTGTCATCTCTTTAAACCTCCACCAAGCATTTCTAAAAAGTCAATTACCCAAATACCCTCTTCTCACTTACTTTAGCTCTCTTCACTTACATGCCCTTATTAGTAATTTCACCAATAACCAAATAAATATCTTCATCCCTTGACTCTCCATTTTGACTTAGGTATATATTATTTATACTTCCATATATACAACATATACACTTTCTTTTAATTTTCTTTTCTCTTGCCAATTGACATATACATTCAATCCAATTTAAAACAACAACAATATTCAAAACTTCTAAGGCATACATTGGGATATTACAATTCTCCCCCTCTAAAAAGAAATTTCGTCCTCGAAATTACCTGTCATTGAGTCCGAAACAACTGAGGATATTGATCTCGCATTGCTTGCTCACTCTCCCAAGTTGCCTCTTCCTTTGCATGATTCTTCCACAAAATCTTCACAAGTGGCACTTTCTTATTTCTCAATTCTTTCACTTCACGTGCCAAAATAGCAATTGGTTCTTCTTCAAATGTCAGATCTGAACTTACTTCGATAGATTCAATTGGCAAAACATGAGATGGATCCGACCTGTACCTTCTCAACATAGAAACATGAAATACATTATGGATCCTATTCAACTCAGGTGGCAAAGCAAGCCGATAAGCAACTGGCCCAACTCTTTTCAAAACTTCATATGGTCCAATGAAACGAGGACTCAATTTCCCTTTCCGACCAAACCTCAATATCTTCTTCCAAGGAGACACTTTCAAAAATACCTTATCTCCAACCTCAAACTCTATGTCTCTCCTTTTTAAATCTGAATAAGATTTCTGCCGATCTAAAGCTGCTTTCAACCTATCTCGAATCATTCTCACTTTCTCTTCAGTTTCTTTAACCAAATCAGGACCAATTAACTTACCTTCTCCAAGTTCATTCCAACATAGAGGTGTCCTACACCGTCTACCATATAATGCTTCGAATGGTGCCATACCAATGCTGGATTGATGACTATTATTGTAAGCAAATTCCACAAGTGGCAAAAATCTATCCCAACTTCCAAAGAAATCAATGACACAACTTCTCAACATGTCCTCGATAATCTGTATCACTCTCTCTGACTGCCCATCTGTCTGTGGATGAAAAGCAGTGCTGAAGTGTAATCGAGAACCCAAAGCATCATGTAAACTCTTCCAAAACCTTGAAGTAAATCGGGGATCTCGATCAGACACTACAGAAATTGGGATACCATGCAACTTTACAATCTCATGGATATACAGCTCAGCTAACCTTTCCAAAGAATAATCCATCTGAACTGGAAGAAAATGAGATGTCTTAGTCAACCTGTCAACAATCACCCAAATAGCATCATGCTTCCTTTGTGTAAATGGTAAACCAGATACAAAATCCATGGTTACTCTATCCCATTTCCATTCAGGCACTGATAACAGTTGAAGTAACTCTGTTGGAACTTGATGCTCAGCTTTTACCCTCTGACATGTGAGACATTTGGACACAAAATCTGCAATGTCTCTCTTTAAACCAGACCACCAGTAATGCTGTTTCAAATCATGATACATCTTTGTATTGCCCGGATGCATAGCAAATACTGATTGATGTGCTTCTTCTAAAATGATCCTTCTCAAATTAGCATCATCAGGTACACACAATCTGTTCTTAAACCAAAGACTCCCATCACTTCTCACAATAAAATCTTGACTCTTTCCATTCTGGCAATCTGAAACAATCTTTTGAATCTTCTCATCAGCCAATTGAGCCTCTTTAATCTGATCCAATAATACTGGTTTCAATTGCAACTGTGCAAACAATGCACCATCATCACAAGATACAAAGCTAGCATGCAATGCTCTCAACTCAACAAGCAACGAGAGCAAATAAATAGTCAAACCTGCTAAAGACTTCCGACTCAAGGTATCAGCAACAACATTTGCTTTACCAGGATGATAATCAATCAAATAGTCATAGTCTTTAATCAACTCCAACCATCTCCTCTGTCGAAGATTGAGCTCTCTTTGGACACCCAAATATTTTAAACTTTTATGGTCTGTATAAATAAAACACTTCTCCCCATACAAATAGTGTCGCCAAATCTTCAATGCAAACACAATGGCTGCTAACTCTAAATCATGGGTCGGATAGTTGAGCTCATGCGGTTTCAACTATCGAGAAGCATAAGATATAACTTTACCTTCTTGCATCAGCACACAACCCAAACCACTATGTGAAGCATCACTATAGATCACAAATGGTTTATCTCCCACAGGTAAAGTTAAAACAGGCGCTTGAGTCAACATTTCCCTCAACTGCTCAAAGCAAGCCTGACACTGATCTGTCCACACAAATCTAACTCCCTTTCGAAGTAATCTGGTAAGTGGAGTAGCTATTAAAGAAAATCCTTTCACAAACTGTCGGTAATAGCATGCCAAACCCAGAAAACTTCTAACTTCAGTCACAGACTTTGGTGGACTCCAATTCAAAATAGCTTCAACTTTACTCGGATCAACTCTAATACCCTCTGCTGAAACTATATGACCGAGAAAAGTTACTTGGTCAAGCCAAAATTCACACTTCGACAGTTTAGCAAACAATTGCTTCTCTCTCAAAATTTGCAACACAATTCGTAGATGCTTGTCATGCTCCTCCTCATCACGCGAATACACCAAAATATCATCGATGAAGACCACCACAAATTGATCCAAATAGGGCCTAAACACCCTATTCATCAAATCCATAAAAACTGCAGGTGCATTCGTCAAACCAAAAGGCATAACTAGAAACTCATAATGCCCATACCTTGTACGAAAGGCTGTCTTAGGAACATCTTCAGCTCTGACTCTTAACTGATGGTACCCTGATCTCAAATCAATTTTGGAAAACACTGCTGCACCCTTCAATTGATCAAAGAGATCATCAATTCTAGGCAAAGGATATTTATTTTTAATAGTCACCTTGTTCAATTGCCTATAATCGATACACAATCTCATAGTACCATCCTTCTTCTTCACAAACAAAACAGGAGCTCCCCACGGTGAAATAGTAGGACGAACAAACCCTTTATCCAACAACTCCTGCAACAGCACCTTCAATTCTTTCAATTCAGTAGGTGCCATTCTATAAGGAGTAATAGAGATAGGAGTGGTACCAGGCAATAATTCAATACCAAACTCCACCTCTCTCTCAGGAGGTAACCCTGGCAACTCTTCTGGAAACACATCTGGAAACTCTGCAACTGTGGGTATACTATCAAGTTGAGAACCCTTTACTCTAGTATCCAAAATATGAGCAAGGTAAGCATCACACCCTTTTCTAATCAATCTCCTAGCTGCAACAGCTGAAACAAACAAGGATGCTAACTGTCCCTGCTCACTAGATACTATCACATCTCTACCATCATCAGTTCTCAAGGTAACAACTTTCTTTTGACAGTCTACCACAGCTCCATGTCTAGATAACCAGTCCATGCCTAGGATCAAGTCATATTCCTTAAAAGGCATTTTAATTAAATCTCCAAGGAACTCCTCACCTTGCACCACTACTGCACTGTCTCGATGCACCTTACTAACAATCACACTATGCCCTAAAGGATTTGTCACCAATACATCAAATCCTAGGGATTCAGCATGCAATTCAGACACAGGCAAAACAGATGCACTAATATATGAATGTGTAGATCCTGGATCAATCAAAGCAAGTACTGAAATACCAAATAAAGAGAAAGTACCAGCTATGACTGCCGAAGCATCTGGCTGCCTCTGCATCACATAAACTTGTTGAGAAGGCCCAGCCTCATCTGGTCTAGTATCTTTGGATGAAGATCCTCTCTGACTATACCCAGGTCTACCCCCTCTGCTAAAACTTTTGCCCCCTCGACCACCTCTGACACTAGGTCGAGAAACTACAGAATCTGCTGACCTCTGTTCTTGCATCTCTGGACACTCTCTAATAAAATGATTCGGAGATCCACATCTAAAGCACACAGCTGGTCCACTATTCCTCCAACAAGCACCCCTATGTGTTCCACCACACTGAGCACACACAAGTGGAGTGGATCTCTGAACTATCGGAGTAGGAGCACTCGCTACTGAAGCTATAGGTTTCGATCTCTGTCTCTGAAACTGAACCGACCTACCAGCCTGTCTCTGACTCTGACTGATTCTGGGAACAAAACTTTCCCTACCTCTCTTCACAGAAGAAGACCCTGCCTTAAACTGGGGTCTACTAACCCTGATCTCTTCCTCAGAAGCAGCTGCTGCAATATTCTGAGCTCTTTCCACACTCCTAGCTGCTGCAATCAGTTGGGAAAAGTCTTGGTATCTAGAACCAGCCACAAGACACATAATTGAGGGTCTCAATCCCTCCTCAAACCTTCTACACCTGTCAATCTCGTCAGAAATAATTCCCCCGGCGTAGTGGCTCAACCGGATAAATTCTAACTCATACTCCGTCACAGACCGGTGATCTTGCCTCAAGGTCAGAAACTCCATCTTCTTCACATCTTTATACTCCCTTGGAGTATACTTCAATTCAAACTCTCTTAGAAAATCAGCATAGGACAAGGTAGGTGGATCATCCATAGCATGAGGCACTGTCTTCCACCAGTCATATGCATCCTTCTGCAACAATGATCTTGCATAATCAAAATTTTCTTCTGGAGTGGCTTGTAACTGAACAAATATTCTCTGTACTTTATCTAGCCACTGCTCAGCTACAGCTGGATCAATAGTACCCAGAAAATCTTCTGCTCCATACTTCCTTAATTTATCATACTGTCTCACTGATACTAAAGGCTGTGGGGGTGGTGGCGGTGGTTGCACTGGTGCTTGCCTCAACAAATTGACCACATGCCTAAACCAAACTGGCGGAACCACCTCACCAGCTGGTCTCCCCGACACCGAAGCAGGTACCTCTCTAGCACTATCCACTCTAGCTCCCTCTCTAACCTCATCAGGAGCTACACTCTCCACACTACCCTTTACTGACTGACGTAAGTGAGAATCCATCACAACCTATATCTGCAAACACAGCAGAATACATCTCATTAAAGATCAGAGACTGCCAATACCAAACATGTATGTTATTCAAAAACTAACTTTTAAAGTCAAAATATTCTTTTTCTTTCATTTTGCCTAGATTGAGAATCTCAAACCCAGGCTCTGATACCAAAACAATTGTAACACCCCTATATCCTATATACGTACAAAGCATGCTTATACGATCGTATTATACGTATACTGAATATAGAAATGACACACATTAAAAATACACAAATCATATTTAAAGTAAAACTAAAAATTTAAGAAATACCAAATAAAGAGAAATGAAAATCATAAGACACAATAGATAAAAACGTTTGTTTATTACGCAACGGAAGTTTCATCCAAAACTTACAAGTGTAAATACATTAAACCTCAAAAATTACACAATATGAAATATATACATGATTGGCAGCTTGACTCTCTGATCTTTAAGCTTTAATCCAACTCTTCACAATCAAAACAACCTCAACTAGGTTTAGAGGAATTCTCCGTCTCAACTCTATCACCTCTATCACCTGCGCGATGAATCATAATCGCGCTGAGCCAACAACTCAGTAGTACAAACCATAATGCTATGATGCTTAATCAATAACAATGATATACAATCAAACAATAAAGATCATACTCAATATACAATATTTCATGAATATTACATTATTTCATCACATTATAACTTCATTCATAACATCAACCTGACATAGACACCTATGGGCCCAAACAAGTGTTTAATACGATATTAAGAATTCAGAGTTACTGCTTTGGTTCATAATCACAATAATCAAGCCCGTAGGCAACATATATATATGTCTCTATCCATGGATAGTGTAACAGACCCAGTCTCTTGGACCATCAACTCAACAAATCGAGGAGATCCTCAACCCGGCAAGACTGTTACCATTCATATATCTCATAATCACAATTCTCATAATGTAATAGACCCAGTCTCTTGGATCTCAATTCAATTCAAAACGAAGAGATCCTCAACCCTGCAAGACTGTTACTATTTATAATTTCATAGGCATGCCACCCAAATCCAGAACTCTGAAACTGAATAACATATTAAACATACAATTATATCATTATTCTCTTTCTCAATTTGTATCTCAATATCAAATAGGCAATCATGCCTCAACACTTTCATTTGTATAACCATAGCCACTCATAATGGCTTCTCATCACATTTGAATCATCATGTCTCAATTCACAATATAATACATTTCACATTATACACATAGTACATTTCACAAGATTCACAATGTGCAAAACGTAACATTATTCATATATAACAATAATGTCATATCAAGTGAATGTATGCAACAATGCAAGGTTTGTACTTACCTCAATAACAATTCACACAACTCTAAACACTTTTCTTTTCCAAGATTCTTTTACTTCTTAGATCCATGACAAATCACTTTCTTCAAGACCTAATCCAAAAATAATAACATACACTTGCTTAGGGATACACATGAGATAATCAAATTAAGAGTTAACTAGAGCAAACCCTAAACAGGACACGTTCAACCACACGGGCACGTCCCTGACCGTGCCCTAACTCCACCACACAGAGGCTTTTACATGCTCAGAACCACGGGCGTGTCACTGGGCGTGTAATACATTCTGCCTCTCTGCAAAATACCAACACGTCCAACAACGTGAGCGTGCTCATAGCCGTGTAAACTCTCCAATCTCACAGTAGCTATGACACGCTCAATAACACGGGCGTGTTACTGGTCGTGTCAAACCTATTGCCTCCAAAACAATTGACACGCCTAAGACTCTGGACGTGCTCCCGGGCATGTCAGACCAAAAACTCAGATTCCGGCCAAACAACAAAATATCCAACAAAACACTTCTTTTTACTAACATCCTCTTCAAACAAACTTAACAAAACATACCCAAAAACTATCTTAAACTTACAAAAACACCAAAACAACTCCACATCTATAACAAACACAAATCACAACATCATCTCAAACCCTAAACACAAATACAGCACCATCACTTCTAACCAACTCACTCTTTTCTTCAATCCATCCTTAAAATCCATAATCAATTCAATCAAACACTCTTAAACATATTACATCAAACAACACACTCTTACATACTCTATCAACCCACAACACAACTTCAAATAAGCAAAGAAATCAAAAGAGGACTTACCAAAGTAATAAAACTTCTTGAATCACCAACTTGATCACTTGATTCTCCTTTGAATTTTATCTAAGAACTCAAAACTCTCCTCTTTCTCTCTTGTCTTTGGGAGGTCCGGCCACCAAGGAAGAAGAAAAGAAAATAAAGAAGTAAAGTCAAAATTTTCATCTCTTTAAACCTCCATCAAGCATTTCTAAAAAGTCAATTACCCAAATACCCTCTTCTCACTTACTTTAGCTCTCTTCACTTACATGCCCTTATTAGTAATTTCACCAATAACCAAATAAATATCTTCATCCCTTGATTCTCCATTTTGACTTAGGTATATGTTATTTATACTTCCATATATACAACATATACACTTTCTTTTAATTTTCTTTTCTCTTGCCAATTGACATATACATTCAATCCAATTTAAAACAACAACAATATTCAAAACTTCTAAGGCATACTTTGGGATATTACATATATATACTTCAATATTTCATTATCATCATAATATTCAATTAATCATAACTTTCTCTCACTAACCATATCACATATAAACTCAAAATCTATAAAAATTAACTCAAGAAAAAGAGCACTTGAATTCTTTGCCAAATCTTCAATATCCACCTTCAATTCTCTTAAGACTCTTATGAATTTGATGTGTATATGAACAAAATCAAACTCTTCTCTCTCCCTCTCTCTATTCCCAAGCTCAAAGAGGAGGAAGAAGAAGAAAGAAAGAAAGAAAGAGAGAAAGCTCTCTTTTTAATCTTCATCCTTATCTTATATATATAAAATAATATAATTATTTCCACCTAAAATTTTTCCACCAATAATATTTATCCTTCTTTTGACTTTCATTTCTTCTTTTTCTCTTGTCATTATCATCATCATCATCATCATCATCATTATTAATTAATTATTTAAAATTTACTTTTCCTACACCAATGTATACATCATGTATATATGGTGTATATGTTGATATATGTATATGTCTTATATATTGTATTTATATTTCCCATATATTTCAAATACAATATGTATACATATATATAACATCCTTCATACACATCTATCTCTTATTATATTTTCTTTACCTATTTCACCAACATATTCTCTCATAACTACTATTCCAAAGTACATCAAAAATCGGGATATTACAATTCTCTCCCCCTTAAATAATTTCATCCTCGAAATTATCCAGTACAGTAATAATGCATCCTTAACAAAATACCATCTTAAATTTTCATATGAAGTTAAACATATTATCAAATTATTATTTCATCAAATCACATCACCTCTACTCTCCCCCTTACGGTCAAACATCTTCTCCCAATTTCATAACTCATCACTATATATATATATATATATTCTAAACAAAGCAATCATGATAACTCATTACATTACCAATCAAATTATCATTAGACAAGAATCACTTCATCTTATTAGTATTTATATGCCTCACCCATCTATTATGCTCAAGATATTTTATCACTTCATCATTTTATAAATATACTCTCTTAATCTTAAATTTAAAGGTTATTGAATTATATCTTAATACTGACTATCCAGTCACCACAATCATTTTCATAATTGTATCATTGTTTATCTATCTCTTTCTTATATTTACAAATAGACACTTGTCAAACCTTAATTGATAATAATTTTCTAATTTCTGATACACTTAATTCTTTTTTTTCTTTTTTAATATGCACCATTTTAATGTAGCAGCCCAGCCTTAGTTGGCCTCTGGCCCAACCTGCTAGCCTCTGGCCCAGCCTTCTAAGCACTGGACCGCTACAGTCCGCTTCCCATCACGGGTCCACGGCAAGATTTGTTTATTTTGCTCAATTAAGAGTCGCCTCCCCCATTTGAACCCGCGACCTCTCCCTTAACAGAGTCTTAGGAAGCAAACGAGTACCATTTCTTCTAGTAGAAGAAATGGTACTTGTTTGCTTCCTAAGACTCTCTTAAGGGAGAGGTAGCGGGTTCGAATGGGGGAGGTGACTCTTAATTGAGCCAAATAAACAAATTTTGTCGTGGACCTATGAGGCAAAGCGGACTATAGCGATCCAGTGCTCAGAAGGCTGGGCCAGAGGCCAACTAAGGCTGGGTTGCTACAGGCTCAGATATTGATATGAACCAGCCAAGAGGTAAGGATCCATTGGTGCTTCCAAATGGGCCATTGACTAGGAGCAGAGGTAAGAACTTTGGAGCAGCTATGGGATTGCATATTCAAGATCAAATTTCAAAGGAAGTGACTGAAATGGCAATGGAAAAGTGCACAATAGAGCTTGAAGAAGGCACACCAAAGCTGATTATGATGCTTAGTGTGGAAACTGAAGGCTAGCTAAAGAGGTCCAACGTGCAAGAAAGGTCCAACGTGCAAGAAAGGTCCATGGGGGTTCATATAAAGCCTTGGGAAGTAATTTAAAGCCCATGGACAGCCCAAATAGTGTGAGGCATGTTCTTATGTTGAAGGGATTTAGTTTGGTTGTTTCCATACTTTATATTTTCCTTAGTGGATTAGGATTTTGTTTCCATACTTTATATTTTCCTTAGTGGATTAGGATTTTATTTCCATACTTTATATTTTCCTTAGTGGATTAGGATTTTGTTTCCATACTTTATATTTTCCTTAATGGATTAGGATTTTGACTTTGTAGCTTTCCTTTTCCCATTAGAATTAGGGTTTCAGATTTATGTGTGCCTTTTAGTATAAATAGGGCCTTATTTTTCTTGTAAGGGGACTTTTGACATATTATTATTAAAGATTTTCGAATTCTTCTACAAGTTCTTCTTGTGAATTTTCGTGTGAGAGAGAGATTAGAGTGGATTCTTTAAGTCTTTCTTTCCATCAAGAATTAGGTTTACTTATCAACGAGAGTTGTGGCGTTTTCCTTCTTCTTACCAACTAAATCCTTCAATCATAGTGAGTTCGCATCTCTTTATAGGTGTTGGGTTCCTTAGGAGGTGATTATCAAGTTTCAAGGAGTTCTCTACCATTGTTATACGTTGGGTTTGTTGCCATCGTTGCTAAGGGTCCGCGTCATTTGGTATCAGAGCCTTGCTATAAGGTAATTTTTATCTACTTTGTCTTTCTAGGGCTTGTTAATTTAGGTCTTTTAAGTTTCTACGTTTTAGGGTTCTTAGAGAGTCTAGTCTTTAATTTTTGAAAAAAAGAGTCATATATCAAAATTCGAAAAGCCTAAAGATTGTTCGAAGAGTAATTCGAAACCTAGGAAAAGGAGTCTGATTAAATTTCGAAACCTAGGTGTTGCACTCAAATTAACTCTACCACAAAGCGTCACTCGCAAGTATACGAGGTAGCTGTAGCAAAGGTGATCGCCCCAAGGTCGTCTCACAAGGAAGCTAAAGTAGCTAATTGATTATCAGATTAAAAGTAACAAGTAATGAATAAATTTAAATTGCTAACTAATTTTAATTGAAGTTTAAAACAATAAAAGTAAACAAGAGCTGATATTTTGATTCACTTGATAGAAAGGTCTAGGGTTTGCACTTCTCTACTACTTATATGCATGAATGGTTATTCCTCTTAACTAATTTAATTTCAAAGATTAAATCTCAAACAACTTAATTAATTGAGTCAAGGAAATAAGCTCTCGCATTCAAACCTCTTACAACTAATCTTGTTATAATTGAAACAATCTTTTTAATAGGTTATATCTCTAATTCACCTAAGTCCCTAATTGAATTGTTCCAGTATTAGACTTCATCTCTCAATCCATCATCTAATACCTAAAACACATAATTGGTGGCCAATCAATTATATATTAGCCATATTTCATTCAATCAAGGCTAAAGAAATTATTAGCTAAGAGAATAACCAATTCATACAATCATAGCAGATCCATACAAACCCTAGACTAGATCAAATTAGTTCATGATGCAATCAAACATACTCATCTTATTAATATTCAAAGAAATCAAATTAGACATGATAATATCCATTAATACAATTTCAATGAAAATAAAGAGAATAAGTTCGAGAACAAAACCAAGTTACAAACTCCTTGAAGCTTCTGAAGAATCTCTTGTTCAAATCTTGCAAGAAGGATGTATCAATGGCTAGAACAATCTAATCTAGGCTAGTTTAATCCAAAGTGAAATCAAAATCAAAGAAAACAAATGTTCAAACCCTAACTTCACTCTTGACGGCTAAATCAACTCTCAAAATCTCAACAGTGTAAAGAAAAACCCTAACTTTAATATTTATACGAAACCTCCGCGCGTCTTTATTGATCCTTGAGTGACAGGCCAAGTTAGAGTGAACTTAGCCGTGTTGGAGGTGAATTTGAGGGAGAGACACAGCCAAGTTGATGGTGACACGGCCAAGTTGGACCATTTTGGAGGGACATGGCCAGTGACTTGGCCATGTCGCTTGCATGTGTCACCTACTGTGAGAATTGCTCTTCTTTGCTTTGGATTTAGGTGAGACACGGCCAAGTTGATGGTGACTTGGACGTGTTTGAGCATTTTTGGAGGGACATGGCCATGTTTGAGGTGACTTGGCCGTGTTGGATCATTTTGGAGGGACACGGCCAGTGACTTGGCCATGTCGCTTGCATGTGTTCACTTCTGCTTGCTTTTTTTCTTCTTTTCTTCGTTGGTTGAGTGACACGGCCATGTTAGAGGTGACTTGGCTGTGTTGGAGCTTTTTGGAGGGACACGGCCAGTGACTTGGCCGTGTCCCTTGCCTGTGTCCATCACTGTGTCTTGTGGCTTCTTTTCAGCTTGATATGGGACACGGCTAGTGACTTGGCCGTGTCCTCTGCCTGTGTCAGCTACTGTCCATTTTTCCTTTTAGTCTTGGTTCCTTGGCTTTTTCTTAACCTAAAACAAAACTCAAACAAATTGTAAATAAGAAGTAAATAAACATTAACCAACAAAACATAAACACATACTAAAAACTATATCAAAAACGATATAAACACTAAAATAAACTAAAACTACCAAAATTAACAAAAACACTAAATAAACCGATTTAAACTAACAAAATACCTAAATAAAATAATAATTATTATAATAAAAAAGACACAAATCTATAACAAAAACTAATAAAACACTAGGCCTTGCATCTGAATTGGATTCAAAACCAAGATTAGGGTTCTTGAAAGAAAGCGAAAGCTAGAGTTTTTGTTCAAGTTTGATTTCGATTTGATTTTGAGTGAATTTGGGGTTGAGAATTAAGTCCAGATTTTGAAAAGTTATTGGGAGTAAATTAAGTCCTGAATCAAGGGGATAGTGAGAGGAAGCAAAAAAAAAAAGAGTACAAAACCACCTCAACAAAAATTGTTTGATATTCTTGCTATTTGGGTGCTAAGGATCAGATCTAGGTGGGTTAGAAGTAATAAAAAAAATTTTTGGGCGAAAAATTTCACCTTTTGACGGGCTTTTGGAATTCGAAAATCAGACCTTAATATTCATGTTATTTGAGTATTATAGGTGGGAATTAGAGTCTAGAAGCTAGCGTTTTGGGTAGAATTGATTAGGTCCATAAAGCAGCTTGCCAAGTGTGGGTTGTTTTTGATTCATTATATCCAAATTTGTCTTGTTTATTGGCTTCATTGTTTTTGATTTCTTTATCTAGCTTTTAATTCCATTACATTGCTAAGTATCATTTGCTTGTGTCGATACTTGGTTTTATATCGTGTAGTGCAAATTACCTTGCATTGCCTCCGGATACTTGTCTTGTTTTCTATCTAGTTCTAGGAATTAGGTTCTAGTTTCTTGAATGACTTGACAATTGTTGGTTGGTGAGCTTGGTTCTGAAGTGTAATCAAGGAAGACAAGAAAAGTGAGGTAATTCTAAACACTTGAGTGAATTTCAATTATTACTAATCTTGTTTCTTTGAGTTTGTTTGTTTGTTAACATGGCTAGAAAAGGAGAAGAGACTAGCAAGGAAGGAGTTATGGCAGAAAGCTTGGCTAGGCTTAATGAGACTTTGGCAGGAATGCTTGGTCGAATGGAGATGATGGATGCTAGATTGCAAGAGAATGAAACATGACAAGTGCAACAAGGGCAGCCAACCGCACATCCAAATCCCATAATGCGAGCTAGAAGAGTGCTTAGGAGAGAAGGGCAAGGAAATCTTGAAGCCCTAGAAGCAGCCGAAAGGGTAGAAGATGAAGAAGAAGACAAGACGATGTCATGATTTCTTGGGGGATTGAATTTGAACATAGCCAATGAATTGGAGATGTATGAATTCAACACAATGGAAGAGTTAGTTCAAAAGGCCATGAAGATAGAGAGAAGATTGAAGAATAAAGCTATTTCGAAAACTAGCTACATTAAAGCTAGTGGAAAATTTTTCAAACTTCAAGGGTTCAAGTTCGAGTGGAGGTTCCTACAAAGGGGATTACAAGGGTTCTTTCCAAAAGAATTCTTCCTACAATCCTAATTTCAAGAAGCCGAATGATGGGGATGCAAAAACAGCCAAGGAAACACCTTCTAGACCTACTCCAAGTAGGGAAATTAAATGCTACAAGTGTTTGGGAAGTGGACACATTGCTTCTCAATGTCCGAATAAGAGGGTGATGATTGCAACCCATGAAGGGGAAATTGAATCAGAATCTGAACATGAAGAAGAAGAGGAGGCCGAATGTGGTGATAGGGCAAAATATGATGAAGAGGCTTGGGAGAATCAAGTCTTGAATGCTGAACATGGAGAGATGCTTGTTACTAGAAGAGCCTTGAATATTCAAGTCAAGGAAGAAGGCTTGGATCAAAGGGAGAATCTTTTCCACTCTAGGTGTTTGGTGAATGGTAAGGTTTGTACACTTATCATTGATGGTAGAAGTTATACTAATGCTGCTAGTACCACAATGGTGGATAAATTGGGTTAGCTTGTTTTAAACATCCCAATCCTTACAAGTTGCAATGGTTCAATGACGCTGGGGAAGTAAAAGTGTTGAAGCAAGTCAAGGTACCATTCTCCATTGGGTGGTATAAAGATGAGGTTTTGTGTGATGCAGTGCCAATGCAAGCTGGACATTTGCTATTAGGAAGACCATGGCAGCATGATAGAAGGGCACAACATGATGGCTTTTCTAATAAGTATACCTTTACTTATGAAGGAAAGAAGGTTATTCTAGCACCATTATCACCTCAAGAGGTGTATGAAGATCAAAAGAGGATGCTAGAGAGGGAGAAAGAAGTTTTGGCCAACATGAACCAAGGGGGTTCAAATTCGGCCAATGATGTTTCTTCAACACCCAAGGTTAATTCTAAGGGTAGGGAGAGAGAAAATAATAAAGTGAGTGAGTGGAGAAAGGGAAAATAGGCCGAGAGTCAAAAGAAAGTAAGCAAACAAATAAATGTCCCATTGGTGAGAGAAAATAAGCAAGGAGAAAAAGCAAAACATACTTTTTTTGCAAGAGCAAGAGAGATAGATATAGGGCAGCCTGTACTCATTATTATGTATAAAGAATCGTTACTTGCTGATAGTGAAGAATCTCTTGATTCTTTACCTTCTAATTTTGTGTCTTTGTTGCAGGATTTTAAGGATGTGTTTCCTGAAGACCTTCCTAGTGGTTTGCCGCCATTAAGAGGGATTGAACATCAAATTGACTTCATACTCGGTTCTATAATTCCAAACCGGCCAGCATTTAGGAGCAATCCTATGGAGACAAAAGAGATGCAAAGACAAGTTGAAGAGCTTTTGTAGAAAGGCTTGGTTCGCAAGAGCCTTAGTCCTTATGCCGTTCCAGTCTTATTAGTACCCAAGAAAGATGGTTCTTGGAGGATGTGTGTTGATTGTAGGGCTGTAAACAAGATTACCGTGAAGTATAGACATCCCATTCCTAGACTTGATGACATGTTGGACGAATTGCATGGGGCGAAATATTTCACAAAGATTGATCTTATGAGTGGTTATCATCAAATTCGCATGAAGCCTGGAGATGAATGGAAGACTGCCTTCAAAACGAAATATGGTTTGTATGAATGGTTAGTTATGCATTTTGGTTTATCTAATGCACCTAGTACTTTCATGAGATTAATGAACCATGTTTTGAGAGCTTATTTAGGTAAGTTTGTAGTAGTTTACTGTGATGATATTCTGATTTATAGCAAAACTAAGGAAGAACATGTTAGGAAAGTGCTTGAAATCCTTAGGGAGCAAAACCTTTATGCTAAGCTTAAGAAGTGTTCTTTTTGTCTAGATAGGGTTGTTTTTCTTGGTTTTGTTGTAAGTATGCAGGGAATTGAAGTTGATCAAGAGAAGGTGAAAGCTATCCAAGAGTGGCCGAATCCTTCAAGTGTGACAAAAGTGAGGAGTTTTCACGGATTGGCAAGCTTCTATAGGAGATTTGTCCCTAATTTCTCAACATTGGCAGCCCCCTTAACTAGCATAATCAAGAAAGAAGTGGGATTCGTTTGGGGCAAGGAGCAACAAGAAGCATTTGATGCTTTGAAAGAGAAGCTTTCTACTACACCCATTTTAGCTTTACCTAACTTTGATTCTACTATTTTAAAAACATGAATTAAAAAATATTTTAAAAGTGTCTAAAACTCAAGTTTTATTATTTCATCATTCAAATCTTAATTTGTTTAATCAAAGTGTCTTGCTAACCTTAAAAAAACATAAAACCTAATCTATTTTAATTACCTAAAAAGTCACATAGCTTAAACTTTAGAATTTCCAAAGCCTTAACACATGAGATAAAGAATCCTAAATAGAAATAGTAGCTATACTTGAACTTTTATTTGTTTTATTCAATTCCATATTTATTTATGCTTTGATTTATTTCTTATGCTTTAATTTATTTAATTTTAATACTTGATTTATTTAATTTATCATGGATGGATGTTTGAATGATTTATATATTATGGATGATTATTTACCTTTATTAATTAATTTAGACTTCCAAAAGTTGTAAGAGGTATGTTTCCACTTGGTCGGTACCTCATTAGTTAAACATCATGTAATTTAATTTTCTCTTCTATTTTAGAACTTATGTAAAGGGCATGTTTCTACCTTTTGGTGGGTGTCCTACTTAGGCATGTGATGTAAGGACATGTTTCCATCCTTGGATGGGTGTCCATTTATTTGTTTTGTTTTATTTGGACATTGCTTTGATTTTAATATAATGATGCTTTCTTTTTATTGTGTGTAGTATAGATAATATTATTATACTTAAGAATTTTATAATATTAAGACCTGTAAAGGAGGCCGGTTCCAATGAACCGGGCGTTGTGGGGGTGCTGAGCCATTTCTCACCTTCCCCACACGTACCCAACTTTCCGAACCCATTAGGGGGTTGGGGATTCCTTAGGAATCTAGTCATCCACCCCTTTCTTTTTCCCGGCCCGTCCGGGTGGTGACTCCATTTTCTCCGGACTTAGGTCCGTGTTCTCTAAGGCCCCGAGCCTAAACAGTGCCGAAGTCGCAAGAACCATTCCACCGGGAGTGGGGGCGAAAATCCCCGCTCACAGTGGCGACTCCACTGGGGATAAGAGAAGTTGATTCCGTTGGTCTTTATATTATTCTATTCTTTCTTATAATGATATTATCCATTGTATCATATTAGTTTGCATCGTGTGCGTGAGTTAGGATGCCCATGTTACCCGTGTTATGTTATGTAAGGGATACCATACTTTCACTCAAGGTATGGAGATCGAGCATGGCATAACCACTCATAGCCTCGTACCATTTGGTATATACTTGCTATGGGAACCTAAGCCTTTTAACCCAAAGACTAAAGCTCATGTAATTGGCCTAGTTACTTTCCTTAGGTTTTACCCCAAATGCATGTTGTTTGACTATGGTTAGTTTATCTTAGTCTAAATCATGGCTTATTTGGTTTGTTCTTTTTCTAATATGACCCAAGTATATTTACAAGCTCAAAATAAATTTTTCTTTAAAATTCAAAAGACCAAAGTTATTTTTCAAAACTTTTCAAAATGGTCTTTGGACATAAGACTTTTCTAAAAACAAATCAAAAATTCTTTGGCCCATGGCCCAAAAACTAAGCCCAAAATCCATTTTTCTAAAATCTTTTACAATGGGCTTAGAAACAAAACTATTTTCACCCAACCATTTTTTACAAAGAACTTGCAAAAATATTTAGGTCAATTATGAAATACCAAAAATCAATTGTGGGCCTAGTTTACACTAAGAACAAATTAACCATGGGCTTGTTTTTGGCATGAATAATTAGTTACTTTTTCAAGTGAGAAATCTATTTATAATAAACCTCTTAATTTTGTTTTAATCCAACATAGCATAAAAGCTACTTTAGTTGGTTGAATGGATTAAAACCTAATTAATAGGAATTATCATGGATTGATTTCCATTTTCAAAAATATAACTATTGGTTGAAACGTCCGAGGGAATTATTCGAAAGCAAGATACCCCATGTTGGTATTTTGTTAACCATATACCTAGGAAAAGAGACTCGCCATTCGTGTGTGGATGTTATAAGGTTGGAAGGAACGTCCTAATTTGTTCTTATTTGTTAATTGTTTATGCATACATGCATACATTTGCATCTCATATCATTGGTCCTCTCTGGCTCACAGCCCTGGATTACGAAAGTTCAAAAGCTTACGACAATCTGACCTACGCCGGAGACGAAGTATCTAGCAACGACTCAATCACTTGCTCACCAAAGACAATGGAGCCCGAACAAATTCAAGGAATGGTGGATGAAGCCCTCAATGCCAAGATGGAAGAAATCAAAGAGGCCCTAGCTGAGACCATGAAGAACCAATTGACTGCAATCTTAGAGAATCATGCCGAGGCATCTGCTAGCACTAAGAAACCAAAGGACAAAGGGAAGACTAAAGTTAATGAAGTGGCTTTTGATGATGAAAAGGTGGTCATTGATGATGATGATGATTGGGCTCAATACTACTAAGAGGTTCAAGAAAAGAAGAAAGAACCGAAGGCTATCGAGAAAGCAACTATTGAAAAGACCGAGACATCTGATGTTGAAAAGATGATTGCTAATTTAGAAAAGAAATTTGAAAAGAAGCTGAAAATCGAAGAGATGTCCGAAGTTGACAAGTTATTTGAACAAGATGATGAGGTCCCTTATAAGTTCAAGATGCCTTCCTTTGCTAAGTACAATGGCATCAAAAATCCTCATCTCCACGTGAAGCAATATATCACTGCCATGCAATCTGCTCAAGCTACTAAGGCTCAAACCCTAAGGTACTTTATGCTCTCATTGGACCCTGTTGTCCAAAATTGGTTCAATACCTTAGATGATGAAACACAAAAGAGCTGGGATCTACTTTACAAAGCCTTCATACAACAATATGGATATAATGTTGAGTTGGAAGTTACCTTGATGGAAGTGGAGTCCATTAGGCAAAGACCGAAAGAGAATTTTGTAGATTATGTCAAGAGATGGAGAAACAAGGCTGCTTTGCTCAAGAAAAGGCCCGATGAATCTGATCAAATAAGGATGATCGTGAGAGGTGTCCTGCCCAATCTCCGCGAAAGGATGTCTCACACTCTTATAAGGGACTTCAAAGATCTTCTCCAAGCTGGTCTACAAATTGAAGAATGGGAAAGGGAAAAGAATCGCTTTTCAATAAGAAGGAATGAGAAAGGGAACAACCAGCCTAACAATCAAAGCACACAAAAAGAAGTTGATGTTAATGTAACCGATCAAGGGAATAAAAGACAATTCTCAGAATTGGGGAAACCTTTATCTTGGGTTTTTTAGCAAGCTGCAAAAGAAAGGGTTGTTACAACCATTAGCTCCTCGACCTCTACATAGTCCACTGCCACCAAACTTCAATGCCGAGGCCTTCTGTCAATTTCATCAAATGCGAGGGCATGAAACAGATAAATGTGCTCATCTAAGGCATGAGATTCAAGACCTGATTGATAGTGGAAAGCTACCCGAGCCGGATAAGCCCAATACCAAAGATAACCCTTTGCCTAAATTTGGAAGAGTGCCACCACCAGCAACCTTTATAGTGGGAAAAGGATTGGAAGAAGAATTTGTTTTATCATCCTTTCAAGATGGGAATATTGAAGATGTGAAAGGAAAAGAAGCCTAACTCAATGAACTTTCCTTAGCTTGAATGTTGCTTTTCAATCTTACTTTCTTTAATATTTTGGGACTATTGTGTTTTTCAAATTTAAATTTGTTTGAATAAATTACTTTTATCATAAATTTTTATTGGTCTTTGTTCATTTTGATGCTCAACCAATGAGGAATTTAGCTTGATTTTTATAAATTAATGTGTCTAGGCATCATGACTCGAATGACTTTACTAGATGAGGGAATTGCTCTATAGCATTGAGTTGTGTATGCTTACTTAGAGAGGGCTCCTACATAATTATCTTTGTCTAGGTCTTAGTTAGTCTTAGAACATGCTTTGACAAACTTTCGAGGCAAAATTGAACTCTGCTTATTTAAGGGAGAAATGATCTAGGCATTGTTTGATTAGCCAACTAGTATCCACCCAATTAAATATCAATCCCTAGTTGTCCCTTTGAGCCTTCATAAAAGTTTAGCTTTCTTTTCATTTGCATATAACCTCAACAACCTACCTTGAGCTGTTGTGATATTTTTGACAAGTCTTATGATCACTAAGATGAATAGGCAAGAAGATCAAAGAAAGCAATGATTAATCAAGATCATGTGGATAGTTGAAGTTCTCAAGACCATAAGGGTAGTTGAATTTCCCTTCATGTCTCCAATATATCAAGACAACATCAACATTAGAGTAACAAATGATTTATCCCTATTAAAGAAGATTTATGTTACTCCACTCATCCATTATTGGAAGCCCATGTTGGTACAAATAAGACAACTCTGTTTGAGCTAGAACCAAAAACAAAAAAGGAGAGAAAGAAAGAAAGACAAGAAAAAAAATCAATAGAAAAAGAAAAGGAAAAAAAGAAAGGAAAAAGAAAAAAGAAAAAAAAGAAAAAACCTAAAAAGGCGGTTCATAAAGCCAACTGAGTTATCTTTTACCTAAAGCAGCAAAAGACTTCTATTTGGTTCATAAAGACCTTTTTTGAGATTGGTCCAACCCAAACAAAGATTCAATTAAAATTGGAGAAAAGGAGGAAGACCACCCAGTTCTTGAAAGTTCTGTAGTCCAACAAGAAAGAAGGACAAAAAGAGAAAGAAAAGGGAAGAGTAAGAAAGAAAAGGGAGAAGAAGAAAAGAAATGAATTTGGGAACCAAACTTTTTGAAAGGGCAAAAATGTCCTAGTTAATATCCAGTTTAATGCTAAGAAGATAGAAGAAATTTAGAGTCTAGCAAGGTTGCCTCCAAGCTGCCTAAAATTCCAACTAGAAATTTGTAGTGTGAAGGTTTGTCCATTGTGTCACACCAGCTCCAATCTCAAAATGGCCTTCACTTAAGCCTGTTTCCCTCATAGACCCCATTTCAAGCCTATCAAAGACCTGTTGATCTCCCTTGGTAGGTAGAGTCTATTAGTGGAGATAGTTTGGATAAGCATGCATATGAGATAGACAATATTTAAACTCAATGAGACCTTTGGCCAAGTAATGTGTATGTGCCTATCTGAAGTGCAACAATTCTTGCTTAAGTAGAAATAATCACTGAGTTTAGTACGGTAACTAGGGTTGTCATGCTATAGATATGTTAATTTGGAAAAATCAAGTCCTGAGGTACATCGACATTAATTTGGCAAAGCCAACATTTGATTTCAAAATGAAAAATTCAAAAAATTTCAAAAAAAAAAGTGTTTTGTCATAACAAAGCCTTCAAGTTAAGGGAAGTATGTTGAACCTCCAAAGGACACATTGGGCAAAGGAAATGATTATTGGCAAAGTTATGAAGAAACTACCAACCGAATGCTGAAATATAGTTTGATATGGATGTATCCCTAACTCTATTGCTTGGGGTCTCCATCACTCATGTTTTCAACATCTTGAAGATAAAAGCCACAAATGCAAAGCTTTCGATCATTCCAATGCAAGACTTGAACAAGCATCAAAACGAAACCAATGAGAACACTTCTGCTGATCACCTTGGTCTGTGAGTCATGGAACCACTGTAAGTATTATTCATGCATATCATGCATACATGAGCATGTCACATCACACTTTCTTATCTTGTGTTGTCTATTCCTTGTCAAAATGAACAGCAAGCAAGCAATCAAAAGAAGATATCAAATCAGGGGGGGGGGGCATAGAAAGCCCATTGCTTGAGAAACCTCCAGTAATCTTGCAAAGAGAAGAAATGCATGCTTATGCAAAGAACAAGACGGCAAAAATATCAATCAAAGCTTGCATGGAAAAAATCTTTGGTTTGAGCCTACACAGGGGGCAAAGTTTCTCCTTTTCAATTTTTTGGGTTTATATACCAAATATTTTTAAACTCACTTACAAATATTTTGCCACGTAGGGGGGCAAGGAGAGGATATAAGGTCCAATTAAAATAACTAAATATTTGCAAAAAAGAAAGAACAAAAGAATGGAACAATTAGAACTCTCAAAAGAAAAAAGATGCAAAAGAAAAAAGACCAATCCAGCTAAAAGAGCTGAAGACATGTGAAGACCCGATCTCAAAGGATGAAGATCCATTTTCAAGGGTGAAGACCCGATCTCAAAGGATGAAGATCCATTTTCAAGGGTGAAGACCCGATCTCAAAGGATGAAGATCCATTTTTTCAAGGGTGAAGACCCGATCTCAAAGGATGAAGATCCATTTTTTCAAGGGTGAAGGCCCTATCTCAAAGGATGAAGATCCATTTTCAAGGGTGAAGACCCGATCTTAAAGGATGAAGATCCATTTTTTCAAGGGTGAAGACCCGATCTCAAAGGATGAAGATCCATTTTCAAGGGTGAAGACCCGATGTCAAGAGATGAAGATTCATTTTCAAGGATGAAGATCCATTTGCAAGGTTGAAGACCTGATCTCAAAGGATGAAGATCCATTTTGATGATGAAGAATCACAATGCATAGAATAGCCGGAGCAGTCAGACTTCTCAAATGATAAAAGGTTAGTCAAATTCATTCTCGGGTCTAAGTACCCATTCTCGGGTCGAAGTACCCAAATCAAATCTAATCTCGGGTCCAAATGCCCAAATTAAATCAAAATCGATTCAAATCTCAAGTCAAAGTACCCAAGTTAGGATCGAGTATCCCAAGTCCAGTTTAGGATCGAGTATCCAAATCTAATTTAGGATCGAGTGTCCAAATCTAATCAGGATCGAGTATCCAAATCTAGTTTAGGATCGAGTATCCCAAATCAATTTAGGATCGAGTATCCGAACCCAATTTAGGATCGAGTATCCCAATCCAATTTAGGATCGGGTATCCAAATCCAGTTAGGATCGAGTATCCCAATCCAGTTTAGGATCAAGTATCCAAAGCCAAGTTAGGATCGAGTATCCCAACCCAATTTAGGATCGAGTATTCGAACCCAATTTAGGATCGAGTATCCCAATCCATTTAGGATCGAGTTTCCCAAGTCCAGTTTAGGATCGAGTATCCAAATCCAGTTTAGGGTCGAGTATCCAAATTCGATTTAGGATCGAGTACCCAAATCCAGATAGGATCGAGTATCCAAGTCTAGTTTAGGATCGAGTGTCCAAATCTCTCGGGTCCAGAACCCAAAACCTCAAAAATGAAGTCTTATTGCTTTTCACTCTCTTTCACTAAGGTTTCAGATCATTCAAGCAGGGGGCAAACTGTAGACCCTTAATTTTTGACCCAATCCGATCCAATATGCTTTATTTAGTCCAAAATGATTTTTGTTGTTTAATTGGTCCAAAATAATTTTAATTAAATAATTTTTACCTTAGTATCTAATTTTTATTAGTAAAAAATGAAAATAAACAAATTAAAAATAAAAATAAAAATAAAAATCGGAGTCGAAAAAAAATCGGCAGCGAAAAGTGGTCGCGCGGGCCCGTCGGGCCAATAGTGGCTCGCCCGCAGGCCTGCGGGCTTTTCGCCTGCAAGCTCCTGCAGGCTGGCACGCCGCCCACAGGAATTTCCTGCGGGCTGGCACGCCCACGGGCCCGTCGCCAGAATTTTTTCCAGCGCAAATTTTTCAGCTGCAATTTTTAGAATTCTAATCCAATTAGGTTTTAATTTCTTTTTCTATTTATTATTACTTACCTTAATTAATTAGGAATAAACAACCTAAAAACCACTATAAATAAGGATCAATTAAACCAAATCAAGGGAGGAAAAACTTTTCATAATAGCTTTAGGTTTTGAAACCAAATCAAGGAAGGAAAGGGAAAACTCAATTCAATTGATATTTATAGCAGCAGTAGCACGAAAAAGGGAGAAGAAAAGAGGCAATCAAAGCTTGTCTTTGGAGCTAGTTCATCCAAGAAGAGTTATTTTTTGGAGAATCAAAAAAAGAAGGTATGTTTTAATTCTTTTGAATTATGTTTTACAATAGCCAAATCTATAAAATTTAAGTTTTTTTAAAATAAAAAATCTTAGAGTTTTAATTTAATTTTTCCAAGTTTAGAATATTAAAAACGTGACTTTCTTCTCTAACAAGACTTAAAATTGTTATTTTTTCTTCTTAAAAACCTTAAAACACCCATTTAACATATTTTTCTACCAAACCAAAATAAAATTCTGTTTCTATTAAAATTTTAAATTAGGTTCTTTTTCATTCAAAAAACCTTAAAAAAATCTTTTCTACTTATAAAAACTTCATTTCATGTGTTTAAATTCATAAAATCTCATAAAATATCAAATTGCTATTTAAAACCCTAAAAATAATTTATGGCCGAGAATCCCAAATTGAAAGCCTAAAATCCAAAAATCATCTTTTAAACCTAAAATAATAAACCCTAACCCTTTTAAAACCTTAAACCCTTTAAAACATAAAAAACATAAAAAACTCAAAAAAGCTACAGTAGCTCAAAAGTTTTAGACACTTTAGAACCTGCGGGCTGGCACGCCGCCCGCAGAAATTTCCTGCGGACTGGCACGCCCAAGGCCCGTCGCCAGAATTTTCGCCAGCGTAAATTTTTCAGCTGCAATTTTTAGAATTCTAATCCAATTAGGTTTCAATTTCTTTTTTTATTTATTATTACTTATCTTAATTAATTAGGAATAAACAACCTAAAAACCACTATAAATAAGGACCAATTAAACAACAAAAATCATTTTGGACTAAATAAAGCATATTGGATCGGATTAGGTCAAAAATTAAGGGTCTACAATTGGTGAATTGATTTTATTTGGAGTGTTTGTTTTATGCAGGTTGTGTTTTGTTGAATTTTAGAAACGTTCAAATTACAAACAAAACTCTGGTGAATTTTTTCTAGAGATTTTCATATAAAATATTTATTTTGGATTCCTATAACAAGCAAAGAATATTTATATTAGTAGTATTTGAAATCTTAAAACAGAAATGTAAATTTTATATAGTAGTATTTGAAATCTTAAAACAGAAATGTAAATTTTTTTATTAAATTGGTCTGTGATATTTTTATACCGTATATGTATATTTTACATATGCTGAAAATATATATTGTACGTATATAGGGTATAAGGGTGTTACATTTATTTTGGTATCAGAGCCTAGGCTTGAGGTTTTTGACCTAGGTGGGTTGTTAGAGAGAGAAATTTGAAATTTAAAAAAAAATAATTTTCAATTATGATGCATGCATTGGCACTGGTAATTTATCTGATCCCTGATGTGGCAATGTCCATTTGATATAATGGATATGAGTTGAGTTGGCCTCTGGGTTACATAGATCAGAGTGGCGTAGTAGAAGCATCATTCTGGATCTTATGGATTAAGAATTTTTGAAACTTCTATTCGAAATTAAGATTCATAGTTGATTCAATTGATGAATAAGTGGAATTAAGAAAAATAATTTATGAAATGATTTATGATATGAAATAAAAAGTTTGAGAAATGGACATGAGAGTTACAGAAAATTTTATAGGTATGCTGTAAACTGATATTGTTGAATTTTTTTAAAATAAATATAGGAATCTTGGATGAGTTTGAAAATTTAATGAAAAGTTTTTCTATATGTTAGAATCTAATGTATAAAATTTCATAATTTTTAAAGATGAATTACTAATTAAGAAAGGTAGAAGAACACAGATTGTTGGAGGAGTTCCAGAAACTCAGAATCTATAGAAATTGAAAAACATATTTAAAAACTATGGCAAACCCACCTAGAAAATATGAACATTTACACCCAATATCATATGTATTCCTATAACATATGGTTAAAATTTCATGAATTTTTATTAAGGTTTGATACCTGAAAAAAATGGACAACCGGGTGCTGCCAGAGAAATTGTTAAAGAGACAGATTCTTTGATTTTGGAAGATTTAATTTTTAAATATATTAAATCAACTTGGAAAAATCTAAAACTTTAAATATAAGTCCATATATGTGTTATGTGCACATGGATAAAAGTTTACAAGCTTTTATAAAGAATTGGTAAGGAATATAAAAATTGAATTTAAGAGTGACATGAAACTAAGGAAGTCAAACAATTTTGTGTACATGAGTAATAAATTAATTTCATGAGACAAATGAATGAAGAAAATTAAAAAAAAAATTATATGCATATGGGTATAAGTATAGAATGAATATGGAGTTTTTAATAATTTGCAACAAAGAGTTCATAATTAAAATCAAAGAGTGAAATCATATATGATAGCGAATTGTTTATTATGGAATAATGATGCATAATTTAGGATTGAGTGTGTAAAATTAAAGTATCAAATGGATGATGTTAATTAGTGTAAGAAAATGAATTAGTATTGTTTAAAAGTAAAATTAAAGTATCTAAATGGATGATGTTAATTAGTGTACGAAAATGAATTAGTATTGTTTAAAAGTAAATGTTATGATCTTAAGATTGAGATTGTGATATGGGTGAAATTTAGTGAGGTTCATGTTGTTGGTTGTATTATGTGAAATTTGAATTTTTGAAATGGGTTTCCATAATTTTGAAAGTGATGTGTTTTGATGTTATATTAATAGAAAAATAATGTTTATAAAGTTAGCTCTTGAAAGTGAGATTAATAGAATGAAGTTTAAGTAAAATAGTAAATTGGAAATTTAGAGTTGTAAGGGAATTTCGATGAGGATTGTTTAGATATTGATAGTTTAATGTTTAATAAGCATGGGGGTAATTTTGAATGAGTAATATTATTTATAAAAGTACTAACTAAGGTGTAATGTGGTTGATAATATAGAAATTTATTATGAAATAAAGAGAAATGATTAAGCAAGTAAAAATGAGTTACTTTAGTTAATTGAATTGGAGATGATGAAAATGGATATGAAAGGTGTGGTCAATGCGGAAAAAAAATTGTGAGAGAGATGTCACATTGGAAACGTGACTAAGATTTTATGTGAAGTGTTAGAAAAAAAAATATATAATAAGAAACCTATTTAAGATATGGGCAATTAAATAAGGAAGATGTTAATTATGTTGTGGTCAGAGTGTATATATATGTTGAATTGATGAATAACCTAAGTAATGTCAAAAGAATGAGAAATGATAATGTTCTCTGAAAGGTGATAAATGTTAACTTTGTATAGGTTGTATGTAAAAGAGGAATTGAGTATAATTGTATGATTTGTGTGATGGGATTTTTTTTATATGAACACAAATATGATATATAAGAAAATGTGGAAAGTAAGTCACATTGTGATTATGACTTACGAAGGTGTATGTGGATGATTAAAAAAATGTTATTGAGTGTTTACTACCTTATACAAATACGTGTCTGGTGATATTGAGAATGATATTGCATGTATTAATAGATATAAGAGAGATTAGGTCTTGAACTGCGTAGAGTTAGGTCATGTGATGAATTAAGATTGAGAATGGACTCGAACAGAGCTGGACGGTGAAATTGTTATTTTAACAACTGAACTTGATGATTGTATAGTGTTTTGGGCCTAAAGTATATGCATATAAATAAGAGATTGTAAGGAAAAGGAAAGTATAATGAAGAAAGTATGGAAATATATATATATATATATATGAATGAAAATTTTTATAAGAGATAGATTAGAAATGGAGTAATAAATGGAAATTGTGTAAATTAACATATGAATGAATGTGTATATATAAGAGATGTTAATGATAATATTGTTGAAACATGAGTTAGGCTAATGATGATCAATAGTAAATTGCTTTGAAACAGAGCTGAAACGTGTTAACTTTTTATGTAGCAAAAGATTAGAAAATGAATATGTGATTTTTGCGATACGAACTTAACATTGTGATTGGAAATGTTTGAAGAAGAATGATAGAGGAGCAGTATTTATTTATAAGCCACAGGCGTGACCATTATTATGGCATGACCGTTGGATAGTTTTGGTGAGATTGATAGTTATGCTTTAAGAAACATGGTCAAGACTTATGGTTTGCGTAGTTGGATCTTATAATTTTATGTTAGAAATTTGTTTTTAATTATAGAAAGTGTGGAAATAGAAGAGAATTATAAAAATATGATGAGCTTTGAGTGATGTGTAAGAAAAGTGATTTTTGTAAATATGATAACTATAAGAAATGTGAGTAAGAGTTATAATGAATATGTTTGAAAGTGTATAAAATGAATAAGTTGATGAAAGTGACGTTTAAAGTGAACAAGACTAGGAGAAATGAATATTATCTATAATGATGAATTTAAAATAGACTAAAGGTTGGTCAGAATAGAATAAGATTGTGATGGTCATATTGTGATAGTTAGATCAATTGATCTGAAATGCAATAAGTTTACAAGTATTTATTGAAATTCAACGTGTGTAGTTGTATTAAGAATATGCAAGCTATATGATAATGTGCATAATACAACACTTTGATATGTATATGCATATGAAAGGAGCTAAGTTATATTAGTTTCAAATAACTATAAGAGAAAAGTGTTAGTTATAGTATAATTAGAATGAATTTTAATAAGGAAATAAGATTTTGTTATTGTATAATGGTGATATTAAATTAATATGTGGTAATTGTATAAAGAATAGGATCAAAGTGAAGATGTGTAAAATTATTGTGTTAAGATAAAAGTTATTAACATTTGAATTTAAGGTGATGAGAGTATATTTTTAAGATAATGAAGTGATAAGATATCTTGAGTGTAATAGGTGTGTGGTGTATATATATTAAAGAGATGAACTAATTTTGTCTAATGACAATTCGATTGAAGATATAATAATCTGTTGTGACTGTTTGAGTAAATAGACAGTATAATGATGTGTTAGGGAATGGTAAAAAGGAAATTAAGAATGAACCTAAGGGGGAGAATAAAAATTATGTAATTTGGTAAAATAATAATTTGGATGATTTATTACTATACTGGATAATTTTGAGGACGAAATTATTTAAGGGGAGAAAATTATAACATCCGTGATTTTGGAGAAATTAAATAAGTATTTGGAGAGATAAATTGTATATACTCAATAAATATATCTAGAGTATACATAACATATACATATGGTATATTAACTATATATGTTGGATTAATATATTACATACTTAATATTTAATACACACATAAGGTACATTTGATGTGTATATAAGATACACATTACTTGTGCATATGTGTAATATCCTAAATTTTTTAAAAGTGCTAATTTTTGGAAATTTGATAAAATAAATTATAATTTAAATGGATAAATTAAATTAATGGTTTTAAATGAAAAATGAAGGGGTTTTAAATGAAAAAGTGGATAATATATGTGATATATATGTAAAATATACATAACATATAAAAGTCAACACTTTTTAAAAGAAAAGTCAATGTAAAAGGGTATTTTAGTAATTAAATCTTAGAAAATGAAAATTAATAAAATAATTTAAAAATAAATTATTTTTGAATGGAAGAGGAAATTTATGACTTTTAATTTATTAAATAAATAAACAATTAATTATTAAATTATTTTAATATATATATATATATGGTTAAAAATAAAAGATGAAAAGAAAAAGAAAATTTAAAAGTTTTTCATCATCTTCTTCTTCTCCATCAAGGGCCGGCCACCATGGCTATTAACCTCAAGAATTTTGATCTTCCATAGTCCACAAATTGAAGGATTCAACAAGTTTAAAGTGGATTTTTGGTGATTTCCGCAAAAATTAGTAAGTTCCCAACTTCTTTCTTTGGATTTCATAGGAATTGTGATTATGTTTGTTTTGGATTTTTAAAGTTCTAAGATTTAATTGTCTATTTGGGTATATATGAAGTTATTTTAAGTGATTAACAATGATTTTAAGGTTGGATTAAAGAAATGGTTGAGTTTGAGTAAGATTGGTGAAGAGAGAGAATTTAGGGTTATGTAATTTTTGGGCTTTTGAAATCATGGTTTTTAATTGTGTAAATTGATTCCAAATGAGTTGTTTTGATACATAAACAAGTATTTTAAAGTCAAATATTGGATTTGGATGTGTTTGGTTGGAGTTTGAGAATGGAAGTGGAGATTTAGGGTTTTGAAAAAGTGATTTTCCAAAGTGGTTGAATTGTGTGATTTAATTTGTTTAAGCATGTTGTTTAGTATTAAAAGTGATGAATATAAGCTTGAAATGAGTAATGGATTGTGTTGGAAATGAAAACCTTCAATAGGGGAAGGTTATGCCATTTTATGGTTTTGTATATAAGAGTGTATTTTTATAACGTAAATGGTTCAAATGTATTAAAATATGCTTCTAATGATATTAATAAACTTAAAACACTAATTTTAATGGCTTGATATGGTTTTTAAAAGTCAAAGTGAGGTGAAGCTTAATTTTGGGATTTGGTTTAGAGTGATGTTTAATTATGGTTTGATGTTGAGAATACCTTAGAATATGATATTAAATGATTATGTATGATCACATTTGGTATAGGAATTGAGGGAGGTTGATTTGCTTCATCCAAGTGGTAAAGGGCAAGTTGGAAAGATAGGATTGGAGGTTGTATTAAGATTGCTTTGGGTTACTAGTAGAGGTATGTACAAACTTTGAGTATAATGTTTATATTTGCATGACATTTGGACTTAACACATTTTAGTTAAAAAATGTGTTAAGCTACTTGGTTCATTGATTGAGTATGAATAATGTGATATGACATTTGTAATGTCATATATGTGTTAAACGCATTGTGAAAAGCCATTGATAATGGCTAAATTGTGTAAAGAGTGAAAAATACATTGTAACACCCCCACACCCAATACATACACACTACATACACCACAATGTAGTATACATGTATCGAATATAGGAATGCCACGGATTTTTATTAACATTCAAAACATTTTAAATGATACTATAAGCTTTCTCATTATACATTAGAGAAAAATAAGTAATTACTTGTAATATAAAACAAAATAGATATAAATACATTTACTTAATACGCAGCGGAATTTATAAAATATTTACATATATGAAAACATTTAAGTCCATATCTATAATTATACACATATTTACATTATACACAATACTTTACAAAACATAAAGAATTTATACATGATTGGCAGCTCTTCTCTGATCTTTAAATCCAAGAATAAACCCTTCAATGTCTACTCTCACTAGGTCTCGAAGAACTCTCGGGTTCAACTCTGATACCTGCGCGATTAAACACTATCGCGCTAAGCCAACGGCTTAGTAAGATAAATCATGCTTATGTTATGCTTTAGTGCAATGCAATGTTAATTATCAATCCATATTATACATGTAACATCATATATGCAAAGCAAACAACATACCATTACATTTCATAATCCAATATAAGTAGACATATCACATTTCAACATCTTTTCATATACCTCATTAGTTACTCATTAAACCATTCATGAACAACACCAAACAAAGACAAGCATTGGGCCCAAGACACACTAATATGCCATTCAATTCCCAGAGTTAATGTTTTGGTTTTGTTATCACATTTATCAATATCATATACCCAACTAGGCTTCAAGGATTAGGTTCAACCAAGCTTCAAGGGGAGCAAAGCATGCTAAGCTTCAACCCAACTTAGCTTCAAGAACCAACCCAACCTAGTTTCAAGGGTTGTAACATCTCAATTAGGCTTCAAGGATTCAATCCAACCTAACTTCAAGAGATTGTTACACTTATTAGGCATGCCACCAACAACAAACTCTGAAAATGGAATAACACATTAGCCACACAATTCATTTATTATTTAGTTATCATTTCCATTCTCAATTCTCATCAACATTTAGGCAAACATGCCTTATTTCTTTCAATTGCATCATTATAGCCAACCACAATGGCTTTATAGCATTTCATATCTCAATTCATATTGTGCATATAGCATTATTGGTATCACATTTCAAAGTACATTATTCATAATACACATCACCATTCACAAGCCTCACAATACACAATACATAACCTTGTTCATGTAATATCATATGCATTATCAATTCCATTATCACTTCTCATTATCATATTGGCAACCATGCCTTGTTTCATTCAATTAAATCATCATAGCCAATCACAATGGCTTTAAATCACATTCCATATCATCTCACATTTCATGATTCAACAATGATGTTAGGCAAATGATCTCTATTTTGATCCTTGACAACTCAAATGGATGATCTATTTAACATGTATTTGACAATCTTGTTGCAGGATTATGTTGCTTCCAATAAGGTGAACAGAACCTTTCTAGCGGTCGCGCCTGACCTGAATACGACCGCTCCATATAATTACAAGATGAACCTTATTACAGTAGGTTTCGCGGTCAGAAGCCCGACCTAAGTCGAGACCGCACATGAATAATAGCGACCACCCCAAATTACGTGTCTCTCATGCATAAACCCTAAATGTAGCCAAATTTCTTTTGGTTAACTTAAAACATATTGTACACAACATAACCTCATTCAAATGGACATAATCAACATCATTAGCAATTATTTTACATGCTCATCACAATATTTTCATCACCAACATTCATTAACAATACATTTGATACCTTATCACATTTACAAACAAAAGTGTTTTAAGATTAAACAACATATGCATGTTTGTAACCATATAGATTGTACTTACCTTTAGCACCAATTATACAACTCTAAACACTTTCTTTTCTCCAAGAATTCTTCACTTCTCAAATTAGAGCAATTCACCTTCTTCCAAAACCTAATCCAAAATAACACAATATAATTTATCACTTACCATTTCCAAAACCCTAAAACCAACATCACTCTTAACTTATCATCTTCAAATCCAAAACCAACACCACAACCAATTAAATCCAACATATAATAATCAACACAACCCTACCATCAAAAATCCACAACCAAACTCACAACCAACTTAAATAAACTAAGAGAATCAAGAGAGACTTACCAAAAATAATGAATCTTCTTGGATTTCCACTTAACCACTTGAAAACTTCTTCAATTTGAGCTTCAAATATCATCAACTCTTGTTTTCTCTCTTGCTCTCTAAGTTGGCCGGCCACACGTGAAAAGAAGAAAAGAAATTGATCAAACAAAAGTCAAATCCTCTTTTAACCTCCACCACACAATTTCCAAAAGAAGAAATACCAAAATGCCCTCTTAAACATAATTACACTTCCTTTTATTTAGCATGCCCTTTATAGTAATTTCAATAACAACAACTAAATATCTTCTTCCACTATGTCCAACACCTTGACTCTCCCTTTGACCAACATATATGCTATATATATTGCCATATACACTACATATACATCTTCTCTACACATCACTTTTCTTTCAAATAACACATGAACATTCTCTTTCAATTTTTTTTTATCACACAACATATACATTCAATCACATTTTAAACCAACAACAACAACAAAAACAACAACAATAACAACATAATCAAAACTTCTAGGGCATACATGAGGATATTACAATTCTCCCCCTCTAAAAAGAAATTTCGTCGTCCTCGAAATTACCTGATATCAAGTCCGAAATAATTGAGGATATTGCACTCGCATGATTTGTTCACTTTCCCAAGTTGCCTCTTCCTTTCCATGATTCTTCCATAGAACTTTCACCAATGGCACATTCTTGTTTCTCAACTCTTTCACTTCATGTGCCAAAATAGCAACTGGTTCCTCTTCAAACGTCAAATCTTGATTTACCTCGATAGATTCAATCGGCAACACATGAGATGGATCCGATCTGTATCTCCTCAACATAGAAACATGGAATACATTATGGATACGATCCAACTCAGGTGGCAGAGCAAGCCGATAAGCAACTGGCCCAACTCTTTCCAAAACTTCATACGGTCCAATGAAACGAGGACTCAGCTTCCCTTTTCGACCAAATCTCAGAATTTTTTTCCAAGGAGACACTTTTAAAAATACTTTATCTCCCACATAATACTCTATGTCTCTCCTTTTCAAATCCGAATAAGACTTCTGTCGATCTGAAGCTGCTTTCAATCTATCTCGAATCATTTTCACTTTCTCTTCAGTCTCTTTAACTAAATCAGGACCAATTATCTTACTTTCACCAATCTCATTCCAACACAAAGGTGTCCTACACCGTCTACCATACAATGCCTCAAATCATGATACATCTTTGTATTACCCGGATGCATAGCAAACACTGACTGATGTGCTTCTTCCAAAATGATTCTTTTTAAATTAGCATCATTAGGTACACACAATCGGTTCTTAAACCAGAGACTCCCATCATCTCTCACAATAAAATCTTGACTCTTTCCACTCTGGCAACCTGAAACAATCTTTTGAATCTTCTCATCAGCCAACTGAGCCTCTTTAATCTGATCCAACAAAACTGGTTTCACTTGCAACTGTGCCAACAATGCACCATCATCACAAGATACAAAACTGGCATGCAATGCTCTCAACTCAACAAGCAACGAGAGCGAATAAACAGTTAAACCTGCTAAAGACTTCCGACTCAAGGCATCAGCAACAACATTTGCTTTACCTGGATGATAATCAATCAAACAATCATAGTCTTTAATCAATTCCAACCATCTCCTCTGTCGCAGATTAAGCTCTTTCTGAACCCCCAAATATTTCAAACTTTTGTGATTAGTGTAGATGAAACATTTCTCCCCAAACAAATAGTGTCGCCAAATCTTCAATGCAAAAACAATGGCTGCTAGCTCCAAATCATGGGTCGGATAATTAAGCTCATGCAGCTTCAACTGTCGAGAAGCATAAGCTATCACTCTACCTTCTTGCATCAGTACACAACCCAAACCATTATGTGAAGCATCACTGTAGATCACATATGGTTTGCCTTCCACAGGTAAAGTAAGAACAAGCGCTTGAGTCAACATTTCTCTCAACTGATTAAAGCTAGCTTGACACTGATCTGTCCACACAAATCTAACTCCCTTCCGAAGCAATCTGGTAAGTGGAGTAGCTATCAAAGAAAAATCTTTCACAAACCGTCGATAATAGCCTGCCAAACCCAGAAAACTTCTAACTTCAGTCACAGACTTAGGTGGACTCCAATTCAGAATAGCTTCAACTTTACTCGGATCAACTCTAATACCTTCTGCTGAAACTATATGACCAAGAAAAGTTACTTGGTCCAACCAAAACTCACACTTCGACAGTTTAGCAAACAACTGCTTCTCTCTCAAAATCTGCAACACAATCCGCAGATGCTTGTCATGTTCCTCTTTATTCCGCGAATACACCAAAATATCATCTATAAACACTACCACAAACTGATCCAGATAGGGCCTAAACACCCTATTCATCAAGTCCATAAAAACTGCAGGTGCATTCGTCAAACCAAAAGGCATAACTAGAAACTCATAATGCCCATACCTGGTCCGAAAAGCGGTCTTAGGAACATCCTCAGCTCTGACTCTCAGCTGATGGTACCCTGATCTCAGATCAATTTTAGAAAACACAGCTGCACCCTTCAATTGATCAAAGAGATCATCGATTCTAGGCAAAGGATATTTATTTTTAATAGTCACCTTGTTCAATTGCCTATAATCGATACACAACCTCATAGTACTATCTTTCTTCTTCACAAATAACACAGGAGCTCCCCAAGGAGAAACACTGGGGCGAATAAATCCTTTGTCCAACACTCCTGCAATTGCACTTTCAACTCCCTCAATTCTGCTGGTGCCATTCTATAAGGAGTGCTAGAGATAGGAGTGGTACCAGGCAACAATTCAATACCGAACTCCACCTCTCTCTCAGGAGGTAACCCTGGCAACTCCTCTGGAAACACATCTGGGAACTCTACAACTGTGGCAATACTATCAATAGGGGAACCCTTCACTCTAGTATCTATCACATGAGCAAGATAAGCTTCACACCCCTTTCTAACCAATCTCCTAGCTGCAACAGCTGAAACAAATAAGGAGGCTAGCTGTTCCTGCTCATTAGATACTATCACTTCTCTACCATCAGCAGTTCTCAAAGAAATAATTTTCCTTTTACAGTCTACCACAGCTCCATGTCTAGATAGCCAATCCATGCCTAGAATCACATCATATTCCTTAAATGGCATCTCAATCAAATCTCCAAGGAACTCCTCACCTTGCACCATCACTGCAATATCTCGGTGCACCCTGCTCACAATCACACTATGCCCTAAAGGATTTGTCACCAACACATCAAATCCTAGGGACTCTGCATGCACATCAGACACAGGTAAAACAGATACACTAATATAAGAATGGGTGGATCCGGGATCAATCAAAGCAAGTACTGAAGTATCAAATAAAGAAAAAGTACCATCTATGACTGCCGAAGCATCTGGCTGCCTCTGCATAACATATATCCTCTGGGAAGACCCAACCTCCTCTGGTCTACTCTCTCTTGATGTAGAACCTCCTCTAGCACTGAACCCAGATCTGCCTCCCCGGCTACTATCTCTGCCTGCTCGACCTCCTCTCACACTAGGTCGAGAAGCTACAGTATCAACTGACATCTGCTCCTGCCTCTCAGGACAATCTCTCACAAAGTGATTAGGTGATCCACATCTGAAGCATACCCCTGTTACACCAGTCTTCCAGCAAGGACCATCATGTGGCCTACCACAATGAATGCAGATGGGTGGAGTGGATCTCTGAATCATTGGTGTCGGAGCACTCGCCACTGAAGCTGCAGGTCTAAATCTCTGCCTCTGAAACTGTACTGACCTACCAGCTGACCTCTGACTCCTACTGCCCCGAGGAATAAAACTTCCTTTACCTCTCTTTGCTGATGAAGACCCTGCCTCCCACTGGAGCCTCCTAACCCTAACCTCTTCCTCTGAAGCAGCTGCAATAACTTGAGCTCGCTCCACACTCCTAGCTGCTGCCACAAGCTGAGAAAAATCGTGATATCTAGATCCAGACACTAAGCACATGATAGAGGGCCTCAATCCCTCCTCAAATCTCTTGCATCTATCTATCTCATCAGCTATAATGCCCCCAGCATACTGGCTCAATCGAATAAACTCAACCTCATATTCAGTTACAGTCTTGCTGTCTTGCTTCAAGCTCAAGAACTCCATCTTCTTCATGTCTTTATACTCCCTCGGAGTATACTTCAATTCAAACTCTCTCAGAAAGTCAGCATAGGACAAGGTTGGTGGATCATCCATAGAATGGGGCACTGTCCTCCACCAGTCATATGCATCCTTCTGTAGCAAAGATCTTGCATAGTCAAACTTTTCCTCCGATGTGGCTTGCAACTGAATAAAGATCCTTTGTACTTTATCAAGCCATTACTCCGCTACAGCTGGATCAACTGTACCAAGGAAATCCTCTGCTCCATACTTCCTTAGTTTATCATAGTGCCTCACTGATACCAAAGGCTGTGGGGGTGGTGGTGGTTGCACTGGTGCTTGTCTCAAAGCTTCAACCACATGCCTAAGCCAAGCTGGTGGAACCTCCTCACCAACTGGTCTCCCCGACACCGAAGCAGGTGCCTCCTCAACACTATCAACTCTAGCTCTATCCTCCGGAGCTACACTCTCCTCACTATCCTCAACTGACTGACGCAAATGATGATCCATCACAACCTATTTCTGCAAACACAACAGAATACGTCCTATTAAAGATCAGAGACTGCCAATCCCAAACATATATGTTATTCAAAAATTCACTTTTTAAATAAAAATATTCTTTTTATTACATTTTACCTAGGTTGAGAATCTCAAACCTAGGCTCTGATACCAAAACAATTTTAACACCCCCACACCCAATACATACACACTACATACACCACAATGTAGTATACATGTATCGAATATAGGAATGCCACGGATTTTTATTAACATTCAAAACATTTTAAATGATACTATAAGCTTTCTCATTATACATTAGAGAAAAATAAGTAATTACTTGTAATATAAAACAAAATAGATATAAATACATTTACTTAATACGCAGCGGAATTTATAAAATATTTACATATATGAAAACATTTAAGTCCATATCTATAATTATACACATATTTACATTATACACAATACTTTACAAAACATAAAGAATTTAAACATGATTGGCAGCTCTTCTCTGATCTTTAAATCCAAGAATAAACCCTTCAATGTCTACTCTCACTAGGTCTCGAAGAACTCTCGGGTTCAACTCTGATACCTGCGCGATTAAACACTATCGCGCTAAGCCAACGGCTTAGTAAGACAAATCATGCTTATGTTATGCTTTAGTGCAATGCAATGTTAATTATCAATCCATATTATACATGTAACATCATATATGCAAAGCAAACAACATACCATTACATTTCATAATCCAATATAAGTAGACATATCACATTTCAACATCTTTTCATATACCTCATTAGTTACTCATTAAACCATTCATGAACAACACCAAACAAAGACAAGCATTGGGCCCAAGACACACTAATATGCCATTCAATTCCCAGAGTTAATGTTTTGGTTTTGTTATCACATTTATCAATATCATATACCCAACTAGGCTTCAAGGATTAGGTTCAACCAAGCTTCAAGGGGAGCAAAGCATGCTAAGCTTCAACCCAACTTGGCTTCAAGAACCAACCCAACCTAGCTTCAAGGGTTGTAACATCTCAATTAGGCTTCAAGGATTCAATCCAACCTAACTTCAAGAGATTGTTACACTTATTAGGCATGCCACCAACAACAAACTCTGAAAATGGAATAACACATTAGCCACACAATTCATTTATTATTTAGTTATCATTTCCATTCTCAATTCTCATCAACATTTAGGCAAACATGCCTTATTTCTTTCAATTGCATCATTATAGCCAACCACAATGGCTTTATAGCATATCATATCTCAATTCATATTGTGCATATAGCATTATTGGTATCACATTTCAAAGTACATTATTCATAATACACATCACCATTCACAAGCCTCACAATACACAATACATAACCTTGTTCATGTAATATCATATGCATTATCAATTCCATTATCACTTCTCATTATCATATTGGCAACCATGCCTTGTTTCATTCAATTAAATCATCATAGCCAATCACAATGGCTTTAAATCACATTCCATATTATCTCACATTTCATGATTCAACAATGATGTTAGGCAAATGATCTCTATTTTGATCCTTGACAACTCAAATGGATGATCTATTTAACATGTATTTGAGAATCTTGTTGCAGGATTATGTTGCTTCCAATAAGGTGAACAGAACCTTTCTAGCGGTCGCGCCTCACCTGAATACGACCGCTCCATACAATTACAAGATGAAACCTTATTACAGTAGGTTTCGCGGTCAGAAGCCCGACCTAAGTCGAGACCGCACATGAATAATAGCGACCGCACATGAATAATAGCGACCGCCCCAAATTACGTGTCTCTCATGCATAAACCCTAAATGTAGCCAAATTTCTTTTGGTTAACTTAAAACATATTGTACACAACATAACCTCATTCAAATGGACATAATCAACATCATTAGCAATTATTTTACATGCTCATCACAATATTTTCATCACCAACATTCATTAACAATACATTTGATACCTTATCACATTTACAAACAAAAGTGTTTTAAGATTAAACAACATATGCATGTTTGTAACCATATAGTTTGTACTTACCTTTAGCACCAATTATACAACTCTAAACACTTTCTTTTCTCCAAGAATTCTTCACTTCTCAAATTAGAGCAATTCACCTTCTTCCAAAACCTAATCCAAAATAACACAATATAATTTATCACTTACCATTTCCAAAACCCTAAAACCAACATCACTCTTAACTTATCATCTTCAAATCCAAAACCAACACCACAACCAATTAAATCCAACATATAATAATCAACACAACCCTACCATCAAAAATCCACAACCAAACTCACAACCAACTTAAATAAACTAAGAGAATCAAGAGAGACTTACCAAAAATAATGAATCTTCTTGGATTTCCACTTAACCACTTGAAAACTTCTTCAATTTGAGCTTCAAATATCATCAACTCTTGTTTTCTCTCTTGCTCTCTAAGTTGGCCGGCCACACGTGAAAAGAAGAAAAGAAATTGATCAAACAAAAGTCAAATCCTCTTTTAACCTCCACCACACAATTTCCAAAAGAAGAAATACCAAAATGCCCTCTTAAACATAATTACACTTCCTTTTATTTAGCATGCCCTTTATAGTAATTTCAATAACAACAACTAAATATCTTCTTCCACTATGTCCAACACCTTGACTCTCCCTTTGACCAACATATATGCTATATATATTGCCATATACACTACATATACATCTTCTCTACACATCACTTTTCTTTCAAATAACACATGAACATTCTCTTTCAATTTTTTTTTATCACACAACATATACATTCAATCACATTTTAAACCAACAACAACAACAACAACAACAACAATAACAACATAATCAAAACTTCTAGGGCATACATGAGGATATTACATACATATTATGTGAAAATACCCAAAGTAATTGGGTAATGTGTTGTGAATGCAAAAATGAGATATGTGGAATAATGAAATGAATTAATATTGATAAAAATGAGAGAGATGTGAATAAATGAAAAAAAAAGAGAAAAAGATGATATAATAAGGCAATGTGCCTAATTTGATCATGAGAAAATGAGAAAAGTTTTGATAAAGGAATTATGAAAGAATTTGATAATTTGAAATATGAATAAATTGTGTGCCTAGTGTGTTATTCAATTTTCAGAGTTCTGGGTTTGGCGGCATGCCTATGATTGCCTACTGTCTAAATGCTGGAATAGTGAAAAGACCGGGTCGTAAGCCAGGCCAGCTGATAAATATGATGTTTTTGGGTTGAAAAGATTGGGTCGTAAGCCTCAAAAACCATAGCAGTCTAGCCGGGTTGAGGACCAAGATACTAGGGCCTAAGGGTCTAGCCGGGTTGAGGTTCAAGAGACTGGGGCTGTTACATTATCCATGGATATATATATTGCCTACGGGCTAGACACATAGTGTCATTATGGACCAAAGCAGTAACTCTGAAATTTGAATAGCAAATTAGATCCTTTTTGGGCCCATGCTTGTCTTTGCTTTAATGTGAATTATGAATTGTGATACAATTGAGCAATATAATGTTATAAGTTGTGAGTATGAAATATTTGAAAAAATATAAGAAAGTGAAATGATGTGACCTCTATATGCATTGTGCATTGGCATTACTTTACATTTTTATTATTATCAAAGTTTGTACCACTAGGCTTCGGTTTAGCGTGATTGTAATTCGTTGCGCAAGTGTCATGGACGTTATGGGAGAGCTGGAGAGTTTTACTAGACCTGGTCGGGTCTAGGTTTGTATTTATTAAGCTTGAAGAGTTGTTTTGGGTACATCAAGATCAGAGCCAGTTGCCAGCATGTACATTTTTGATATTATGCATGTTATGATATGTTTTTGAAGCATATATTGTAAATTGTAAAGAATGATTTGAATAATTTTGTTTAAGATGGGATTTTATATATAATGTTGATATATATATACCTATATATAAGTATTTTGAGAAAATATGGAGAAATTGAGAAGTATTGGTGAATTGATTTTATTTGGAGTGTTTGTTTTATGCAGGTTGTATTTTGTTGAATTTTAGAAACGTTCAAATTACAAACAAAACTCTGGCGAATTTTTCCTAGAGATTTTCATATAAAATATTTATTTTGGATTCCTATAACAAGAAAAGAATATTTATATACTATTTATTTTATTAGTAGTATTTGAAATCTTAAAACAGAAATGTAAAAGTTTTTATTAAATTGGTCTGTGATATTTTTATACCGTATATGCGTATTTTACATATGTTGAAAATCTTTATTGTACGTATATAGGGTATAAGGGTGTTACAAACATACAAGCATTTTATGGAGTAATTGCAGTGCTTGGGGGTAAAGTTTGGTTTAACAAAATTATTTTAGTGGAGCCAACAACGTGGGTATGGTTTTCATAAACTAATTTCATTTAATTCAATCAAATATTACCTTAGTTTAATATTCTGAACCTACTATGTTGTGATTTATTATTTTGATTAAATTGTAGCCAAAGACATCGATTTGTTAACTAAAACCCTAAGTTAGTGACCATGAGTTTAAAATCCTAAGTTCATCACCAAAAACCCTAATTGCATGTTTTAATTTTAGACTGAACCTTATTTTTCATGAGAAATCCTAATTTTGCATATCAAATCCCTAGTTTTATGTTTAGAACCATAATTTCATTCTAAAATGCTAATTTAGCCTTCAAAACCCTAATTTTTCTATTAAAGCCCTAGTGTGATCATAAAACCCTAATATTAGGTATAAACCCTAATCTTGTAACACTAAATCCTAATTTGTAAAGTGAAACCCTAAATTTGATTATGGAACCCTAATTTTATTAGTTTAATCTTGATCTATAATTATTTGCTTAATGATTGATTATGTGCCTCGATTATTTGTTTATTATTGTTTATAATGAATGATTAAACATTGTTTATGGATTTATTTGGATTTTAAGAATGTAAAAGGCATGTTTCCACTTTTGTGGGTGCCTTATTTATTTTAATTGTTTATTATAATTTGAGAAATTTGGGACTATTGTAAGGGACATGTTTCCATCCTTTAAGCAGGTGCCCTATTTTATTTATTTATATGAATGTTTGGATATTGTAAGGGCATGTTTCCATCTAATATAGGTGTCCTTTTTTGTTTGATTTGTTATGATTAATAATATTGCATTGTTTATTTTAATAATATTTGTAATATAGATGATGTCATGATATTTAAAAATTCAATAATATTTATACCTGAAAAGGAAGCCAGTTCTAATGAATCGGGCATTATAAGGGTGCTGGGCTATTTCTTACCTTTTTCATGTGTACCTAACTTTTCGAATCCAGTAGGAGTTTGACATTCCTTAGGAATTGAGTCATGCACCACTTTATATCTTCCTGGTCTGTCTGGGTGATGACTCCTATTCTCCATATTTATTCCCGTGCTCTCTACGGCCTAGAGCCTAATAGTGCCAAAGTTGTGAGAACCATTCCACTTGGAGTGGGGCAAAAATTTCTGCATACAGTATCCTATTTTATTTATTTTTATGAACTTTTGGATATTGTAAGGGCATATTTCCACCTTGTATGGGTGTCTATTTTTGTTTAATTTATTTTGATTAATAATATCTTATTCTTTATTTAAATAATATTTATAATATGGATGATGTCATGATAATTAATAATTTAATAATATTTAGAGCTCAAAAGGAGGCCGATTCCAATTAAAAGGTGTTTTAGGGGTGTTGGCCCATTTCTCACCTTCCCCATTCGTACCTAACTTTCTCATACCAGTATGGGTTGGGGATTTTGTAGACTCTTAAATTTGAGCCAGATTAAATTTAAACTTAACCTGGTCTATTATATTTTTTAAAGAGCCTAAACCTAATTTGAAGACTTGAATTAAACTATTCCATTCCACAAAAGCCTAAAATTAAATTTATGAAAGAGGTTTGGTCCAAAAATTAAGAGGTTTGGATTCAGTTTGGGTTGGAGAGTGTCCAAGTCATCTTGAGCTAGTGCTCATGTCAATTTGGACACCCCAGATTAACATGAGCTAGGCTCATCTCGATTTAGGGTATAGCTCATGTTGATTTGGATACCCCAGATCAATCCAAATCAACATGAGATGGATCCATGTCGATTTAGGCACTCCAAATCGACATGAATCCAAATTTTGAATGAATTTAGCCAGTTTAGGAATCTAAATTGTGTTTAACTTCAGAATCATTAACCCTAATTGCCACATTATAAATAGAGGGAGCCTAAACATTTGAGAGGGACTTTTAGCGGCTGAATTATTACGGCCACAATAACAAAAGCAAAAAGAAAGATTAGTCAGAGATAGTAGCAACACTAAAGGGGAATTTACAATCAACACCGAGTAATCAACACACCATGCTTAGCCAAAACTCTAGATTGATGCATACAGTAGCTTGGATCAAAATTCTTTCAATTTGGTGGAGCCAACAAATAGATGTTTAGTTTTCTTAACTCTTTAAAATCACAGCCTGTTTCCATTATTTATATTACTTCATATTTATTTCATACATTAAGCTGTTCTTTCATTCAAACTGATATAAATAATTTTATCCATGTGAGCATGCTAATAAGTTAGATTTTCATCGAGTAGCTTAGCCATGTGAATATAAATAACAAAGTTAACCCAGCCAAATTTATATACTCTTTCACAGTAGCTTATTATTCTTTGTCCAGTAGCGTAATTTGCCAACATTTATTTGTTTAAAATTCACAGTAGCTTAGGACTTAATTTAATTCTTCAATTTAATTACCTAAAACCTTATTGGCTTATTTTAAAAAACCAAAAATCTTCAATCATAGTTTTAAAACCCTAATCTTATAAAAACCTAGTTTTCAATATTCAAAACCTTAATTCTAAACCAAGACCCTAATTGTCACCCTAGAACCCTAAAATCATGTTTTTACCTTAAAAACCCTAGTTTGATCACCAAAACCCTAATTGTCATCCTAAAACCCTAAAATCATATTTTTACCTTAAAAACCCTAGCTTTATTTCCAAAACCTTAATTTTTATTTATAGACCCTAATCATATTTTCCAAAACCTTAAAACCCTAATTTAGCATTCTAAATTTTAAGAAACCCTAATTTAACATTCTAAATTTTAAGAAACCCTAATTCATATATTAAAACCCTAGTTTTGCATATCTATTGTTTAATGTAATATTAAAACCTAGATTTGATTATTTAATTTGTTAATGCATGTTTGTGATGGATGATTTATTTTTATTTTTATTTATAATGAATGGTTGAATGCTTTTATTGGTTTATTTTGATTTGAAGAATGTAAGAGGTATGTTTTCACTTTATGGGTACTTCATTTGTTAAGTTCAATGTAAGTTAATTTATTTAAAGTTTTTAATTAATGTAAGAGACATGTTTCCACCAAATGGTGGGTGTCCTATTTTATTTAGTTTTGGACATTGGACAATTGTTGCAAGCGCATATTTTTGTCATGTATGGGTGCCCATTTTTATTTGTTTAGACCTTCTTTGCTTTGATACAATGAATCCTTATTTATTTTGAATTGCATGTAGTATGGATGATATTATAATGCTTAAGAATTTAATAATATTTAGACCTGAAAAGGAGGGCAGCTCCAATGAACTGGGCATTATGGGGGTGCTAGGTCATTCTTACCTTCCCCATACTCACCTAACTTTTTGAACCCATTAGGGGATTGGCGATTCCTTAGGAATCGAGTCATCCACCCCTTTCCTTTTTTTAGCCCATCTGGGTGGCGACTCCATTTTCTCCAATTTTAGGTATGTGTTCTCTAAGTCCTTGAGCCTAACAGTGCCAAAGTTGCAAGAACCATTCCATATGGGAGTGGGGGCAACAATCCTAGCTCATAGTGGTGACTCCATTGGGGATAAGAGAAATTGATTCTGTTGGTCTTTATATTATTTTATTCTTTCTTATTGTGATATTATCCATTGCATCATTTAGATTGCATTGTGTGTGTGAGTTAGAATGCCCTTGTTACCCGTGTTATGTTATATAAGGGATATCATATTTTCACTCAAGGTATGGCATAACTACTCATAGCCTCGTACCATTTGGTATATACCTGCTTTGGGACCCTAAGCTTTTCAATCCAAAGACTAACGCTCATATAATTGGCCTAGTTACTTTCCTTTGGTTTTTTCCCAAATGCTTGTTGTTTGATTTATGATTGATATATCTTAGTTTGAACCATGGCCTATTTATTTTGTTCTTTTTCTAATATGGCCTAATTATAGTTTAAGCCCAAAGTAATTTTAAAGCCCAAAATAATTTTACTCTTCAAAGAACAAAATGATTTTACTCTTTTAAGCCAAAAGACCAAAAATATTTTCTCTTTTTTCAAAGATGGTCTTTGGACATGAAACCTTTTTAGATGGGTCAAGATCCTTTTATACTTCGTGGCCCAAATACAAAGCCTAAAATTCATTTTTAAACAAACTTTTTTTTTTTTACAATGGGCTTTGAAATAAAATTATTTTTCACTTTATTCAAATTACAATTTTTCTTAACTTTCTTCTTAAATGAGCTTACAACTATTTAAGTTAATTATGAAATACTAAAAATCAATTACGGGCCTAATTTATACTAAGAATTGTTAATGATGAGCTTATTGTGGCATGAATCATTAGTTGCTTTTTCAAATAGGAAATATATTTATGATAAAACCTTTAATTTAGTTTTAATCCATAATATAACATAAAAGTTATTTTCAGTTAATCCAATGGATTAAGATTAATTAATAGGAATTATCATAGACTGATTTCTAAGTTTGAAAATACAACTATTGGTTACACCATCCAAGTGAATTTTTTAAAAATAAGATATCACATATTGATATTTTGTTGGCTATATACCTAGGAAAAGAGACTCGCCATTCGTGTGTGGAAGATATAAGGTTGGAATGAATGTCCTAATTATCTTTGTTTATCTATTATCTGTGCATACTTGCATACATGCATACATTCATTGCATTACATGGCATTGATCCTTTATGGCTCGTAGATCTGGAGTATGGTAGTTTAAGAGCCTATGACAATCTAACCTATACCAGTGATGTATAATCCAGCAATGATTCAATCAACTTCTCACTAAAAACAATGGAACCTAAACAGATTCAAAAGATGGTAGATGATGCAATCAACTCCAAAATAGAAGAACTGAATGGGGTCTTAGCTGAGACCATGAAAAGCCAGTTGGCTGTATTATTGTGGAACATTGTTGAAGCATCTGCCAATATTAAGAAACAGAAGGACAAGGGAAAGGCTAAGGTTGGTGAAGTGCCTTTGATGATGACAAAGTGATGATTAATGATGATGATTGGGCTTAGTATTTCTAAGATTCTCAAGATAAGAAGAAAGAAGCGAAGAAGACAACTATGGAAAAGGCTGAAACTTCAGATGTCAAGAAGATGATTGCTGATTTAGAAAAGATGCTTGAAAAGAAGCCAAAGACTGAGGAGGTATCAATTGTAGACAAGTTATTTAAGTAAGATGAAGAAGTCCCTTACAAGCTCAAAATGCCTTCTTTCGCTAAGTACAATGGTTTATGAAATCCTCACTTGCATGTTAAGCAGTACTTCACTGCCATGCAGTTCAATCGAGCTATTAAATCCCAAACTCTGAGGTGTTTTATGCTTTCTTTAGACCCTATTGTGCAGAATTGGTTTAATACTCTAGAAGAAAGTACCCAAAAAGATTGCGATATGTTGTACAAAGCCTTTATTCAACAATATGGGTACTATAACATCCTAAAATTTTTGAAAATTTCTAAATTTTGGAAAATTTGATAAAATAAATTATAATTTAAAAGGATAAATTAAATTAATGGTTTTAAATGAAAAATGAAGGGATTTTAAATGAAAAAGTGCAATATATATGTGATAGATATGCAAAATATACATAACATATATAAAAGTCAACACTTTTAAAAGAAAAGAGTATTTTGGTAATTAAATCTTATAAATTCAAAATTAATAAAATAATTCAAAAATAAATTATTTTTGAATGGAAGAGGAAAATTAGTACTTTTAATTTATTAAATAAATAAATAATTAATTAATTATTAAATTATTTTAATATATATATATATGTATGGTTTAAAAGAAAAGATGAAAAGGAAAAGAAATATAAAAAGTCTTCTTCTTCTTCTTCTCTTTCCTCTAGGGCAAATTCCATGGGAGCTTGAAGTCAAGAATTTGATTCTTCCATACTCCATAAATTGAAGGATTTAACAAGTTTCAAGTGGATTTTTGGTGATTTCCACCAAAATTAGTAAGTTTCCATCTCTTTTCTTTGAATTCCATTGAAGATTGTATTATGTGAGTTTTTGAATTTTGATGTATTATGTTATAATTATTGGAATTGGTGTGTATGATGTTATTTTGGGTAGTTAACAATGATTTTAAGTTTAGATTGAAGAGATGATGGAGTTTGGATAAAGAATGGTGAAGAGAGAGAATTTAGGGTTATGGATTTTTGGGGTTTTGAAAACATGAACTTTAATTGTGCAAATTGGTTCTAAATGAGTTGTTTTGATTCATAAACAAGTATTTTAAAGTCAAATATTGGATTTGGTGGTGTTGGGTTGGAGTTTGAGAATGGAAGTGGAGGTTCAGGGTTTTGGAAAAGTGATTTTCCAAAGTGGTTGAATTGTGTGATTTTATTTGTTTAAGCATGTTGTTTAGTGTTAAAAGTGATGAATATAAGCTTGGAATGAGTAATGGATTGTGTTGGAATGGAAAACCTTCAATGGGGGAAGGTTATGCCATTTTTGAGATTTTGTGTATAAGAGTGTATTTTTATAATATAAATGATTTAAATGTATTAAAATATGTTTTTAATAATATAAATAAACTTAAAACACTAATTTAATTGTAGTAGAATGGAATTCCAATGTTGAAGTAAGGAAAGGCTAAATTTTTGAAAATTTGTAGGAGTGATGTGTAATTATGGTTTAATGTTGGAAATGCCATTAAATGTGATACTAAATGATTATTTGCTATCACATTTGGTTTAGGAAATAAGGGAGGTTGATTTGCTTCATCCAAGTGGTGAAGGGCAAGTTGGAAAGATTGGATTGGAGGTTGTTTTAAGCTTGCTTTGGGTTGCTAGTGGAGGTATGTACAAACTTTGAATATAATGTTTATATTTGCATAACATTTGGACTTAACACATTTTGGTTGAGAAATGTGTTAAGCTACTTGGTTCATAGATTGAGTATGAATAATATGCTATGACATTTGTAATGTCATATATGTGTTAAATGCATTGTGAAAAGCCATTGATAATGGCTAAATTGTGTAAAATGTGAAATATGCATATTATGTGAAAATACCCAAAGTAATTGGGTAATGTATTGTGAATGTGATGAGATCATTTTATACCTATTTTTAGTATGAATTTCTATGTGTTTTTTGTTAATGTTTCATTTGATTTTTGTTTTAAAGTTGGTTTTAAGTGTTTGTTTTAGGTTAAAGTGGAAAAACTCCCTTGGATGATCAAAATAATGAAGAAAGAGCATGAATCAAGCAAGACATGGCCAAGCCAAAGTAAGCTTGGCCGTGTCACTCAAAAGAAGTGCATGACAATAGCTGACACGCCCAAGAGACACGGCCAAGCCACTGGCCGTGTCTCACCCAAGGAACAAAACCAGAAAAGAAAAGAAAAGAAGGCAGAAGCTGACATTGGCAGGTGACACGCCCAAGCCAGTGGCCGTGTCACATGACATGGCCACAGGCTTGGCCGTGTCCCATCCTAAGCCAAAGAAACCAAGCAAAGAAGGAAAGAAAAGAAGCAGAAGCTGACACCATCACATGACACGACCAAGCCACTAGCCCTGTCACATGACACGGCCAGAAGCTTGGCCGTGTCACTCCTTGAAACCAAAGAAAGAAATTGACAAGTTGGCAAGCAGAAGGTGACACACTCAAGTGACACGGCCAAGCCACTGGCCGTGTCACATGACATGGCCAGGAGCTTGGCCGTGTCACCCCATGAGACCAAAAAGAAAAGAAAGAAAGGAAGAGAGGTAGTGATGGACACGGCCAGCTAGCTTGGCCATATCCAAAAGAAAGATGAGAGACACAGCCAAGCCACTCATGGCTTGGCCGTGTCACCATGGAACCTTGACTTCTCTTGTACCAGTTGTGGACAAAGTGGGGGACAAGGGTATTGTTTTTGCCAAAAGTAATATTAAACAAAGAGAATGTGGGGAACAAGGGAGAGTGGTGTGAGTTGGAAGGCATAGCTTGAGCTTTGGAGGGAAATAAAAAGAGAAGAAGAGGGAGCCTTAAGGGAGTGCTGGGAGGTTTTTGCAGGAGGCAGAGAATAGAGACAGAGAAGAGAGGTTTGAGAGGAGGAGGCTTGGGCATTCACGTTGTGGGCAAGGAGAGAGTGACACTTTCCTTGACTCTTCATCTTCATCCTCCATTTCTATCCTCTCCACCATCTCCTTCTTCCATTGGCAGCTCCTGGAGATTGAAGAAGCTACATTAAAAAGGGTTTTTCTATTGTCTCTTTTATTTCATTTTAATGTTATTGTTGTTGTTGTGGTTGTATTAAGAGTATTGAATATGAACTAATTCATTCTCTATCTAGATATTGATGAACCCTAGCTTATTTGTATGATTGAATAATTTTAATTGATGGAGTTGTTTTATTCTTATGATGCTTAATGATTTATTTCCAATTGATAATAACATGCTTATTGATTGGTTGCCATTTTCATATTATTGACTTGAGAAAGCTTGATATGAATTGAATACTCATAAGAGTTGAGGATTGATTGGAGTACTAGAGATAGACTTACAAGATCCTTTGGTTTATAGTTCCTTGTCCTTAATGCAAGATCTATTTAATTATGTTTGAGAAGAGATTTCGGCACTCTACTTAGTGATTAGGGATTAATTCACTCGAGAGAGGTTTTAGTCTAAGTTAGAGGAATGCCAACTCAACTCTATCATGTGATTTAATTGAATAGATTGTGGCTAGGGGGATTCAATATCTGGATAGTATTTTTATCATCAAACCTTTTTACACAACAATAATTTTATCTTTGCTTTGATTTATTTAAGTTAATTGTTTTTAATTACAAAACTCATCACAACTATTGATTTGCTAAACAACAGTTAAGATTTGCACTAGTACTTGACCTTGTCCTCAGTGGAACGATAACTCACTCACTACTTTATTACTTGGGCGACTCGTGCACTTGCGGTATTGCTATAGCGTAGCTCGCGCGCACTAGAATGCAAAAATGAGATATGTGGAATAATGAAATGAGTTGATATTGATAAAAATGAGAAAAGTGAGAAAAGTGAGAAAAATGAGAAAGATGTGAAAAATGAGAAAAGTGTGAAAAAATGTGAAAATAAGGCAATGTGCCTAGATTGAATATGTGACAAAGAGAAAGAGATTAATAATGAGAAAAATGAATAAATTGTGTGTCTAGTATGTTATTCAATTTTCAGAGTTTTGGGTTTGGTGGCATGCCTATGATTGAATTTCTCATGAGTTGCCCAACTTGAATTTCCACTCTCTTCAATGATTCCTCCAAAGAATCAAACCTCTCATTGCTCCCTTCCTGATTTTGAGTGTTAATTTGAAGGTAAGCATTCAAATCATCTTCCACTGTGGATTTTTCGAATGGATTTTGATTTTGTGCGCTAGTTTGAATGAAGGCATTCAAACTATCTTCCAAAGTGGGTTCCTTAAGGTGATTTTGATTTTGCGCACTAGTTTGAATGAAGGCATTCAAACTATCTTCTAATGTGGGTGGCTTAAGGTACTCTTGATTTGAATATTGTTCTTGAGAGTAAGGATTTCTTTGGTAAGGTTGAAAGAAATTTTAAGGTGGAATTTGCTGTTGATTTTCCCAAGAAAAATTTGGGTGGCTTCCCAAGCTTGAATTATAAGGTTTGGGATATGGGTCATTTCCACCCATGTTCTGGAAACTTTCATAGGCATATTCTTCCTCTTGCCTCTCTTGGTATTGTCCATAACCAAATGAACACATGTTTGCACTATGTCCTGCAATGCCACATGCTGAACATACTTCACGAGTAGGCATAGGTGTTCTTCTTCTTGCATTTAGCATCTTAAGTTGGTTCATTAATTCTGCTAATTGCCATGCCATGTCAGAGTCAGGGTTATCATCATAAACCCCTACGTACCTTGAAAACTGTATATTTACAAAAGGTACTCAACAATTTAATGAAAAAAAATAACAAACAAAATTCAAACAAAACAAACAAACAATTAAAAGAAAATAAACAAACAATTAAATTGTAAAGAAAAATCAAACTATCACTACTTAAACAGCCTTCCCCGGCAAAAATAAAAAGAACAACACTTAGTAATTTAAAGAAAATAGACAACCGAGTAAATAAATAAAAAAAAATCAAACTATTACTACTTCGATAGCCCTCTCCGGCAACGGCGCCAAAAACTTGTTGTGCTCAAATTAAGTACTACTACAAAGCATCACTCGCAAGTATACGAGGTAGCTGTAGCAAAGGTGATCGCCCCAAGGTCGTTTCCCCAAGAAGGTGTGGTTCATAATAGCTTGATTGAGAAATTATTTAAACGTGAGAGTTTGTTGTGTTGGAATGTAAAAGAACAATTTAAACCTAAGATTAAGGAGTGTAGGGTTGATGTATGAAAGTTGTACAAGATCAAATCGATTCTTGGGAAGGTGCCTAGAGTCATAGGTCCATTCAATCAAAGCTCAATTCTCAATTATCCATTAACATAACCTTGTAATTAATTTGTTCCTTAAGGTTAATTAGTCAATTACCAATCCATTAGTTCTCACATTCATGAATTAACAATGACCAATTCTTTTACATTACCAAATTTCTATCATTCATAGGGTGGTCGATTATATAGTTCCGATATCGAATTTCACCTCTCGGTCCGTCATCCAATATTCAAAGATCAATAGGTAGCTAATCTATCAACCTAGCATTTAATGCAATATAATAAACCAATCAACAAGGAACATCAATGGAAATATCAAATCAAGACATTCAACCAAATATACTACAAACCCTAGGCATGGGTATTTAGCTCAACATCATCAATTTATAACATTCATTCAACTCAATATAAAACAAATACAAATTGTCTATTGCAATATCAATCTCTTAATACAACAACAACAATATAGAAATGAATTAAAAGAGAGAATAGAAAAACCCCTTGTGAAGATGCCAAGAGTAGGATTGCTAGTCTTCCTCCTAGCTCCACTTGATGTATGATGAAGAACTCAAGCCCTCTTCAATGGTTGATTCCCCTTTGCAATATGGAATGGAGCTTTCTCAAGTCACAAACTCTTCAATTGATTTTGCCTTTGGAAGATGGAATGGAGCTTTCTCAAGTCACCAAACCTTTCAATGAAGCTTCTTCAACCTTCAAGAGCTTGTTAACCCAATTTATCCAAAAGAACCTCAAAGATCTTATCAATGGAAGATAGAGAAGGTGGAGAGGATGGAAATGGAGATAAAGATGAAGGGACAAGGGAGAGTGTCACTCTCTCCCTCTCCCAAACGTGTAGCAAAAAATTTGGCTCCGAGAACCAAAAAGCTTCCCCACTATTTCTTTGTTTAGTATTTCTTTTGGCAAGCACAAGGCATTATCTCCCACTCTGTCCCCCACTTCGTGCAAAAGAATTCAAATGTTTTAGGTGTGACATGGCCAAGCCAAGAGTAGCTTGGCCGTGTCTCTTATTTTCCTTTAGGACACGGCCAAGCCATCTGGCCGTGTCCTTCACTGCCCTTTTTCTTTCTTTCTTTTTTCTTCCTTTTCTTTTGGTCTCAAGGGGTGACATGGCCAAGCTTGTGTCCATGTCATGTGACACGACCACTAGCTTGGCCGTGTCATATGGGTGTGTCCACTACTGTCTCTTGTCTTTCCTTCTTTACTTGCTCCCTTGTTCTTTGGCATGAAATGGGACACGACCAAGCTTGCAGGCCGTGTCATGTGACACTGTCAGTGGCTTGGCCGTATCACTGAGTGTGTCTCTTCTTGCTTCTTCATTTTTGCTCTTCTTTTCTTGGTTTCTTTGGTTTTGCTCCTTGGATGAGACATGGCCAGTGGCTTGGCCGTGTCTCTTGGCCGTGTCAAGCTTTGCCATCACCATTCTTTGAGGGACGCAGCCAAGCTTGATTTGGCTTGGCCATGTCTTGCTTGGTTCATGCTTTTCTTGCATTGTTTTGATCTTCCAAGGGTGTTTTTGCACCTAAACCTAAAACAAACACTTTAAACACACTTAAAACAAAAATCAATTAAAACATTAACTAAAAACACATAAAAATCATACTGAAAACTAGTACAAAGTGATAAACAGTTAGTGAAGTAGGCTTTAATGATGACAAAGTGATAATTGATGATGATGATGATTGGGCTTAATACTTCCAAGATCCTTAAGATAGGAAGAAAGAAATGAAGGTTATGAAGAAGCCTGCGGAGAAAATAGAAACTGTTGATGTGGAAAAGTTGATTGCTGATTTGGAAAAGAAGTTCACAAAGAAATTTAAGGCTGAGGAGGCATCTGAGGTGGACAACCTATTTGAATAAGATGAAGAAGTTCCACACAAGTTTAAGATGCCTTCTTTCACTAGGTTTGTGTTTTATTAGTTTTTGTCATAGAATTGTATCTTATTTATTATGATGATTATTGTTTTATGTAGGTATTTTGGCAGCTTTAATCTGTTTATTTAGTATTTTCATCATTTTTGGTAGTTTTAATTTATTTCAGTGTTTATGTCATTTTTGTTATAGTTTTTAGTTTGGTGTTTATTTGTTGTTGGTTAATGTTTATTTGATTCTTGTTTAAAGTTTATTTAAGTGTTTATTTTAGGTTAATATGCAAACATCATCTTAAGGGCAAAACCAAAGAACCAAGAGAGAAGGAAAATTTGGGCAGTGACTGACACACTCAGAGGACACGGCCAAGCCACTGGCCGTGTCACATGACACGGCTAGGAGACTTGGCCGTGTCCCATACTAAGACAAGGAAGAAGACCAAAAGGAAAGAGAGTAAAGAACGAAAGATCAGAAGGTGACACACTCAGGGGACACGGCCAAGTCACTGGCCATGTCCCTCCAAACACACCAAACACGGCCAAGCTTGGGTGAGCTTGGCCGTGTCACACTTAACTCCAAAGAAGAAGAGATGAAAATCACACAAAAGCGGACACATTCAGTAGACACGGCCAAGCCACTGGCCGTGTCACTCCATAGACTAAAGGAGTGGAGTTTTAAGCGAGGTTTCATATAAATAATATGATTAGTGTTTTAATTTAGAGAGAGGGGATCAGCCGTCAAACATAACTTAGGTTTTCCATATTTTATTTTCTTGGATTTTTTATTACACTTCGATAAAAAACAGTCTAGATTAAATTTGTTTTGGCCATTGCGACATTCTTCTAGCAAAGATCTGATCAAGAGATTCTTCAGAAGCTAAAGGGAGTTTGTAATTTGGTTTTGTTCTCAAACTTTATCTCTTAAGTTTCATTGGAATTGTATTCATGAATTCTATTATGTCTAAACTGATTTCTTTGAATTTTAATGAGATGAATATGTTTGATATCATTATGAACTAATTTGATCTAGTTTAGGGTTTGTATGGAACTACTATGATTGTATGAATTGGTTATTGCTCTTAACTGAATTTATTTCTTTAGCCTTGATTGAATGGATTACTATTAATATATAATTGATTGGCCACCAATTATGTGTTTTAGGTATTGGATGAAGGATTGAGAGATGAAGTCTAATGCTAGAACAATTCAATTAGGGACTTAGGTGAATTAGAAATATAACCTAATAAAGGGATTATTTCAATTGTAACAAGATTACTTGAAAGAGGTTTGAATGCGAGAGCTTATTTCCTTGATTTGATTAATTAAGTTACTTGAGATCTAATCTTTGAAATTAAATTGGTTGAGAGGAATAATCATTCATACATATAAGTTAGTAGAGAAGTGCAAACCCTAGACCTTTCTATTAAGTGAATCAATATATCAGCTCAGTTTACTTTTATTCTTTTAAATTTCAATTGATCTGTTTTCATTAGTTTTTAGCAATTTAAATTTATTGATAATTTATTATTTGCAATCTGATAATCAATTAGCTTATCTAGCTTCCTTGTGAGACGACCTTGGGGCGATCACCTTTACTATAACTACCTCGTATACCTGTGAGTGATGCTTTAGTAGAACTTAATTCGAGCGCAACAAGTTTTTGGCGCCGTTGTCGAGGAAGTTAATTGGCGTAATTGTTTATTAGGCATAAATATTTTAGATTATTTTTCATTGTTTACTTTTGATTTTATTTGTCTTTTTCTTTTAATAATTCTTTCTTTCCAGAAATTTTGTTTATGCAAGGCAAGAGATCACTCGGAGGAGAGCTATATCTAGTTATTCCAGAAATTTAGAGAGTGAAAAGGAGCAGAGAAGAGTTTGAACTATACACCGGATTTGATACAGAGGAGGACACTTCTGATTTTGAGTCGGATACTGCACAATCTACCAATATGGGAGAAGAAAGGCAAAGAACTATGAGAGATTTTGCTAGACCTGTCATTGGAACTTCCACATCTTGTATAAGATTGACGGATGCAGCAAGAAATTATGAGTTGAAGAACATCCATTACAACATGCTGCCATCATTCTATGGAGTTCCAAATGAAGATCCTTTAAACTTTATTTTGGATTTCTATTCCACCCTTAACACTTTTCCATTGGGAGGACTAACAAAGGACCAGTTGAGGATGAGATGCTTTTCGTATACATTGAAGGATAGGGCAAAGAGCTGGCTTATGATGTTGCCTGAAAATTCTTTGACAACTTGGGAGCAAGTTTATAACAAGTTTATGGGCAAGTTTTATTCACATAAGAAGACAGCTGAATTGAGAGGGAAAATAGCTACATTCTCTCAATTTGAAGGAGAGCCATTTCATGAGGCTTAGGACAGATTTAAGATGTTATTGATCCAGTGTCCACACCATCACTACCCACTTCAACTTCTGAATCAGTTTTTCTACGATGGTCTAACCTAGCAATTTCAGAACATTGTTGATAATGTAGCTGGGGGAGCTATGGGAGAAAAGACAGCCGATGAAACTTATGAAATTTTTGAAATGTTGGGAGCTAATTCTCAACAGAAAAGTGTAAGAGGAAGAAGTAAACAGTGAGATGGTTAATCAGATAGCTGAACTGACAAGGCAAGTGCAGATGCTGAACATGAAGAACAATACTTCTTCATCCACTCAAGAAGTGTGTGGAATTTGTGGGACTTTCGGGCATGGAGCAAATATATGTCCCTCCGCATATAAGTCTTATGGTAATGAAGCTGAGCAAGTCAATGCTATGGGGGGATATCAACCAAGGGCCCGAAATGATCCTTATGCAAATACTTATAATCCTGGTTGGCGGAATCATCCAAATTTTTCCTCGGCAACAAATAACTCTCAACAACCTTTCCATTTGCTCCAGAGACAAAACCAACCGCAGGGTCAATCTTCAAATCAAGTGCAGCCTAAGAGAGAAAGTTTGGAGGATAGTTTACAGGCCTTTATCCAAGTCAGTGCTAAGAATCAAGAGATGACTAACAAATGGCTAGATTCATTATAAGCATCTTTTAAGAAAGTGGAGACTTAAGTGGGACAACTTGTACAACAGATGCAGATTCAACAAAAAGGAAAATTTCCAAGTCAACCTGAGCAGGCACAATCAGTGACTGTTCTTAGAAGTGGCAAGGTAATTAACAATAATGTTGAAAATAATTCTGTGAGTACAGGTGATCAAGAGAACAAAAAGGAAGGAGAACCAGAGAACAAAGGTACTGGAGAAAGATCAATGGAGAAATCCCCTTCAGCGGATTTACACAAGGCAAGTAATCCTTACTGGCCACCTATACCATTCCCCAGCATGTTGAAGAATGATAAACAAGATAAGCAATTTTCAGACATCTTCAACATGCTGTCTAAGGTAAGTATTAACTTACCCTTACTTGAAGCAATAAAGAACATGCCAGCTTATGCCAAATTCTTCAAGGAACTGAACACCAAGAAAAAGAGGTATGAGCCAAATGAAAAGGTGATAGTGTCAGAGGTAGCTAGTGCTGTTTTGCAGCATAAACTACCTCCGAAACTAATGGATCCTGGTAGTTTCATAATTCAAATTACTATGGGTAATGGAAAGGGAACTGATGGCATGTATGATTTAGGAGCCAGTGTAAATTTGATGCCTTATTCTGTGTACCTTGAATTAGAACTGGGGGAACTTAAACCTATAAAAATGGTGTTGCAATTAGCTGACAGATCTCTTAGATTCCTGAAAGGGGTTATAGAAGATGTGTTAGTTAAGGTTGGTGGGTTGATATTGCCTGTGGATTTCATAGTTCTTGACATGGAAGGAAGTAACCCTACACCATCCGTACACACTATTCTACTGGGTAGGCCTTTTATGGCGACTACCAACACCTTGATAGATGTTAAAAATGGTAAATTGTCAATGACTGTCTTAGGACAAACGGTTGAATTTTCTATTTTTAACACTTCTCCCATTCCTACAACTGCATTATATGAGGATTGCTATTTAATTGATTGTATTGATGCAGTTGTTTCAGATGTTTTCTTGCAGACAGGTTCCTCGGATAAATTGGATCTGGCACTGACCTTAGATGGTGGTTTGGATATTTTTGATTCAGAAATAGCCAGTTGCCTTGAGACATTAGAGAGTGCTGAAATAGAGGAACTTAAGGAGGATCCAGTTTGTGAACTTCCCTCCATCCAAAAAGAAGAGAAGAATCCTTCACTTGAGTTAGAGATGAAAGAATTACCTAAAAAATCTGAAATATGTGTTTTTAGGAGATCACAACACCTTACCTGTGATAATATCTAGCGAACTTAGTGAAGGGGAGGAGATGAGGTTGGTGAGTGAGCTAAAAAGATTGAAAAGAGCCATAGGTTGGGAATTGAGTGACATCTAAGGTATTAGCCCTTCAATGTGCATGCATAGAATCACTTTAGAAGAGGGAGCTAAACCTATGAGGGAGACCAAAGGCGCCTTAACCCAAACATGAGTGAAGTGGTTAAGAAGGAAGTGCTCAAATTGCTTGATGAAGGAGTGATATATCCAATAGCTAATAGTGAGTGGGTGAGCTCAGTACATGTAGTGCCCAAGAAATCTAGAATCACTGTGGTGAAAAATGAAAATAATGAATTAGTTCCTACTAGGACTACTACTGGGTGGAGAATGTGTATCGATTATAGGAAGTTGAACAATGCAACAAAGAAAGACCATTTTCCTCTTCCTTTTACTGATCAGATGTTAGATAAACTTTCTGGACACTCACATTATTGCTTTTTGGATGGACTTTCAAGTTATTATCAGGTGCCGATATCACTAGAGGACCAATCCAAGACTACTTTTACTTGCCCTTTTGGGACTTATACATTTCGGCGTATGCCATTTGGCTTGTGCAATGCTCCTGCGACTTTTCAGAGATGCATGATGTCTGTCTTCACAGACATGATAGATGATTTTATTGAGGTATTTATGGATGACTTTTCTGTTTTTGGTAGTTCTTTTGATAATTGCCTCAATAAACTTGTTCTTGTGCTTGAGAGATGCATTGAATGTAACCTTACTTTGAGTTGGGAAAAGAGTCATTTCATGGTTACTCAGGGCATTGTATTAGGTCATGTTGTGTCAAGTAAAGGGATTGAGGTGGATAAGGCCAAGGTAGAATTGATTGCTAAATTACCCCCACCTACCTCTGTTAAGGGAATAAGAAGTTTTCTAGGGCATGCAGGTTTTTACCGGAGGTTTATTAATGATTTTTCCAAAATAAGCCAACCATTGTGCCATTTGCTGGGAAAAGATGTTCCATTTGAATTTACTGCACAATGCATGCAAACCTTTAATTCCCTTAAGGAAAAACTGACTAGTGCACTGGTAATAGTAGCTCCTGTTTGGTCTTTACCCTTTGAAATCATGTGTGATGCCTCTAATCATGCAGTAGGAGCTGTTCTTAGGCAAAGGGTTGATAAATTTTTGAGAGTAATATATTATGCTAGCTTGACCCTGATAGTGCGCAAATGAATTACACAACAACTGAAAAGGAAATGTTAGCTGTTGTTTTTGCCTTAGATAAGTTTAGAGCATATTTAATTGGGTCGAAAATTATTGTGCATTCTGATCATGCAGCTCTAAAATATCTTTTAACAAAACAACATGCTAAACCTCGCTTAATTAGATGGGTGTTATTACTGCAAGAATTTGATTTTCAAATCAAGGATACTAAAGGAAGTGAGAATGTTGTAGTTGATCATTTATCTAGATTACCCTTCTTTAGTGAAAATCTTGCATCTGATAGCATTCATAAAAATTTAGAAGCATTTCCTGATGAGCAGCTGTTTGTGGTAATTGATGCACCTTGGTTTGCAGATATTGCTAACTATCTTGCTTATGGTATGTTGCGTTCTAACATGTCATTTCAGGAAAAGAAAAGGTTTTTGCATGTGAGTAAATTTTATTTTTGGGATGAACCTTACCTATTCCGGATTTGCAAAGATGAGATAGTTCACAGGTGTGTATCTGAGGAAGAACAACTGAGTATTCTTAAATTTTGTCATGACCTTCACTGTGGTGGTCATTTTGGAGGGAGGAAGACTGCAGAAAAGGTGCTTCAAAGTGGTTTTTACTGGCCTAATCTATTCAAAGATGCTCAAGAGTATTGTAAGCATTGTGATCGCTGTCAAAGAGTGGGAAACATTGGGAGGAGGAGCCCCTTCAATCTTATATTGTTGTTGAACTGTTTGATGTGTGGGGAATAGACTTCATGGGTCCTTTTCCCAAGTCTTTTGGTTATGAATATATTTTAGTTGCTGTTGATTATGTTTAAAAATGGGTGGAGGCAATCCCCACCCGTACTAATGATGCTAATGTGGTTGTTAATTTTGTGAAGGAAAATATTCTTAGCAGATTTGGCACGCCAAGAGTGATAGTCAGTGATGGGGGAAGTCATTTCTGCAACAAACCTTTTGAGAAATTAATGTACAAATCTGATGTGAAGCACAAGGTGGCGACCCCATACCATCCACAGACTTCTGGACAAGTTGAAACATCCAACAAGCAAATAAAAGGAATTCTGGAGAAAACAGTCTACTTATCAAGAAAGGATTGGGCGAGTAGATTGCATGATGCATTGTGGGCATATCGGACTGCTTTCAAGACTACTTTGGGTATGAGTCCATACCGATTGGTTTTTGGTAAGGCTTGTCATTTACCAGTAGAGTTGGAGCACAAAGCATATTGGGCAAATAATATAATGACATGTAATGTTGTGAAGTATGATATGATTACAATACATAAGTAAATTATTGAAAAGAAATGTGGCCTGAGAAGCTATGCTGAAAGATGAGATTATGAAAGTACAATATGACATGTAATATGTATATGGATGTGGACATTGTGAGTATTATTTTATGAATGTTCTAATAAGTCATGGAATTGTGGTTTGTGTTAATGATATATGTGTATATGTATATAATTATGATATTAGTGAAAATATATGAAAAGTGTAACTGAAAATGGAAAACATGATAAGAAAATAATGATACACGAAGTTAATATATGAGTATGATTTTCTGTAATGTATGTTTATAATATTTATTTATACTACTAAGCTTTCGAGCTTAGCGCAGTTGTGTAAATCGCACAGGTGAGTAGATGATTGATCCGGGAGTCAAAACGTTATGCCACGAGAAGGGTAAGAGTATTTCGAGACCAACTAGAGAATGGTGCATACATGTACAATTTAATTATGTTGTATTTTGATAAAAATGTATATATACATAAGTGAAATTTGGAAAAGACAAGTTAAATTATATATATGTAATATCATCAAAAGTATAATGTTTTGGGTAAATGTTCTTTAAATCAAATGTATTATTGTTTGGAACTAAGGTAAAGGTTTTAAACTGTAATGAATAGTGACATCCTTATACTTTATATATGTACTGTATGTATACAAGGTATATGTATAGTACTTATATAGAGTATAGGGGTGTTACAATTATTTTGGTATCAGAGTTTAGGTTTGAGATTCTTGGCCTAAGTAGATTTAAAAAGAAAAGAGGAAAATTTTTGAAAAGTGAAATTTGTGATACATGTATATGCATTAACACCTAGGTTGGTCTCGGATGTGGCATTATGTGATTTGTAGTATATCTAAATTATATGAGATGGATGATAGTGTGTGAATGAGGTTTTGCATGAAAATGAAATTAGAAAAAAAAAATTATTAAGATTTAATTAAGTACTCTTTTCTCTAAAATTTGGATCTCTTTATTATTTGGAATGCTAGAAGGAGAAAATATTGTTCGATTGTTAAAAAGGATAAATATAATATTAAATTGAAAAAAGTATGGTGGAGTATTAAGTGAGTTGATCGGTATAGACAAAGTGTGACAATTTAAGGTTTGGGTATGCAAAGTTAAGGTTTTTAAAATAAGGGATGATGTTGGTTAACGTAAGGAGATATAATGGTGTTGTTTGTATTGTTGTTTTAATGCAACCATTGTGATTTTAATGTTAGAAATGTAATATGCTTAAGTTTTGTTAAAGCTAATGTTAATGGTAGTAATATGTGAAATTTGGATTTTTGAAATGAGCTTTAATAATTGTGAAAATGATATGTCTTGATGTTACATGATGGTATATATATAAAATGTTTTTAAAGTTAATATTAAGAAAACGAGATTAGTAAATTGAAGTTTAGGTAAAGTAGTAAGTTGAGAGTTTAGAGTTTTAATGGAATTTTGATGAGGATTATTTAGATATTGACAGTTTAATATATATTAAGCATATGAGCTGAATGAATATTATTGCATAAGAAAGTACTATGAATTGGGTAATGTGATTGATAATATGAAAATTTATTTTGAAATAAAGGGAAAATGACTAAACAAGTGAAAATGAGTTACCTTAAGTAATTGGGCTGGAAATGATGAAAATGGATATAAAGGGTATATTAAATGCATTTAAAAACAAATGTGATAGAGATGTCACATTGGAAATGTGACTAAGATTTATGTGAAGTGTTATTATGGTTAGAGTGTATATATCTGTTGAATTGATGAATAACTTAAGTCATGTTAAAAGAATGAGAATGATAATGTTCAATGAAAAGTAATAAACGTTAAATTTGTGTAGATTATATACAAAAGAGGAATTAAATATAATTGCATGATTATGTGTATACATGTATAGGATATGTGAGATGAGTTTTTCGATATGAATGTAATTGTAATATGTAAGAAATGTGGAAAGTAAGTCACATTATGAATGTGACCTATGAATGTGTATGTGGTATAACTACTTGGCTAGTGGTATTGAGAATGATATTGCATGTATTAGTGGACTTAAGAGATATTAGATTTTGATCTGCGCAGAGCTAGATTATGTGACGAAATTGAGAGTGAGAATGGACTCGAGTAAGACTGGACGGTGAAATTGTTATGGTAATAACTGAACTTGACTGTCATATAAAGTTTTGGGCCCAAAGTACATGCGTGTGGAAATGTTCTATGTATATGTGTATAATAAGAGATTGTAAGGAAAAAGGGGAAGTATAATGTATGAAAATTTTTAGAAGAGATAGATTAGAAATGGAGTAACAAATGGAAATTGTGTAAAATTTGCATATGATCGAATATGTATATGTAAGAGATGTTAAAGGTAATATTATTGAAACATGAGTTAGGCTAATGATGATCATATAATCGAGTGCAAATTGTTTTGAAACGGAGTTGAAATGTGTTAACTCTTGGTATAGCAAAAGTTTAGAGAATAAATATGTAATAACTGCAATACAAACTTAGCATTGTAATTGGAAATGTTTGAAAAAGAATAATAGAAGGGCAGAATTGATTAATAAGCCTTAGGCGTGACCATTAAAATACTGTGACATATGTCTGGTTTAGTATATTTGGCTGGTTAGTTTTGTTATCCACATATTTGGGCCTGAGATGACATGACCGTAATATAGTTTTGGTGAGATTGATAATTATGCTTCAAGAAACATGGTCAAGAGTTATGATTGGTAAAGTTGTACCTTATAATTTTAAGGCAGAAATTTGTTTATAATTATAGAAGGTATGGAAAAAGAAGAGAACTGTGAAAATGTTTTGAGTTATGGATAATGTGATAGAAAAGGGTGATTATGGAAATATAGTAACGGTATGAAAATGTGAGGAGATGTTAAATGGGAGAAATTATAAAATGTGATTGAGAGTTATATTGAATAAGTTGATGGAAATAATGTTTAAGAGACTGAACTACGGGTAATAAATATGGTATGAAATAATCATGAGACTTATGTGAAAATTGTATTAAGATAATAGAAAACAAAATATATGAATATTGAAAAAGAATTTAAAGTGATTTGTTATAATTAATCATAATTTCATAAAGTTGAAAAGATGGATCAAAAGAGATTAGAATTTGAATATAAATTTGACCTAATAGAGTTACGTCTTATATTGAAATTTAATGATAAATTTAAATAAGTTAATTGTTGGCTTGAGTCGAATAAGATTGAAACGCTGGTATATTGTGACAGATAGATCCATTGATCTAGATTTCGCTAAGATTGCGAATCATTATTTAGATTTAATATGTATAGTTGGACTAAGAGTATAAGATATATGTGATAATGTGTGTGATGTAATATTATGATATGTGGATGGACATGAATGAGTTAAGATATAACAGTTGTAAATGATAATAAAAGGAAAAAGGTTGAATATCTATAAAGTACGTTTAAAGGCATTGTATTAATATTAATGTTAAGTGAGAAGCATGCTAAAGAAGGAATTAAGTGTATGAAAAATAAGAATATTATTATAAATTAAGATTTGATAAATGTCTATTCTGAAAGTGATTGTAGTGACGAGATAATCAATATTAAGATATAAATCAATGATTTTTAAGGTTAAAGTTAAGAGAGTATTTATAAAGAGATGAAGTGATAAAATATCTTGAATGTAATAGATGGACGAAGTATATGTATATTATAAGATGATCTGATTCTTGTATAAAGATAAATTAATTGGGAATGTAATGAGTTATTTTGAATGCTTGGTTAAGAAAGTAATAAGATATATAAATATATATAATGATGAGTTATGAAATTTAGAGAACATGATTGACTCTAAGGGGGAGAGTAGAAGTTATGTGATTTGATGACATAATAACTTAATAATATAATTAACTTCATATGAAAGTTAAGATGGTATTTTGTTAAGAATAGATTGTTACTGTACTGGATAATTTCGAGGACGAAATTATTTAAGGGGGAGAGAATTGTAATACCCCGATTTTGGTGTACATTGGAATAGTAGTTGTGAGAAGATATGTTGGTAAAATATGTAATGAAAATATTATAAGAGATAGATGTATATGAAGGATGATATGTATATATGGTATTTGAAAAATATGGGAAATATAAATACAATATATAAGAGATATACATATAGCAACATATACATCACATATACATGATGTATATATTGGTGTAGGAAAAGCAAGTTGTAATAATAATAATAATAATAATAATAATAATAATAATAATAATAATAATAATAATAATAATAACAACAACAACAACAAGAGAAAAAGAAGAAAAGGAAGTCAAAGGGAATGACAAGTGTGTGGTGGAGAATTTTTAAGGGATTTAATTATATTAATATATATATAAGATAAGAGTGAAAAAGGAAAAAAAAAAGATCTTCTTTCTTTCTTCTTCTTCTTCTTCTTCTTCTTCTTAAACGTAGGAGAGAGAGAGAGAGAGAGAGAGAGAGAGAGGGAAGAGGATTTTGTTCACATACACATCAAATTCATAAGGGTTTTAAGAGAATTGAAGGTGGATATTGAAGTTTTGGCAAAGAATTAAATTAAGTGTTCATTTCCTTGTGTTGATTTTTTTAGATTGAGTTTATATTTGATATGGTTAGTGTGTGAAGATGATGATAATGAAAGATTGAAGTATATACATGTGTTGAATTGGTATTTAGATGATGATGATATGGTTATTTGTGAGGATGATGATGAGTTGTTGAAATTGTTTAGTAAGGGTTTAGTATAAATGAGTTGGGGAAATTGAGTAATTGATACATGGATGATGTATGTAATGATTATTGTTATGATATGTTGAAGTTATATAAGTGTTAAATTGATAGGTAATTTATGAATATAAACCAAGATGTTGATTAAGGGTGTTGTAGTATGGTTTTTGGAGTGATTGTGTTTACATGAATGAGAGTTCGAAATGTATAATCTTTGCCTGACACGGCCAGTGACACGGCCATGTCGTTGGGGGATGTCAACGGTGTTGAGTTTAACGTTTGTGACACGACCATTAACATGGCCATGTCATTGGGCGTGTCATAGCTACTGTGAGATAAAGTAATTGACACGACCATGAACATGCCCGTGTTGTTGGGCGTGTCAATGTTTCTATGAGGCAGAATGAGTGACACGTCCAGTGACATGCCTGTGACACTGAGCGTGTCAAAGTATCTGTATTGTTGGTTTAGGGCACGATCAGGGACACACCTGTGTTGGTGAGCGTGTCATGTGTAGAGTTTTCCCTAGTTAGTTATTATTCTTATTTTCTTATGTGTATTACTAAGTGAGTGTGTATAATCACATTTGGATTAGGTTTTGAAGATTTGAGTTGCCCTAATCCAAGTGTTGAAGGATTCATGGAAGAGAAATTTGGAATTGGTGTGAGTTGCTCTTAGAGGTTAGTACAAATTCTATATGATATATATATTTGTATGACTATGGGACTTAACACATTTGATTGGAAAATTTGTTAAGTTATCTATTATATTGTTCATGTGTGAGAAATGTGCTATGATTTGTTTTATGTGTACTATGTGGAATGTATGTTGAAGATGCTAAAAATATGAATAATGTAATTTGCTATGTATATCTCAATGATAAAATATGAAACTAATGTTAATGGATATAAAGGTGAAATATGAAAAATGAAAGATATAATAAGCATACAAAATGTATGTAAAATGCAAATGGTTATGTATACCCTAATGATGAGATGTAAATGAGATGTGAAGCCATTGTTGTTGGCTATAATGATGCAAATGAAATAATTGGGCATGGTTGCCTAGTTTGATTCTGAGAAATGATATGAGAAATGAGTTGTGAAAGAGATTGATAATGAGATAAATGAATTAATTGCGTGCCTAGTATGTTATTCAATTTTCAGAGTTCTAGGTTTGGTGGCATGCCTATGAATCACTGGGCACGTGAAAAGACTGGGTCATAAGCTGAGCCCAGCTGAAAAATGTGAAATATGATGTTTTTGAGGTGAAAAGACCGTGTCGTAAGCCTCAAAAACTGTAATAGCCTAGCCGGGTTGAGGACCAAGATACTGGGGCCCTAGGGTCTAGCCGGGTTAAGGTCCAAGAGACTGGGTCTGTTACATTATCCATGGATATATATATATCGCCTACGGGCTTGATAAATGTGATTATGGACCAAAGCAGTAACTCTGAACTTTGAATAGCATATTAGTTTCTTTTGGGCCCATGCTTGTCTTTGCTTAAAGGTGAATTATGAATGATGAATTAATTAAATAATATAATGACATGTAATGTTGTGAAGTATGATATGATTACAATACATAAGTAAATTATTGAAAAGAAATGTGGCCTGAGAAGCTATGCTGAAAGATGAGATTTGGAAAGTACAATGTGACGTGTAATATGTATATGGATGTGGACATTGTGAGTATTATTTTATGAATGTTCTAATAAGTCATGGAATTGTGGTTTGTGTTAATGATATATGTGTATATGTATATAATTATGATATTAGTGGAAATATATGAAAAGTGTAACTAAAAATGGAAAACATGATAAGAAAATAATGATACACGAAGTTAATATATGAGTATGATTTTCTGTAATGTATGTTTATAATATTTATTTGTACTACTAAGCTTTCGAGCTTAGCACAGTTGTGTAAATCGCGCAGGTGAGTAGATGATTGATCCGGGAGTCAAAACGTTATGCCACGAGAAGGGTAAGAGTATTTCGAGACTAACTAGAGAATGCTGCATACATGTACAATTTGATTATGTTGTATTTTGATAAAAATGTATATATACATAAGTGAAATTTGGAAAAGACAAGTTAAATTATATATATGTAATATCATCAAAAGTATAATGTTTTGGGTAAATGTTCTTTAAATCAAATGTATTATTGTTTGGAACTAAGGTAAAGGTTTTAAATTGTAATGAATAGTGACATCCTTATACTTTATATACGTACTGTATGTATACAAGGTATATGTATAGTACTTATATAGAGTATAGGGGTATTACAAAATGTACCTTTGTTAGCTAGTAGTCTTCTCTTTCTCTTCCAATCACTTATCCTTTTTGATAGCATAGTCATTTCTTCTTCATCAACACTATCTTCCTCACTTGAGCTCTCAACTTTCTTGATGGCCTTAAGAGCTATTACTTTTCTCTTATCCTTTTCACCTTGTTCTTCTTCCTTTTTGGTGTGTAATTCAAAGGTGAGTAGTTTTTCCATGTGTTCATCGGTTCTCAAAGAGCTAAGGTCATGGGCTTCTTCAATTGAAGAAACCTTAGACTCAAAACTCTTCTTCGCTCTAAGTGTTCTCAAAATTTTTCTATTAACATCACCTTGATCGTAGACCTTTCCATATTTCTTTAGTTCATTGGCAATGGCAACCAAATGGTTTGTTATGTCGGTGACATTCTCCTTGGGCTTCATCTTGAATAGCTCATACTCTTGCATAAACAATGTGTAGACCATTGATTTTGGCCCTAAGCTAGTCCAGTCCTAATTAAAGAAGGCCTAAGTCATGATCGGTCCATTCTTTATAAGTTTAAGATTGGTCTAGATTTATGAGACCTAAAATAAGTTCAATTCAATTTTTAAAGCTCTAAAATAGTCTGATTTAAGATTGAAGAAAGTTTGGTTCAATATGGATCATACCATATCAAATTACGCTTGCCAAATCGATATGGATGGTCCATATCGAATTGAACCATGCCTAGTTTGATGCGGACCTTATCTATATCAAATTAGACATGTTCTAATTCGATATGTATATGCTCCATATCGAATTAGATTGATTCTATTTTGATATGGAAGCCCATATTGAATTAGATCAATTCCAATTCGATATGGAGCTTGTCCAAATCGAATTAGACTTACTAATTTGATACGGACTTTGATACATGTCGGATTAAACTTGATCTAATCCAATATGGTCACAGTTTCCCTTTAATTTAAAATAGTTTAATTCAATATTCTTTAGAGGAACCGATCTTAAATAAGAAATTAAGACTCTATTATAAGATTTTTAACCTAATGTGTTTTCTATAAATACAATATTAAAAGAAAAGAATAGGAGAACAACAAACAATTAGAAAAATCCTAGCAGCACTCACCCGAGATAAGTAGCAATCATTAACACACAATGTACTATTAAACCAAAAACAATACACCTTACAAAGGCAGTAGCATACTATCTTTGTTTTTCGTTCAGCCAGAGTACCAAATTATTGCAAGCAGAAGTTTGATCAGTGTTTAATTTTGGTGGAGCCAACAAACAAAAGTACATTCTAAATTTAATTCATTTCAATTCAACGTAAGATGATTTGATGATGGTATTTAATATTGAATGCATTTATTCTTATTCTAAATTACTTCCAGTAGGTTATATCCATTAGTTTTGATTCATATAAGTTTTATTTGAAGCATAATCAGTGGCTGCTGGCTTTATTATTCATAGTTGGTCATGTATTTGAATTTGCTTAGCCAGGAACCATCCATAAAGAGCATGTACTGTGCAATTATCTATTATAAGTCAATATTCTAGCAGCCTAAAGTGTGAGTGGGGATTTTCACCCCAACTCTCAGTGGAATGGTTCTTGCGACTTCGGCACTATTAGGCTCTGAGCCTTAGAGAACATGGGCCTAAGTCTAGAGAAAAATGGAGTCGCCACCCAGACAGGCCAGGAAAAAGAAAGGGGGTGGATGATTTGATTCCTAAGGAATCCCCAACCTCCCTAATGGTTCGAAAAGTTAGGTACGTGTGGGGAAGGTGAGAAATAGCCCAGCACCCCCACAATGCCCATTTCATTGGAACTGGCCTCCTTTCCAAGTCTTAATATTATAAAATTCTTAAATATAACGATATTATCCATACTACATGCAATCATAAAAATAAACAAATACTTTATTAAAAATCATAGCAATGTTTAAACAAAAAAAATAAATGGGCACCCATCTGAGGAAGGAAACGTGTCCTTACATCGTCCAATGTCTAAAACTAAATAGGACACCCACCAAAAGGTGAAAACGTGTCCTTTACATTAATCCCAAAATATAAAAATAATTGAAATTATATGAAAATTAATTGATGAGGTACCCAATTATGGAAATATACCTCTTATAATTTTAATACCAAAATAAATAAATAATAATAATAATAATAAAGAAACCATCCATCCATGATAAACAAATCAAATATAGAAATTAAATTAATTAATCATCAAAGCATATAATAAATTACGTAATCAAATCTAAAACTAAATAAAGCAATAAATGTATAAGTCTAAGGTTTTAGAATTCTAATAACCAAACTAGGATTTTTAAATAAAGGGAGTTAAACACAAAGGCTTATAATATACAAATAAATATTGACCCCTTCGACGAGCCCAGACGGAGGTCCCGCATAAAATTTTGAAAACTGGTCTTTAGGGTTGTAGGTTTTGGTGTTGAAAATTTTGAAAACTAGTTTTAGGGTTTGAGAAAAATATGATTAGGGTTTTGGAAAACAAGGCTAGGGTTTTTAGTTTAGAAATTAGTGTTAGGGTTTTGTTAAAAACTTGGAACTTTTACAAAGGTAGTGCTAGGGTTTAGGGTTTTGATAAAAACATGGTCACTGTGTATTTCAAATTTGGATTTTAATATTCACTACTGTGATGAATAAAACAAACGTAAATATGGCTATTGATTTGTTTGAATGTCTAGTAAATTAATGCACTAGATAACAATAATTTAACCATTATAATTTAAATGAATTAAACATAACAAACAAACCTTCGTTCATTGGCTCCACCGAAATTAAAAGATTTGAACTAAGCTTTTGTTTGATTTTTTCTACTACCTGAGTCAATTACTTTTTCGGTTGAAGCTTGTCAATTTGGCAATTGCCTTGACACTGCCAGTTACTTTCTTCGTTCAATAATTTTTACTCCTTTAGCTGCTAAGGTTTCTCCTTTATTTTTATTGCTTTCTCCTTTCAAATTTCCAAAGTCTAGTCCCTGTACCAATTCTTAAGAAAAAGTCCAAATAATTCTTCCATAAATTTTCCCTTCTAGCCGAAAAAAATCCCCCCTCTGTGTTTTTTTTTAATGTGGCAATTATAAGAAAAAATAAAAACTAATACTAATTAGTTAAGAAAATAAAAATTATTTAGGAAAATATTAAAAATAAAGTAAAATAAGATTTTGGAGAAAACTGTGCGCGGGCCCAGGCGAGACTGGCGCCGGGCACTACTGCTCGAGGATCGGGCTGGGCACGGGCAAAATTGTGTGCAGGCATTGTAGACCCTTAATTTTTGACCCAGTCTGGTCCAATATATTTTAGTTAGTCTAAAATAATTTTTATGGTATCTTGATTAATTTTAATATTTATTTACTAAAAAATGGTGAAGTGAATAAAAAATAAAAAATAATAAAAATAAAAAATAACAAAAAAAAATCGGCGAAAAAAAGAATCGTAGCCCAAAGTCAACGGGGACCCGTGGGCATTTCGCCCATAGGAGTTTCCTGCGAGCGAAATGGCCCGCAGGCCAATTTGCCTGCTGCTGCCGCAGCCAGCTGCGACAGCTTTTTCGCCAGCGTAATTTTTCCAAATCAGTTTTTTTCGTCAGCGCAATTTTTTTGCAGCAGTTTTTTTTCGCCCCAAAACCTAATACAATTAGGTTTCAGTTTCCTTTTCTTAATGAATGTTATATTCCGTGAATAACTAGAATGAACCATAGAAATTTTTATAAATAAGGACTAAAACAACACAAAAAGGGAGAGGAAAAAAAATGAGGAAACTGGGACGGAAATTTGGAGAAAATTTGAGACCGAAACTGAGTAGGAAAGGCTTTGAATCAATCTTATTTTTTTTAGCAGAAAAACAATTCAAGCAATTCAAAGGCAGCAAAGCTTGTCTTTGTTTTTGTTCATCCAAGAAGAAATTTTTTGTGGAACCAACAAACGGAGGTATGCATCAATTGTCTAATTTCTTCACAGTAACTTAAATCATCTAATTCTTTCTTTTAATTCAAAAGGCCTAAGAACCCTAATTCTCCTTTTCTAAAGCTTAAAAACCTTAATTCATTGCTTTGTTTTCCAAAAAGCTTTAAATTATTATTTTTGTTTCTTCAAAATCTCAAAACCCTAATTTGCTTTCCAAATTTTCAAAATCCTAAATTGAGTTCTGTTTCTTTCCAAATGCCCTAAAAACATCTTTTTTGCTTCTATAAACTTTAAATCATTTTGTTTATTTTTATGAAACTTCATAAAATTATCAATTGTTTTTCCAAATTCTAAAAACTAATTCATTCTCTGAAACCCTAATTTAAAAATCTTAAAACTCTAATTCAACTCCCAAACCTAAGACCGTGAAACCTAACTCCCTTAAAACCTTAAACCCTAATTTTTCTAAACCCTAATCCTTTAAACTTTAAAACCTTATAAATTTAAATATTATAATTCAAATACAGTAAGCTTAAAACCATAGTTCAATGAGTAACCATAAATCATAAATCTAAGTGTTTTAAAGTGTTCAAACCCTAATTTCATGATTTTATCACTCAAATACTAATTTGGTTAATCAAAGAACTTTATCAACCTACTAAATTCTAAAACTTGGCTTCATCTCAATTCTTTTAAAATTCACAGTAGTTTAAACCCATGAATTCCCAAAACCTTAAACATATTAAATGAAGAAACTTAAATAGAAACAGTAGCCCTAATTTGAATCTTTATTTGCCTTATTCAATTTTATATTTGATTATGCTTTGATTTATTTTATATGCTTTAACTTATTTAAGTTCAATGTGTGGTTTATTTAATTTATCATGGATGGATGTTTACTTTCTATTGATATTTAATACCTTTGATGAATGATTTATTTATTATGAATGGTTATTTACTTTTATCAATTTATTTAGATTTCCAAATGTTGTAAGAGGTATGTTTCCACTTGGTGGGTACCTCATTAGTTAAATATCATGTAATTTAAATTGTTTTTCTATTTTAGAACCAATGTAAAGGACATGTTTCTACCTTTCTGTGGGTGTCCTATTTAGGCATGGGATGTAAGGACATGTTTTCATCCTTGGATGGGTGTCCATTTATTTGTTTTGTTTGGACATTATTTTGATTTTCAATATATCGATGCTTTATTTTAATTATTGTGTGTAATATGGATAATGTTGTTATATTTAAGAATTTTATAATATTAAGACCTGTAAAGGAGGCCGGTTCCAATGAACCGGGCATTGTGAGGGTGCTGGGCCATTTCTCACCTTCCCCACACGTAGCCAACTTTCCGAATCCATTAGGGGATTAGGGATTCCTTAGGAATCGAGTCATCCACCCCTTTCTTTTTTCTCTGCCCGTCCGGGTGGCAACTCCATTTTCTCCAGACTTAGGTTCGTGTTCTCTAAGGCCCCGAGCCAAAACAGTACTGAAGTCGCAAGAACCATTCCACCGGGAGTGGGGCGAAAATCCCCGCTCATAGGCAAGGACAAAATTGTACGCAGGGTGCAATTTCGCCACAGGCAAAACCTGCAGAGATTTGGCCCAACCCAATTCGTCGCAAGCGACTTTTGTTACCGATTTTGCCGTCATCAATTTTTTTATTTTTTATTTGATATTTTTATTTTTATTAAAAATAACTATTAAATTTTATAAAAATAAAATAAATTTTATAAGTAATAAATTTTATTAAAAATAAATTTTATTAAAATAAATAATAAATATTAAAATACCAAAAAAATTATTTTAGACTGTTTTAAAATTTTTGGACTGGACTGGGTCAAAAATTAAGGGTCGACACAAAGTCTATTAATATAATCACAGAAGCTATTTTTCTAAAATACCCCAATCCTACTTTCTAAAACTTAAACCCTAATATTGTTTTCTAAACCCTAATTTTATAAAAACCCTAGTTTTCAAATATTTAAAATTCTAATATTGTTTTCTAAAATCCTAAAACCGTAATCATGTTTTCCTAAAACTAAAATCCTAATACTATTTTTCTAAAACCCTAAAATCCTAATCATATTTTCCAAAAACCCTAATTCATAAATTAAAACTCTAGTTTTGTACATCTATTATTTCAATGTGACATTAAAACCTAGATTGATTATGTGATTTATTATATATCCATGATAGATGATTTATTTGTTTTGTGATGAATGGTTTCTTTTATTTATGATTGATGATTGAATTTTTTTATTAGTTTATCAAAGTTTCAAAGTTGTAAGAGGTATGTTTCCACTATGTGGGTACCTCATTAGTCAAAGTTCCATATAGTTTAAATTATTTCAAGTTTTGGATTAATGTAAAGGACATGTTTCAACCAAATGGTGGGTACCCTATTTTATTTTGTTTTAGACATTGGACATGATTGTAAGGGCATGTTTTCCATCTTGTATGAGTGCCCGTTTATTATTTTATTTGAACTTATTTTGATTTTAATACAATGATTATTTATTTTTTATAATTGCATGTAGTATGGATGCTTTTATAATATTTAAGAATTTAATAATATATAAACCTTAAAAGGAGGCTGGTTCCAATGAACCAGGTGTTATAGGGGTGCAAGGTCGTTCTCACCTTCCCCATACATACGCAACTTTCCAAAAACATTAGAGTGTTAAGGATTTGATAGGAATCGAGTCATCCACCCCTTTCTTTTCTAGGCCCATCTGGGTGGGGAATCCATTTTCTTTGGGTTTAGGCCCGTGTCTCTAAGGTTGTGAGCCAAAAAGTTCTAAAGTCTCAAAAACCATTTCACATGGGAGTGGAGGCAAAAATCCCCCCTCACAGTGGCAATTCCATTGGGGATATGGAAAGTTGATTCTGTTGGTATTTATATTATTTTATTCTTTCTTATTATAATATTGTCCATTGCATCATTTAGATTGCATTGTGTGTATGAGTTAGGGCGCTCATGTTACTTGAGTTATTTTATTTACAGGATACCATACTTTCACTCAAGGTATGGAGATCGAGCATGGCATAACCACTCATAGCCTTGTATCATTTGGTATATACTTGCTATGGAAGCCTAAATTTTTTAACCCAAAGACTAAAGCTCATGTAATTGGCCTAGTTAATTTCCTTATATTTTTACCCAAATAGTTGTTGTTTGACTATGATTGATACATATTGGTTTGAACCATGGCTTATTTGGCTTGTTCTTTTCCTAATATGACCTAACTATATTGTAAGCCCAAAATAATTTTATTCTTTTAAGCCTAAAAGACCAAAATTATTTTTAAAACTTTTCAAGATGTTCTTTGGACATAAAACCTTTTAAAGATGGGTCAAAAAAATCTTTCACATCATGGCCAAATTACAAAGCCCAAGATTCATTTTTAAACAAACCTTTTTATAATGGGCTTTGAAGCAAAAATATTTTTTATTTCATTCAAATTACAAACATTTTCTTAATTAGGCTTACAACTAGTTAGGTCAGTTATGGAATATTAAAATCAATTATAGGCTTAATTTTTACTAAGACTTATAAATCATGGGCTTGTCTGTAGCATGAACCATTAGATGCTTTTTCAAATGGAAAATCTATTTATGATAAACCTTTTAATCTAGTTTTAATCTAATATAACATAAAAGCTATCTTTTCATTGGACCAATGGATTAAGACTTAATTAATGAGAATTATCATAGAATGACTTTTAAGTTTGAAAATACAATTATTGGCTAAACTGTCCGAATGAATTGTTCAAAAATAAGATATCCCATGTTAATATTTTGTTAGCCATATACCTAGAAAAAGAGACTCACCATTCATGTGTGAAAGTTATAAAGTTGGAAGGAACGTCATGTGTATCTTTGTCTATCTATTATTTGTGAATCCATGCATTGCATTACATGTCCTTAATCCATGGTAATAATCTTTCATTGATTGTTAAGAGTGTAAACACCACCATGATCAAACACTTTAAAGAGTTGGTGAGGAAGCGACAACATAGGTTATGCATGGGAAACCACTTAATTGCATGGGTGTTGATTTTGTTTGATTCGATATTGATTGCAGATTTAGGGATAGGGAAGTCTTGATTCATCTTTATAACTCTTGAACTTAACAAAATTTAACTTTTTTAGTGTTTTGATTTTAACCTTGCTTGGGGACAAGCAAGGAATTAAGTGTGGGGTAGTTATTTAGATCATTTTTGTACTTGTTTTTAGTATGATTTTTATGTGTTTTTAGTTTATGTTTTGATTGATTTTTGTTTTAAGTTTGTTTAAAGTGTTTGTTTTAGGTTTAAGTGCAAAACTCCCTTGGAAGATCAAAACAGTGCAGGAAAAGCATGAATCAAGCAAGACATGGCCAAGCCAAATCAAGCTTGGCCATGTTCACTTAAGAAATTCAAGGCAGAGATTGACACTGCCAAGAGACACGGCCAAGCCACTGGCCGTGTCTCATTCAAGGAGCAAAACAAAGACCAAAGCAAAGAAAGAACAAAAATGAAGAAGCAGGAAGAGATACACTCAATGACACGGCCAAGCCACTGGCCGTGTCACATGACATGGCCAGCAAGCTTGGCCATGTCCCATTTCATGCCAAAGAACACTTGGAGCAAGCAAAGAATGAAAGAGAAGAAACAGTAGGTGACAGACCGACATGACACGGCCAAGCTTGTGGCCGTGTCACATGACACGGCCACTAGCTTGGCCGTGTCACCCCTTGAGACCAAAAGAAAAGAAAGAAAGAAAGAGGGCAGTGAAGGACACGGCCAGCAAGCTTGGCCGTGTCCCAAAGGAAAATGAGAGACATGGCCAAGCCACTCATGGCTTGGCCGTGTCACACCTAAAACATTTAATTTCTTTTGCACGAAGTGGGGGACAAAGCCTTGTGCTTGCCAAAAGAAATATTAAACAAAGAAAAAGTGGGGAAAAAAGTGAAGTGGTATGAGTTGGAAGGCAGAGGGTGTGTTTTTGAATGAATTAAATAGAGAAGAGAAGGGAAATGAAGGGTAGTTCTTGGATAATTTTCTACATACATGTTTGGGAGAGGGAGAGAGTGACACTTTCCCTTGTCCCTTTGCCTTCATCTCCATTTCCATCCTCTCCACCTTCTCCATCTTCCATTGATAAGATCTTTGAGGTTCTTTGTGATAAATTGGGTTAACAAGATCTTGAAGGTTGAAGAAGCTTCATTGAAAGGATTGGTGACTTGAGAAAGCTCTATTCCATCTTCCAAAGGCATAATCAATTGAAGGTGTGGTGACTTGAAAAAGCTCCATTCCATATTGCAAAGGGAAATCAACCATTGAAGAGGGCTTGAGTTCTTCATCAAACATCAAGTGGAGCTAGAGTAAGACTAGTAATCCTACTCTTGGCATCTTCACAAGGGGTTTTTCTATTATCTCTTTTAATTCATTTCTATTGTTGTTGTTGTATTAAGAGATTGATATTGCAATGAACAATTTGTATTTGATTTATATTGAGTTGAATGGTTGTTTTAAATTGATGATGTTGAGCTAAATACCCATGCCTAGGGTTTGTAGTATATTTGATTGAATGTCTTGATTTGATATTTCCATTGATGTTCCTTGTTGATTGGTTGATTGCATTGCATTAAATGCTAGGTTGATAGATTAGCTACCTATTAATCTTGGAATATTGGATGATGGACCGAGAGGTGAAATCCGATATCGAAACTATATAATCGACCACCCTATGAATGTATTAGAAATATAAGTTCTAGGGTTTTATTAATTTGGTAATGTAAAAGAATTGGTCATTGTTAATTCATGAATGTGAGAACTAATGGATTGGTAATTGACTAATTAACCTTAAGGAACAAATTAATTAAAAGGTTATGTTAATGGATAATTGAGAATTGAGCTTTGATTGAATGGACCTATAACCCTAGGCACCTTCCCAAGAATCGATTTGATCTTGTACAACCATCACACACATCAACCCTATGCACGTTAATCTTAGTTTTAAATTATTCTCACACCATCCCAACATAACAAACTTCCGCATTTAAATAACTTGTCAATCAAGCTATTATGAACCACACCTTCTTTGGGAAACGACTTTGGAGCGATCACCTTTGCTACAACTACCTCGTATACTTGCGAGTGACGCTTTGTAGTAGTACTTAATTCGAGCACAACAATGCTCATTCAAGTCTTGCATTGGAATGATAGAGTGCTTCACATTTATGGCTTTTATCTTTAAGATGTTGAAAATATGAATAATGGAGGTCCCAAACAGCAGCGATACATCCATTTGGAATTATGATTCAGTATGTCAATTGATAGCTTCTTCGTAACCTTGTCAGTAATCATTTCCTTTGCTCAATGTGTCCTTCGAGTTTTGATGATGCAACAAACTTCTCTTAACTTGAAGGCCTTGTGTGACAAAAATATTTTTTATTTTTTGAATTTTGATTTTGAAATCAAATGTTGGCTTTGCCAAATCAATGTACCTAGGACTTGATTTTTCCAAATTAACATATCTATAACATGACAACCCTAGTTACCATACTAAACTCAGGAATCATTTCTATTTAAGTAAGAATTGTTGCACTTCAAATAGGCACATACACATTACTTGGCCAAAGGTCTCATTGAGTTTAAATATTGTCTATCTCATATACATGCTTATTCAAACTATCTCCACTAATAAACTTTACCTACCAAGAGAGATCAACAGATCTTTGATAGGCTTGAAATGGGGTCTATAAGGGACATGGGTTAAATGAAGGCCATTTTTAAGTTGGAGCAGATGTGATACAATGGATAAATCCTCACACTACAAATTTCTTGTTTGAACTTTAGACAGTTGGGAGCAATCTTTCTAGACTCCAAATTCCTTCTATCTTCTTGGCATTAATCTGGATCTTGGTTAGGACAGTCTTTGCCCTTGCAAAAAGTTTGTTATCCAAATTCATTTCTTTTCTTCTTCTCCCTTTTCTTTCTTTTTATTTTTCTTACTCTTCCCTTTGTTTTTTTTTATCATTTTGTCCTTCTTCCTTGTAGGACTGTTAAGTATAGAACTTTCAAGAACTGGATGGTCTTCCTCCTTTTTTCTCCTATTTTGATCGAATCTTTGGTTGAGTTGGACTAATTCAAGTCAAAATGTCCTCATAAACCAAATGGAAGCCTTTTGCTCCTTTAGGTAAAAGAGAACTCAGTTGGCTTTCTGAACCACCTTTTTAGATTTTATCTTTCTTTCTTTTTTTTGTTGTTTTTGTTGTTTTTTTTCTTTTTTTTCTTTTTTCTTTTTTTTTCTTTTTTTTTTCTCTTCTCTTTTTTCTTCTTCTTTTTTTTTTAGGTTCTAGCTATAAAAGAGTTGTCTTGTTTGTACCAACTTGGGTTTCCAATAATGGATGGGAAAGCTCTTGCTCTAAACAAGCTCTTGAAGGTTGAAGAAACTTTATTAAAGGATTGGTGACTTGAGAAAGCTCCATTCCATCTTCCAAAGGCATAATCATTGAAAGGCTTGGTGACTTGAGAAAGCTCCATTCCATATTGCAAAGGGGAATCAACCATTGAAGAGGGCTTGAGTTCTTCATCATACATAAAAGTGGAGCTAGGAGGAAGACTAGTAATCCTACTCTTGGCATCTTCACAAGGGGTTTTTCTATTCTCTCTTTTAATTCATTTCTTATTGTTATATTGTATTAAGAGAATTAATTTGTTTTATATTGAGTTGAATGAATGTTTTAAATTGATGATGTTGAGCTAAATACCCATGCCTAGGGTTTGTAGTATATTTGATTGAATGCTTTGATTTGATAATTCCATTGATGTACCATGTTGTTGGTTGATTGTGTAATATCCCAAAGTGTGCCCTAGAAGTTTTGATATAATTGTTGTTTGATTTGAATAAAATGTATATGTGTTTTGGAAAGGAAAAGATTGTTTAGAGGGAATGTATATGTTGTATATATGGCAATATATATAACATATATGCAAGTCAAATGGGTGGTCAAGGGAAGAAGATATTTTATTTGTTGATTGTGAAATTACTAAAAAAGGGCAAGTGTTTTAAAGGAAGTTAAAACATTGTAAGAGGGTGTTTAGGTAATTGCTTATGTTGAAATACTTGGTGGAGATTTAAAGAGAGGAAAAGTTTGACATTGTTTCTTTATCTTCTTTTCTTCTTTTCCATGGTGTTGGCCGGCTCATCCAAAGACAAGAGAAAGCAAGAGAGCAAGAGAGGATTTTAATGTTCTACTCTCAAATTGAAGGAAGATCTAAGTGATCAAGTTGGTGATTCAAGAAGTTTCATTACTTTGGTAAGTCTTCTTTTGATTTCTTTGCTTATTTGAAGTTGTGTTTGAGTTTGATAGATTATTTAAGGGTGTGTTGTTTGATTGTGATATTTTTTTATGAGTGTTTGATTATTTTGATTATGGATTTTAAGGATGGATTGAAGAAAAGAGTAAGTTGGTTGGAAGAGATGGTGTTGTATTTGTATTTAGGGTTTGTGATGATATTTGTGATTTGTGTTTGATGTAGGTGTGGAGTTGTTTTGGTGTTTTTGTAAGTTTAAGATGGTTTTTGGGTATGTTTTGTTAAGTTTGATTGAAATGGATGTTGGTGAAAAGAAGTATTTTGTTGGGTGTTTTGTTGTTTTGGCCGGAATCTGGGTTTTTGGCTTAACACGCCCATGAGCACGTTTAGATTCTTAGGCGTGTCAATGGTGTTGGTGGCAGTAGGTTTGACACGACCCGTAACACGCCCGTGTTAATGAGCATGTCATAGCTACTGTGAGATTGGAGAATTGACACGGCCATGAGCACGCTCACTTTGTTGGACGTGTCGATGTTTCTGAGAGGCAGAATGTATTACACGCCCAGTGACACGCCCATGGTTCTGAGCGTGTAAAAGCTTCTGTGTTGTGGAGTTAGGGCACGGTCAGGGACACGCCCGTGTGGTTGAGCGTGTCATGTTTAGAGTTTTCCCTAGTTAACTCTTACCTTGCTTATCTCATATGTATCCCTAAGCAAGTATATGTTATTATTTTTGGATTAGGTCTTGAAGAAAGTGATTTGTCATTGATCTAAGAAGTAAAATAATATTGGAAAAGGAAGTGTTTAGAGTTGTGTGAATTGTTATTGAGGTAAGTACAAATATTGCAATATTATATTGTTTACATATATGAATAATGTACTTTGTTATGTTTATATCAATGATGTTATATGTATAATGTGAAGGATATTATGATGTAAATGATTGTGTATTTGAAAGATGAGTTGCTATAATGTGGATTGAGATGTGATGGAATATAAAGCCATTGTGATTGGCTATAATGACTTTAATGAGGCATGTTTGCCTAATTGATAATGAGAATTGAGAATGGAATTGATAATGAAATAATGAATGAATTGTGTGTCTAATGTGTTATTCCATTTTCAGAGTTTTGTTGATTGGTAGCATGCCTATTAGTAACAATCTCTTGAAGTTAGGTTGGAATTGATCCTTGAAGCCAAGTTGGGTTGAAGTTTAACATGTTTTACTCCCCTTGAAGCTTGGTTGGGTCTAGTCCTTGAAGCCTAATTGAGATGTTACAACCCTTGAAGCTAGGTTGGGTTGGTTCTTGAAGCCAAGTTGGGTTGATACTTAGCATGCTTTGTTCCCTTTGAAGCTTGGTTGAACCTAATCCTTGAAGCCTAGTTGGGATTATGGTAATGATGAATGTGATAATTGAACCAAAACATTAACTCTGAAAATTGAATGACATATTAGTGTCTTTTGGGCCCATGCTTGTCTTTGTTTAAATGTGATTTATTAATGGTAAAATAATTGAATAATGAGATCTATGGAAGGACTTTGAAATGTGATATGTTTATATGTGTATGATTTATGAAATATAAAGGTGTGATATTAGCTTTCCACCTATGATGTTGTCTTTATTACGAAAATGTGTGACATTGCATTGCATTAAAGCATAATTTTAGTATACTATGTACTAGTAAGCCATTGGCTTAGCGCGATAGTGGTTGATCGTGCAGGTGACAGAGTTGAACCCAAGAGTTCCTCGAGACCGAGTGAGACTAGGCATTGAAGAATTTATTTTTGGGACTTAAAGATCAGAGAAGAGCTGCCAATCATGTATAACTTCTTTATATTTTGTAAAGTATTGATTCTAATGTAAATATATGTATAATTGCAAATATGGATTTGAATGTATTCATATATGTAAATATTTTATAAATTCCGCTGCGTATTAAGTAAACGTATATATCTATTTTGTTTTATATTACAAGTTAATTACTTTATTTTCTATAATGTATAATGAGAAGGAATATCTTATCATTTAAAATGATTTAAATGTTAAAGAAAACCGTAGCATCCCTATATTCAGTGTTCATACATTACATTGTGGTGTTTTGTAGTGTGCGTGTACAGGATATAGGGGTGTTACAATTGTTTTGGTATCAGAGCCTAGGTTTGAGATTCTCAACCTAGGTAAAATGTAAGAAAAAGAATATTTTGACTTTAAAAGTTAGTTTTTGAATAACATACATGTTTGGTATTGGCAGTCTCTGATCTTTAATGAGATGTATTCTGCTGTGTTTGCAGATATAGGTTGTGATGGATTCTCACTTACGTCAGTCAGTAGAGGGTAGTGCTGAGAGTGTAGCTCCGGATGAGGTTAGGGATGGAGTTACAGTGGATAGTGCTGGAGAGGTACCTGCTTCTGTGTCGGGGAGACCAGCTGGTGAGGAGTTTCCGCCAATTTGGCTTAGGCATGTGGTAGAGATTTTGAGGCAAGCACCAGTGCAACCACCGCCACCACCCCCACAGCCTTTGGTATCAGTGAGACATTATGATAAATTAAGGAAGTATGGAGCTGAAGATTTTTTAGGTACTATTGATCCAGCTGTAGCTGAGCAGTGGCTAGATAAAGTACAGAGAATATTCATTCAGTTGCAAGCCACTCCAGAAGAAAATTTTGATTATGCAAGATCAATGTTGCAGAAGGATGCATATGATTGGTGGAAGACAGTGCCCCAGGCTATGGATGATCCACCCACATTGTCCTATACTGATTTTCTAAGAGAGTTTGAATTGAAGTATACTCCGAGGGAGTATAAAGATGTGAAGAAGATGGAGTTTTTGAGTTTGAAACAAGACAACCGGACAGTAACAGAATATGAGGTTGAGTTCATCCGGTTGAGCCATTATGCTGGGGGTATTATATCTGATGAGATTGATAGATGCAGGAGATTTGAGGAGGGATTAAGGCCCTCTATTATGTGTCTTATGGCTGGATCTAGATATCATGATTTTTCCCAGCTTGTTGCAGCAGCTAGGAGTGTGGAGAGAGCTCAGGGCATTGCAGCAGCTGCTTCTGAGGAAGAGATCAGGGTTAGGAGACCCCAGTTTGAAGCAGGGTCTTCATCTGTGAAGAGAGGTAAAGGAAGTTTTGTTCCTCGGGTTAGTAGGAGTCAGAGGCCAGCTGGTAGGTCAGTACAGTTTCAGAGGCAGAGATCGAGACCTACAATTTCAGTGGCGAGTGCTCCGACCCCAGTGATTCAGAGATCCACTCTACCAATATGTATTCATTGTGGTAGGCCACATGGTGGTACTTGTTGGAAAACAGGTGTAGCAGGGGTATGTTTCAGATGTGGATCGCCTGATCATTTTGTTAGAGAGTGTCCTGAGAGGCAGGAGCAGATGTCGGTAGATTCTGCAGTTTCTCGACCTAGTATGAGAGGTGGTCGAGGGGGCAGAAGTTTCAACAGAGGAGGCAGATTTGGGTTCAGTCCTAGAGGAGGTTCTATATCCAGGGAGAGTAGACCAGAGGAGGCTGGATCTTCTCAGAGGATATATGTGATGCAGAGGCAGCCAGATGCTTCAGCAGTCATAGCTGGTACTTTCTCTTTATTTGGTATTTTAGTACTTGCTTTGATTGATCCAGGATCTACTCATTCATATATTAGTGCATCTGTTTTGCCTGTGTCTGAATTGTATGCTGAATCCCTAGGATTTGATATATTGGTGACAAATCCTTTAGGGCATGGTGTGATTGTTAGCAAGGTGCACCGAGATAGTGCAGTAGTGGTGCAAGGTGAGGAGTTTCTTGGAGATTTGATTGAAATGCCTTTTAAGAAATATGATTTGATTTTGGGCATGGACTGGTTGTCTAGACATGGAGCTGTGGTAGATTGTCAAAAGAAACTTGTTACCTTGAGAACCGGTGATGGTAGAGATGTGATAGTATCTAGTGAGCAGGGACAGCTAGCATCCTTGTTTGTTTCAGCTGTTGCAGCTAGGAGGTTGATTAGAAAAGGGTGTGATGCTTATCTTGCTCATATTTTGGATACTAGAGTAGTGAGTTCTCAACTTGATAGTATACCCACAGTTGCAGAGTTTCCAGATGTGTTTCCAGAAGAGTTGCCAGGGTTGCCTCCTGAGAGAGAGGTGGAGTTTGGTATTGAATTATTGCCTGGTACCACTCCTATCTCTATTACTCCTTATAGAATGGCACCTGCTGAATTGAGAGAATTGAAGGTGCAGTTGCAGGAGTTGTTGGATAAAGGGTTTGTTCACCCTAGTGTTTCACCGTGGGGAGCTCCTGTTTTGTTTGTGAAGAAGAAGGATGGTACTATGAGATTGTGTATTGATTATAGGCAATTGAACAAGGTGACTATTAAAAATAAATATCCTTTGCCTAGAATTGATGATCTCTTTGATCAATTGAAGGTTGCAGCAGTGTTTTCCAAGATTGATTTGAGATCAGGGTACCATCAGTTGAGGGTCAGAGCTGAAGATGTTCCTAAAACAGCCTTTCGCACAAGGTATGGGCATTATGAGTTTCTAGTTATGCCTTTTGGTTTGACTAATGCACCTGCAGCTTTTATGGACTTGATGAATAGGGTGTTTAGGCTCTATCTGGATTAGTTTGTGGTAGTTTTTATCGATGATATTTTGGTGTATTCGCGTAATGAGGAGGAGCATGAGAAGCATTTGCGGATTGTGTTGCAGATCTTGAGAGAGAAGCAATTGTATGCTAAACTGTCGAAGTGTGAGTTTTGGCTTGACCAAGTAACTTTTCTCGGTCATATAGTTTCAGCAGAGGGTATTAGAGTTGATCCGAGTAAAGTTGAAGCTATTTTGAATTGGAGTCCACCAAAGTCTGTGACTAAAGTTAGAAGTTTTCTGGGTTTGGCAGGCTATTATCGACGGTTTGTGAAAGGATTTTCTTTGATAGCTACTCCACTTACCAGATTACTTCGAAAGGGAGTTAGATTTGTGTGGACAGATCAGTGTTAGGCTAGCTTTGAACAGTTGAGAGAAATGTTGACTTAAGCACTTGTTCTTACTTTACCTGTGGAAGATAAACCATATGTGATTTACAGTGATGCTTCACATAATGGTTTGGGTTGTGTTCTGATGCAAGAAGGTAAAGTTATAGCTTATGCCTCTCGACAGTTGAAACCGCATGAGCTCAATTATCCAACCCATGATTTAGAGTTAGCAGCCATTGTGTTTGCATTGAAGATTTGGCGACACTATTTGTATGGGGGGAAGTGTTTTATCTATACAGACCATAAAAGTTTAAAATATTTGGGTGTCCAAAGAGAACTCAATCTTCGACAGAGGAGATGGTTGGAGTTGATTAAAGACTACGACTGTTTGATTGATTATCATCCTGGTAAGGCAAATGTTGTTGCTGATGCCTTGAGTCAGAAGTCTTTAGCAGGTTTGACTGTTTATTCGCTCTCATTGCTTGTTGAGTTGAGAGCGTTGCATGCTAGCTTTGTATCTTGTGATGATGGTGCATTGTTGGCACAGTTGCAATTGAAACCAGTATTGTTGGATCAGATTAAAGAGGCTCAATTGGCTGATGAGAAGATTCAAAAGATTGTTTCAGATTGCCAGAATGGAAAGAGTCGAGATTTTATTGTGAGAAGTGATGGGAGTCTTTGGTTTAAGAACATATTGTGTGTACCTGATGATGCTAATCTGAGAAGGATTATTTTAGAAGAAGCACATCAGTCAGTATTTGCTATGCATCCGGGCAATACAAAGATGTATCATGATTTGAAGCAGTATTACTGGTGGTCCGGTATGAAGAGAGACATAGCGGAGTTTGTATCCAAATGTCTCACATGTCAGAGGGTAAAAGCTGAGCATCAAGTTCCAACAGAGTTACTTCAACCTTTATCAGTGCCTGAATTGAAATGGGAAAGAGTGACAATGGATTTTGTGTCTGGTCTACCATTGACACAAAGGAAGCATGATGCTATTTGGGTGATTATTGATAGGTTGACTAAGACAACTCATTTTCTTTCGGTTCGGATGGATTATTCTCTTGAGAAGTTGGCTGAGCTGTATATCCATAAGATTGTGAAGTTGCATGGAGTCCCAATTTCTTTAGTGTCTGATCGAGATCCCCGGTTTACTTCAAGGTTTTGGAAGAGTTTACATGGTGCTTTGGGTTCTCGACTGCACTTTAGCACTGCTTTTCATCCGTAGATAGATGGACAGTCAGAGAGAGTGATACAGATTATCGAGGACATGTTGAGAAGCTGTGTCATTGATTTCTCTGGGAGTTGGGATAGATTCTTGCCACTTGTGGAATTTGCTTACAATAACAGTCATCAATCCAGCATTGGGATGGCACCATTTGAGGCATTGTATGGTAGACGGTGTAGGACACCTCTATGTTGGAATGAACTTGGAGAAGGTAAGTTAATTGGTCCTGATTTGGTTAAAGAAACTGAAGAGAAAGTGAAAATGATTCGAAATAGGTTGAAAGCAGCTTCAGACAGACAGAAGTCTTATTCAGATTTGAAGAGGAGAGACATAGAGTTTGATATTGGAGATAAAGTATTTTTGAAAGTGTCTCCTTGGAAAAAGATTTTTGAGGTTTGGTCGAAGAGGGAAGCTAAGTCCTCGTTTCATTGGACCTTATGAAGTATTGGAAAGAATTGGACCAGTTGCTTATCGGCTTGCTTTGCCACCTGAGTTGGATAGGATCCATAATGTATTCCATGTTTCTATGTTGAGGAGGTACAGGTCGGATCCATCTCATGTTTTGCCAATTGAATCTATTGAAGTGAGTCCGGATCTGACATTTGAAGAAGAACCAGTTGCTATTTTGGCACGTGAAGTGAAAGAATTGAGAAATAAGAAAGTGCCACTTGTGAAGATTTTGTGGAAGAATCATGCAAAGGAAGAGGCAACTTGGGAAAGTGAACAAACAATGCGAGATCATTATCCTCATCTATTTCAGACTTGATATCAGGTAATTTCGAGGACGAAATTTATTTTTAGAGGGGGAGAATTGTAATATCCCAAAGTCTGCCCTAGAAGTTTTGATATAATTGTTGTTTGATTTGAATCAAATGTATATGTGTTTTGGAAAGGAAAAGATTGTTTAGAGGGAATGTATATGTTGTATATATGGCAATATATATAACATATATGCAAGTCAAATGGGTGATCAAGGGAAGAAGATATTTTATTTGTTGATTGTGAAATTACTAAAAAAGGGCAAGTGTTTTAAAGGAAGTTAAAACATTGTAAGAGGGTGTTTAGGTAATTGCTTATGTTGAAATACTTGGTGGAGATTTAAAGAGAGGAAAAGTTTGAATTTGTTTCTTTATGTTCTTTTCTTCTTTTCCATGGTGTTGGCCGGCTCATCCAAAGACAAGAGAAAGCAAGAGTGCAAGAGAGGATTTTAATGTTCTAAGCTCAAATTGAAGGAAGATCTAAGTGATCAAGTTGGTGATTCAAGAAGTTTCATTACTTTGGTAAGACTTCTTTTGATTTCTTTGCTTATTTGAAGTTGTGTTTGAGTTTGATAGATTATTTAAGGGTGTGTTGTTTGATTGTGATATGTTTAAGAGTGTTTGATTATTTTGATTATGGAATTTAAGGATGGATTGAAGAAAAGAGTAAGTTGGTTGGAAGAGATGGTGTTGTATTTGTGTTTAGGGTTTGTGATGATATTTGTGATTTGTGTTTGATGTAGGTGTGGAGTTGTTTTGGTGTTTTTGTAAGTTTAAGATGGTTTTTGGGTATGTTTTGTTAAGTTTGATTGAAGTGGATGTTGGTGAAAAGAAGTGTTTTGTTGGGTGTTTTGTTGTTTTGGCCGGAATCTGGGTTTTTGGCCTAACACGCCCATGAGCACGTTCAGATTCTTAGGCGTGTCAATGGTGTTGGTGGCAGTAGGTTTGACACGACCCGTAACACGCCCGCGTTATTGAGCGTGTCATAGCTACTGTGAGATTGGAGAATTGACACGGCCATGAGCACACTCACTTTGTTGGACGTGTCGATGTTTCTGAGAGGCAGAATGTATTACACGCCCAGTGACACGCCCGTGGTTCTGAGCGTGTAAAAGCTTCTGTGTTGTGGAGTTAGGGCACGGTCAGGGACACGCCCGTGTGGTTGAGCGTGTCATGTTTAGAGTTTGCCCTAGTTAACTCTTACCTTGCTTATCTCATATGTATCCCTAAGCAAGTGTATGTTATTATTTTTGGATTAGGTCTTGAAGAAAGTGATTTGTCATTGATCTAAGAAGTAAAATAATATTGGAAAAGGAAGTGTTTAGAGTTGTGTGAATTGTTATTGAGGTAAGTACAAATATTGCATTATTATATTGTTGACATATATGAATAATGTACTTTGTTATGTTTATATCAATGATGTTATATGTATAATGTGAAGGATATTATGATGTAAATGATTGTGTATTTGAAAGATGAGTTGCTATAATGTGGATTGAGATGTGATGGAATATAAAGCCATTGTGATTGGCTATAATGACTTTAATGAGGCATGTTTGCCTAATTGATAATGAGAATTGAGAATGGAATTGATAATGAAATAATGAATGAATTGTGTGTCTAATATGTTATTCCATTTTCAGAGTTTTGTTGATTAGTGGCATGCCTATTAGTAACAATCTCTTGAAGTTAGGTTGGAATTGATCCTTGAAGCCAAGTTGGGTTGAAGTTTAACATGTTTTACTCCCCTTGAAGCTTGGTTGGGTCTAGTCCTTGAAGCCTAATTGAGATGTTACAACCCTTGAAGCTAGGTTGGGTTGGTTCTTGAAGCCAAGTTGGGTTGATACTTAGCATGCTTTGTTCCCTTTGAAGCTTGGTTGAACCTAATCCTTGAAGCCTAGTTGGGATTACGATAATGATGAATGTGATAATTGAACCAAAACATTAACTCTGAAAATTGAATGACATATTAGTGTCTTTTGGGCCCATGCTTGTCTTTTTTTAAATGTGATTTATTAATGGTAAAATAATTGAATAATGAGATCTATGGAAGGACTTTGAAATGTGATATGTTTATATGTGTATGATTTATGAAATATAAAGGTGTGATATTAGCTTTCCACCTATGATGTTGTCTTTATTATGAAAATGTGTGACATTGCATTGCATTAAAGCATAATGTTAGTATACTATGTACTACTAAGCCGTTAGCTTAGCGCGATAGTGGTTGATCGCGCTGGTGACAGAGTTGAACCCGAGAGTTCCTCGAGACCGAGTGAGACTAGGCATTGAAGAATTTATTTTTGGGACTTAAAGATTAGAGAAGAGCTGCCAATCATGTATAACTTCTTTATATTTTGTAAAGTATTGATTCTAATGTAAATATATGTATAATTGCAAATATGGATTTGAATGTATTCATATATGTAAATATTTTATAAATTCCGCTGCGTATTAAGTAAACGTATATATCTATTTTGTTTTATATTACAAGTTAATTACTTTATTTTCTATAATGTATAATGAGAAGGAATATCTTATCATTTAAAATGATTTAAATGTTAAAGAAAACCATAGCATCCCTATATTCAGTGTACGTACATTACATTGTGGTGTTTTGTAGTGTGCGTGTATAGGATATAGGGGTGTTACAGATTGCATTGAATTGTATGCTAGGTTGATAGATTAGCTACCTATTGATCTCTAGATATTGAATGAAGGACCGACAGGTGAAATTTGATATCGGAATTATGCAATCGACTACCCTATGAATGAATTAGAAATATAAGTTCTAGGGTTTTGTTAATTTGGTAATGTAAAAGAATTGGTCATTGTTAATTCATGAATGTGAGAACTAATGGATTGGTAATTGACTAATTAACCTTAAGGAACAAATTAATTACAAGGTTATGTTAATGGATAATTGAGAATTGAGCTTTGATTGAATGGACCTATACCCCTAGGAACCTTCCCAAGAATCGATTTGATCTTGTATCACCTTCACACATCAATCCTACACTCCTTAATCTTAGGTTTTAATTGTTCTTTTACAATTCCAAACAACAAACTCTCTCTTTTAAATTACTTGCTAATCAAGCTATTACTATAATATCCCAAAATATGCCCTAAAAGTTTTGGAATAATTATTGTTGAATTTGGATTTAAGGTATATGTTGAATTGAAAAGAGAAAAGAATTAAAGACAGAGTGTATATGTTGTATATATGGAAATATATACAACATATACAAGTCACTATGGGAAAGTCAAAAGAAGATATTTAATTATTTTAAAGTAATTAAGTAATTAAAATGGAAAATTAAAATAAGTGGAAGAGAGGAAATTGATTATTTTATTATTAAAATACTTAGTGGAGTTTTAAAGGAGATTTAAGTGGAGATAAATGTTTGACTTTGCTTCTTTTCTTCTTCATTTTATTCTTCTTTTCCTTTCTTGGCCGGGCATCACTAAGACAAGAGAGCAAGAGAGAGTTTTGTGTTCCAAGCTCAAAATTGAAGGAAGATTCAAGTAATCAAGTTGGAAATTTAAGAAGTTTCATCATCTTTGGTAAGTTTCCTCTTGATTCTCTTGTTTTATTTTGAGTTGTAATTGAGTTTGATTATTGTTATGTGATAGTGTGATTATGTTTGATTGTGGTATGTTTGAGAGTGTTGGAATTGAATTGAAGATAAGAAGTTAGGTTGGTGTTGGTGTTGGAGAAGTATGAGTTGTGTTGTGTGTTAGGGTTTTGAATTGGTGATTGTTGTAGATGTTGAGTTTGATTAATTATTCTTGTAAATCTTCATGATAATTGTGTTTGATGAAGTTTGAAGCATAGAATACATGAGTTTGGTCTGAAAAAGAAGCATCTTGGATGCCACACCCGTGGCCCTTGGCTGCAACGACCGTGGCCATTGGAAGCCATGGCCGTGGGGGTTTTTAGCAAAGGAGGCAGAACTGTTTGTTAACCCACGCCCGTGGGGGTTGGGAGGCCACGATCGTAGGGTCCTAGAGAGAGATGTTGGCTTGCAATTTATGATCTATGGGTCTAGTTTGAGACTCATGTGTATGTGTAATTAAGTGTGTATTATTCATTTTGAATTAGGTTGTGAAGAGGTTGAGTTGCCCTAATTCAAGTGGTGAAGAATTCTTAGAAGAGGAAGGTTATAGATTAGTGTGAGTTATTCTTAAGGTAAGTACAAACTACATTATTGCATACCTTTATATGACCTTGAGACTTAACACATTTGATTGTAAATGTGTTAAAGAATCTATTGCATTGTTGATGCATATTAATAATGTTATGTTTGCATAATGTGAACTTGGTGGAATGTATGTTGAAGATTCTAAAAATATGATGATGTAATGAAAAAGGAAATAGGAAATGTGAAAGATATGATGATATGATGAGCATTTAAAATGTATGTTAATGTAATTGGTTATGTACACTTGAATGATGAATTGAGTTAATGTGATATTTTTGGGATGATGAGAAATGAAACCCTTGTTGTTGGCTATGATAGTGCAAATGAAATAATTGGGGCATGGTTGCCTATTTGATTATGGAATATGAAATGAGAAATGAATTGAGAAAGAGATTGATAAAGAGATAAATGAAATAATTGTGTGCTTAATATGTTATTCAATTTTCAGAGTTTTGAGTTTGGCAGCATGCCTATGAATCACTGTATAGGTGAAAAGACCGGGTCGTAAGCCGATTCCAGTTGAAAAATGTGAAATATGTGAAATGTGATGTTTTTGGGGTGAAAAGACTGGGTTGTAAGACTCAAAAACAGTAACAGTCTAGCCGGGTTGAGGATCTCCTCGAGTTTAGACGGGTTGAGGTCCAAGAGACTGGGTCTGTTACACTATCCATGGATAGAGATATATATATCGCCTACGGAATTGATGATTGTGATTATGGACCAAAGCAGTAACTCTGAACTTTGAATAACATATTAGTGTATTTTGGGCCCATGCTTGTCTTTGTTTTCAATGTGAATCATGAATGGTGAAATAAATGAATGTGGCTTGGAAATCTATGTTGAGTAATGAAACTATGAAGATACAACATGATAGCGGGTACACTTTCTTCTCAGAGAGTGTATGTGATGCAGAGGCAACCATATGCTTCAACAGTTATAGCGGGTACATTTTCTTTATTTGATATTCCAGTTCTTGTTTTGATTGATCCAGGATCTACTCATTCATACATAAGTGTATCCATATTGCCTGTGTCTGAATTGCATTCAGAGTCCTTAGGATTTGATGTCTTGGTGACAAATCCTTTAGGACATAGTGTTGTGGTGAGTAAGGTGCATCGTGATAATGCAGTTGTGGTGCAAGGTGAGGAGTTTTTGGGTGATTTGATTGAAATGCCTTTTAAGGAATATGATTTGATCTTAGGCATGGATTGGTTGTCTAAGCATGGAGCTGTGGTAGACTGTCAAAAGAAGTATGTTACTTTGAGAACCGGTGATGGTAGAAGTGTGATGGTGTCTAGTGAGCAGAGACAACCTGCATCCTTGTTTGTGTCAGCAGTTGCAGCTAGAAAGTTGATTAGAAAAGGGTGTGATGCTTATCTTGCTCATGTACTGGTTACCGGAGTAGTGGGTTCTCAACTTGATAGTATACCCATAGTTGCGGAATTTTCAGATGTTTTTCCTGAGGAGTTGCCAGGGTTACCCCCTGAGAGAGAGGTTAAGTTTGGTATTGACTTGTTGCCTGGTACCACTCCTATCTCTATTACTCCTTATCGAATGGCACCTGCTTAGTTGAGAGAGTTGAAGGTGCAGTTGCAGGAGTTGCTGGATAAAGGGTTTGTTCGCCTAGAGTTTCTCCATGGGGAGCTCCTGTTTTGTTTGTAAAGAAGAAGGATGGTAATTTGAGGTTGTGCATCGATTATAGGCAATTGAACAAAGTGACTATCAAGAATAAGTATCCTTTGCCTCGGATTGATGATCTCTTTGATCAGTTGAAGGGAGAAGCAGTGTTTTCCAAGATTGATTTGAGATCAGGGTACCATCAGTTGAGAGTTAGAGCTGAAGATATTTCTAAGACAGCTTTTTGCACAAGGTATGGGCATTGTGAGTTCTTAGTGATGCCTTTTGGATTGACGAATGCACTTGCAGTTTTTATGGATTTGATGAATAGGGTGTTTAGGCCCTACCTAGATCAGTTTGTGGTGGTTTTCATTGATGATATTCTGGTGTATTCGCGTAATGAAGAGGAACATGACAAGCATTTGCAGATTGTATTGCAGACTTTGAGAGAGAAGCAATTGTATGCTAAGTTGTCGAAGTGTGAGTTTTGGCTTGATCAAGTGACTTTTCTGGGTCATATAGTTTCAGCAGATGGTATAAGAGTTGATCCGAATAAAGTTGAGGCCATTTTTAATTGGAGTCCACCGAAGTCTGTAACTGAAGTTAGAAGTTTTCTGGGTTTGGCAGGCTATTATCGACGGTTTGTGAAAGGTTTTTCTTTGATAGCTACTCCACTCACCAGATTACTTCGGAAGGGAGTTAGATTGTGTGTTCCTGATAATGTTAGTTTGAGAAAGAGTATTTTAGAGGAAGCACATCAGACGGTTTTTGCTATGCACCCTGGGAGTACAAAGATGTATCAGGATTTGAAGCAGCATTATTGGTGGTTAGGTATGAAGAGGGACATAGCAGAGTTTGTATCCAAGTGTCTTACTTGTCAGAGGGTGAAAGCTGAGCATCAAGTTCCAACAGGGTTACTTCAACCTTTAACAGTGCCCGAATGGAAATGGGAGAGAGTGACAATGGATTTTGTGTCTGGTTTGCCATTAACGCAGAAGAAGCATGATGCCATCTGGGTGATTATTGATCGGTTGACGAAGACAGCTCATTTTCTTCCAGTTAGAATGGATTATTCTCTTGAGAAGTTGGCTGAGTTGTATATCAGTGAGATAGTGAAGTTGCATGGAGTCCCAATTTCTTTAGTGTCTGATCGAGATCCTAGGTTCACTTCGAGGTTTTGGAAGAGTTTACGTGGTGCATTGGGCTCTCGATTGCACTTTAGCACTGCTTTTCATCCGCAGACAGATGGGCAGTCAGAGAGAGTGATACAGATTATAGAGGATATGTTGAGAAGCTATGTCATTGATTTTTCTGGGAGTTGGGACAGATTTTTGCCACTTGTGGAATTTGCTTACAACAACAGTCATCAATCCAGTATTGGAATGACACCATTTGAGGCATTGTATGGTGTTGGAAAAGTATGAGTTGTGTTTGTGTTAGGGTTTTGAATTGGTGATTGTTGTAGATGTTGAGTTTGATTAATTATTCTTGTAAATCTTCATGATAATTGTGTTTGATGAAGTTTGAAGCATAGAATACATGAGTTTGGTCCGAAACAGAAGCATCTTGGATGCCACGCCCGTGGCCCTTGGCTGCCACGACCGTGGCCATTGGAAGCCATGGCCATGGGGGTTTTGCGCAAAGGAGGCAGAACTGTTTGTTAACCCACGCCCGTGGGGCCAAGACCGTGGGGTCCTAGAGAGAGATGTTGGCTTGCAATTTATGATCTATGGGTCTAGTTTGAGACTAATAGGTGTATAATTGTATTGAAGATTCATGTGTATGTGTAATTAAGTGTGTATTATTCATTTTGAATTAGGTTGTGAAGAGGTTGAGTTGCCCTAATTCAAGTGGTGAATAATTCTTGGAAGAGGAAGGTTATAGATTGGTGTGAGTTATTCTTAAGGTAAGTACAAACTACATTATTGCATACCTTTATATGACCTTGAGACTTAACACATTTGATTGAAAATGTGTTAAGTAATCTATTGCATTGTTGATGCATATTAATAATGTTATGTTTGCATAATGTGAACTTGGTGGAATGTATGTTGAAGATTCTAAAAATATGATGATGTAATGAAAAAGGAAATAGGAAATGTGAAAGATATGATGATATGATGAGCATTTAAAATGTATGTTAATGTAATTGGTTATGTACACTTGAATGATGAATTGAGTTAATGTGATATGAGACATGATGAGAAATGAAGCCCTTGTTGTTGGCTATGATAGTGCAAATGAAATAATTAGGGCATGGTTGCCTATTTGATTATGGAATATGAAATGAGAAATGAAATGAGAAATGAATTGAGAAAGAGATTGATAAAGAGATAAATGAAATAATTGTGTGCTTAATATGTTATTTAATTTTCAGAGTTCTGAGTTTGGCGGCATGCCTATGAATCACTGGATAGGTGAAAAGACCGGGTCGTAAGCCGATTCCAGTTGAAAAATGTGAAATATGTGAAAAGTGATGTTTTTGGGGTGAAAAGACTGGGTCGTAAGCCTCAAAAACAGTAACAGTCTAGCCGGGTTGAGGATCTCCTCGAGTTTAGCTGGGTTGAGGTCCAAGAGACTGGGTGTGTTACACTATCCATGGATAGAGATATATATATCGCCTACGGGCTTGATAATTGTGATTATGGACCAAAGCAGTAACTCTGAACTTTGAATAACATATTAGTGTATTTTGGGCCCATGCTTGTCTTTGTTTTCAATGTGAATCATGAATGGTGAAATAAATGAATGTGGCTTGGAAATCTATGTTGAGTAATGAAACTATGAAGATACAACATGATGTGTAATATGTTTATGGATATGGAAAATTGTGAGTATTACCTCATGAATGTTTTGATTAATTATTGAATAATGTAAGATTGTGAAATATAATATTCTTTTGAATTGTTTATGAAACTTGATTGTGTGACATAGGCATTGCATTGAAGCATAATATTATTGTAGTTTATACCACTAAGTCGTTGGCTTAGCGCGATTGTGGTTCATCGCGCAGGTGACAGGGTCGAACCGGAGAGTTCCTCTAGGCCTAGTAGAGTTTAGATTCTGAAGTGTGGATAGTGAGCTTAAAGATCAAAGATTGACTGCCAAACATGTATAAACTTTATGTTTTTGTAAAACTTGAGTTTTGATGTATATGTATTTGTAAATACTATTATATTTTCCGCTGCGTATTGAATAAATATTTTATCTACTTTGTTTCATAATATAACTTAAATGTTTTAAATTTGCTCATATTATTGTCAAGGAATGATTTGTGTATTTAGTAGACCGTAGCATTTCTATATTCAGTATACGTATATTACGGATGTGATGGTATGTAGTGTGCGTATACGGGGTATAGGGGTGTTACAATTACGAACTACACCTTCTTAGGGAAACAAACTTGGGGCAATCACCTTTGCTACAACTACCTCGTATACTTGCGAGTGACGCTTGTAGTAGAACTTAATTCGAGCCCAATAGGTACCCACCAAGTGGAAACATATCTCTTACAACATTTGGAAATCTGTAGACCCTTAAATTTTGACCCAATCCGATCCAATATGCTTTATTTAGTCCAAAATGATTTTTGTTGTCTAATTGGTCTAAAATAATTTTAATTAAATAGTTTTTGCTTTATTATCTAATTTTATTAATAAAAATAAAAATAAACAAATAAAAATAAAAAATAAAAATAAAAATCAGAGTCGAAAATAAATCGGCAGCAAAAAGTGGTCGCGCAGGCCCGTCGGGCCCGTCGAGTTATTTCGCTCGCAGGTCCTGCGGGGCAAGTTATTTCGCCCGCAGAAGCCACCCGCAGGAATTTCCTGCGGGCTGGCACGCCCACTGGCTGGCCAGCCACGGGCCCGCTGCCACAATTTTGCCAGCGCAAATTTTTTTGACCCAAATTTTTGAAACCTAATCAAATTAGGTTTTAATTTCTTTTTTTTATTAATATTACTTACCTTAATTAATTAGGAATAAACAACCTAAAAACCACTATAAATAAGGACCATTGAACCAAATTCGGAGAGGAAAAAAATTGGCAGTGGCTTGATTTTTGAAACCAAATCAAGGAAGGAAAAGGAAAAACTCAATTCAATTGATATTTAAAGCAGTAGTAGCATGATTTAATCAATTGAAAGGCAACCAAGGCTTGTTTTTGGAGCTAGTTCATCCAAGAAGAGTTATTTTTTGGAGAATCAACAAAAGAAGGTATGTAAAAATCTTTTTGATTTATGTTTTACAGTAGCTAGGTTATAAAATTTTAGTTTTTTAAATCAAAAATCTTAAAGCTTTAACTTAATTTTTCCAAGATTAGAACATTAAAAACGTGACTTTCTTTTCTAAAAGGACTTAAAATTGTTATTTTTTCTTCTTAAAAACCTTAAAACACTCATTGAACATATTTTTCTACAAAACCAAAATAAAATTCTGTTTCTTTCAAATTTTTAAAGTAGGTTCTATTTCATTCTAAAAGCTTTAAAAAACATCTTTTCTACTTATAAAAACTTCAATCAATTTGTTTAAATTCATAAAACTTCATAAATCATCAAATTGCTTTTTAAAACTCTAATTCAAATTCATTACCCGTGAATCCTAAATTTCAAACCCTAAATCCAAAGTTCAACTTTTAAACCTAAAACAATAAATCCTAACCCTTTTAAAACCTTAAACCCTAATTTTTATGAACCTTAGTCCTTTTAAAACATAAAAAAAATATAAAAACATAAAAACTCAAAAAGTCACAGTAGCTTAAATCACCATTTAAAAATCATGAATTAAAAAGTATTTCAAAGTGTCCAAAACCCTAGTTTCATAATTTCACCATTCAAAATTTAATTTGATTAATCAAAGAGTCTTACCCACCTTTTAAAACCTAAAACCCTAATTTATTCTAATTCCCTAAAAAGTCACAGTAGCGTAAACTTTAGAATTTCCAAAGCCTTAACACATGAGATAAATAACCCTAAATAGAAATAGTAGCTATACTTGAACTTTTATTTGTTTTATTCAATTCCATATTTATTTATACCTTGATTTATTTCTTATGCTTTAATTTATTTAATTTTAATACTTGATTTATTTAATTTATCATGGATGGATGTTTGTTTTATATTTTGGTTAATAGCTTTGATGAATGATTTATTTATTATGAATGGATATTTACTTTTATCAATTTATCTAGACTTCCAAAAGATGTAAGAGGTATGTTTCCACTTGGTGGGTACCTCATTAGCTAAACATCATGTAATTTAATTTTCTTTTCTATTTTAGAACTTATGAAAAGGGCATATTTCTACCTTTTGGTGGGTGTCCTACCTAGGCATATGATGTAAGGACATGTTTCCATCCTTGGATGGGTGTCCATTTATTTGTTTTGTTTTGTTTGGACATTGCTTTGATTTTAATATATTGATGCTTTCTTTTAATTATTGTGTGTAATATGGATAATGTTGTTATACTTAAGAATTTTATAATATTAAGACCTGTAAAGGAGGCCGGTTCCAATGAACCGGGCGTTGTGGGGGTGCTGGGCCATTTCTCATCTTCCCCACACGTACCCAACTTTCCGAACCCATTAGGGGGTTGGGGATTCCTTAGGAATCGAGTCATCCACCCCTTTCTTTTTTCCCGGCCCGTCCGGGTGGCGACTCCATTTTCTCCGGACTTAGGTCTGTGTTCTCTATGGCCCCGAGCCTAAACAGTGCCGAAGTCGCAAGAACCATTCCATCGGGAGTGAGGGCAAAAATCCCCGCTCATAGTGGCGACTCCACTGGGGATAAGAGAAGTTGATTTCATTGGTCTTTATATTATTCTATTCTTTCTTATAATGATATTATCCATTGCATCATATTAGATTGCATTGTGTGCGTGAGTTAGGACGCCCGTGTTACCCGTGTTATATTATGTAAGGGATACCATACTTTCACTCAAGGTATGGAGATCGAGCATGGAATAACCACTCATAGCCTTGTACCGTTTGGTATATACTTGCTATGGGAACCTAAGCCTTTTAACCCAAAGACTAAAGCTCATGTAATTGGCCTAGTTACTTTCCTTAGGTTTTACCCCAAATGCATGTTGTTTGACTATGGTTAATTTATCTTGGTTTAAATCATGGCTTATTTGGTTTGTTCTTTTTCCTAATATGACCCAAGTACATTTGCAAGCTCAAAATAAATTTTTTCTTTCTTTAAAATCCAAAAGACCAAAACTATTTTCAAAACTTTTTAAGATGGTTTTTGGACATAAAATTTTTCTAAAAACAAATCAAAAATTCTTTGGCTCATGGCCCAAATACTAAGCCCAAAATCCATTTTTCTAAAATCTTTTACAATGGGCTTAGAAACAAAACTATTTTCACCCAACCTTTTTTTACAAAGAGCTTGCAAAAATATTTAGGTCAATTATGAAATACCAAAAATCAATTGTGGGACTAGTTTACACTAAGAACAAATTAACCATGGTCTTGTTTTTGGCATGAATCATTAGTTACTTTTTCAAGTGAGAAATCTATTTATAATAAAACTCTTAATTTCGTTTTAATCCAACATAGCATAAAAGCTACTTTAGTTGGTTGAATGGATTAAAACCTAATTAATGGGAATTATCATGGATTGATTTCTATTTTTCAAAATATAACTATTGGTTGAAACGTCTGAGGGAATTATTCGAAAGCAAGATACCCCATGTTGGTATTTTGTTAACCATATACCTAGGAAAAGAGACTCGCCATTCGTGTGTGGGTGATATAAGGTTGGAAGGAACATCCTAATGATCCTTGTTTGTGGTTTGTGCATACATGCATACATACATTTGCATCTCATATCATTGATCCTCTCTGGCTCATAGACCTGAAGTACGACAATTCAAGAGCATACAACAATACCATCTACAACATTGACTTTAATTCAAGTGCCTCATTGGAAGGATGAATGCAAACCAGCAAAGGGATATAATTGATGAAGTTGTCAAAGCTAGGATGGCTGAACTACAAGACCAATTGGTTGAAATTATGAAGGCCTAGTTGATTGAAATTCTGGAGATCATCAACAATAATGCATCTCCCATTGACATAAGAAAAAGGGGAAAGGCAACATCAACGGAGAATATGTTCACTAATAGAGATCAAATGAAAAATGAAGGATCAATCCTTATTTTACAAGATCAGCCGAACCATATGCTGTCTAAATGGAGCAATAGGAGCGACTACCACCTCAATGAGCAAAATCAAACGAAAAGAAGAGGTGTTGAGAAAAATGCAGCAACTGAACCAATAAAGAGGCGTTAATTTTCAGACTTGGGGGAACCTCTGTTAAAAATGTTGGAGAATCTAATGAAGGAGAGATTGTTACAACCTTTGACTCCTCATCCTTTGCCTAATCCTTTTCTGCCTAACTTTGATATTAAAGCATTTTGCCAATTCCATCAAAGGCTTGGACACGAAATGGACAACTGTATGAAGTTAAGGCATGAGATCCAGAATTTAATTGATAGTGGAAAGTTGCTTGAGCCTAATAAGCCCAACACTAGGAATAAGCCTCTGCTTAAAATTGAAAGGGCACCACCTCTTGCAACCTTCATGAAGAGTTTTATCTTGTCATCTCATCATGATATGGATAGAGAAGCTGCTAAAGAGGATGTACTGCTAAATAAGTTTAGTTTAACTATGGATGATGATGATGAAGCAATCCTTGCCCTTGATATGTCTAAATAAATGAAGTATCTTGAACGCCAACTCAACGGACCTTCCTTAGCTTGAATGTTGCTTTTCAATTTTACTTTCTTTAATATTTACAATCTTGTTTTTTTTTAAATTTAAATTTGTTTGAATAAATTTTTGTTGGTCTTTGTTCATTTTGATGCTCAACCAATGAGGAATCAAGCTTGATAATTCATGAATTAATATATTTATGTATCATGACACGAATGACTTTACTAGATGAGGGAATTGCTCTATAGCATTGAGTTGTGTATGCTTACTTAGAGAGGGCTCCTGCATAATTATCTTTGTCTAGGTCTTAGTCAGTCTTAGAACATGCTTTGACAAATTTTCAAGGCGAAATTGAACTCTGCTTATTTAAGGGAGAAATGATCTAGGCATTGTTTGATTAGCCAACAAATAGTATCCACCTAATTAAATATTAATCCCTAGTTGTCCCTTTGAGCCTTCATAAAATTTTAGCTTTCTTTTCATTGGCATATAACCTCAACAACCTAGCTTGAGCTGTTGTGATACTTTTGGCAAGTCTTATGATCACTAAGATAAAGAGGCAATAAGATCAAAAAAGGCAATGATTAGTCAAGATCATGAAGATAATTGAAGTTCTCAAGACTATGAAGATAGTTGAAGTTCTCAAGACCATAAAGATAGTGGACGTTTTCAAGACCCTAAGAGTAGTTGAAGTTCCCTTAATATATCCAAGACAACATCAACATTGGAGTAATAAATGATTTATCCCTATTAAAGAAGATTTATGTTACTCCACTCATCCATTATTGGAAGCCCAAGTTGGTACAAACAAGACAACTATGTTTGAGCTAGAACCAAAAAAAGGAAAAAAAAAAGAAAAAAAAGAGAGAGAGAATAGAAAAAGAAAAGAATAGAAAAAGAAAAGAAAGAAAAAAGAATAGAAAAAAAAGGAAGAAGAAGAAGAAGAAAAAAGATAAAACCTAAAAAGGCGATTCATAAAGCCAACTGAGTTATCTTTTACCTAAAGCAGCAAAAGGCTTCCATTTGGTTCATAAAGACCTTTTTTGAGTTGGTCTAACCCAACCAAAGATTCAATTAAAATTGGTGAAAAGGAGAAAGACCATCCAATTCTTGAAAGTTCTGTACTTGACGGTCCTATAAGGAAGAAGGACAAAATGATAGGGAAGAGTAAGAGAAATAAAGAAAAGGGAGAAGAAGAAATGAAATGAAATTGCGAACCAAACTTTTTGCAAGGGCAAAAACTGTCCTAGTCAATATCCAGATTAATGCCAAGAAGATATAGAAGGAATTTGGAGTCTAGCAAGATTGCCTCTAAGCCGCTTAAAATTCAAAAAAGAAATTTGTAGTGTGAGGGTTTGTCCATTGTGTCACACCAGCTCCAATCTCAAAATGGCCTTCACTTAAGCCTGTTTCCCTCATAGACCCCATTTCAAGCTTATCAAAGACCTGTTGATCTCTCTTGGTAGGTAGAATCTATTAGTGGAGATAGTTTGGATAAGCATGCATATGAGATAGACAATATTTAAACTCAAATGAGACCTTTGGCCAAGTAATGTGTATGTGCCTATCTGAAGTGCAACAATTCTTGCTTAAATAGGAATGATTCCCGAGTTTAGTACGGTAACTAGGGTTGTCATGTTATAGATATGTTAATTTGGAAAGTCAAGTCCTGAGGTACATTGACATTAATTTGGCAAAGCCAACCTTTGATTTCAAAATAGAAATTCAAAAAAAAAAGTTTTTTGTCATACGAAGCCTTCAAGTTAAGGGAAGTATGTTGAACCTCCAAAGGTCATATTGGGCAAAGGAAATGATTATTGGCAAGGTCATGAAGGAGCTACCAACAGACATACTGAAATATAGTTGGAAATGGATGCATCTCTGACTCTACTGCTTAGGGTCTCCACCACTCATGTTTTCATCATCTTGAAGATAAAAGCCACAAATGCAAAGCTTTCGATCATTCACATGCAAGACTTGAACGAGCGTCAAAAAGGAACCAATGAGAACACTTCTACTGATCACCTCGGTCTGTGTGTCAATGAAACAACTATAAGTATTATTCATGCATATCATGCATACATGAGCATATTACATCACACTTTATTGTCTTAATGAACAGCAAACTCCCTGTGAATTAAAGGATCAAAAGAAGATATTGAATCAAGGGGGCATGGAAAGCCTATTCGCTTGTGGAAGCCCCAGTCACTTTGCAAAGAGAAGAAATGCATGCTTATGGAGAGAACTAGACAAGAAAAACATCAATCAAAGCTTGCATGAAAGAAAAAGTCCTTGGGGGGGGGGGCAAGGAGAGGATATAAGATCCAATCAAAATTGGAGAAAAAAGGAAAAAGCAGTTGCAAGGGAAAAGTGGTTAAAGTGTAAAAACTCCCTTGGAAGATCAAAACAAGGAAAGAAGAGCATGAATCAAGCAAGACATGGCCAAGCCAAATCAATTTTGGCCGTGTTATCTCAAAGGAAATCTTGGCAGAACATGACACGGGCAGGAGACACGGCCAAGCCACTGGCCCTGTCTCACCTAAAGGGCAAAGCCAAGAAGGACCAAGCAAAGAGAGAAAAGAAACAGTAGGTGACACTTTTAGGTGACACGCCAAGCCGCTAGCCGTGTCACATGACATGGCCACAAGCTTGGTCGTGTCCCATCCTAAGCCAAGAACAAAGAAGAACCAAAGAAAAGACACAAAAGTTGACACACCCAGGAGACACGGCTAGGAGCTTGGCCGTGTCACTCCCATCTTCAAAGAACAAAGAAGACCTGATCTCAAAGGATGAAGATCTATTTTCAAGGGTGAAGACCCAATCTCCAAGGATGAAGATCCATTTTCAAGGGTGAAGACTCGAAGTCTAACGGATGAAGATCCATTTATAAGGGTGAAGATCCAATCTCAAAGGATGAAGATCCATTTTCAAGGGTGAAGACCCGATCTCCAAGGAAGATCCATTTTCAAAGGTAAAGATCCATTTTGAGGGTGAAGAACCATAATGCATAGAACGGCCAAAGCAGTCAGACTTCTCACCTAAAAGGTTAATCAAATCAATCTCGGGTCCAAGTACCCAAATTAAATCAAAATAAAGTACCCAATCTTGGGTCCAAATACTCAAATCAAATTCAAATCTTGGGTCCAAGTACCCAATCTCGGGTCAAAGTACCCAAATCCAATTTAGGATTGAGTATCCAAATCCAGTTAGGATTGAGTATTCAAATCAAGTTTAGGATTGAGTATCCGAACCCAATTTAGGATCGAGTATCCCAATCCAGTTTAGGATTGAGTATCCAAAGCAAATTTAGGATCGAGTATCCAAATCCGGTTAGGATCGAGTATTCGAATCCAATTTAGGATAGAGTATCCCAATCCAATTTAGGATCGAGCATCCAAATCTAGTTAGGGTCGAGTATCCCAATCTAGTTTAGGATCGAGTATCCAAAGCCAATTTAGGATCGAGTATCCCAATCCAATTTAGGATTGAGTATCCAAATCCATCTAGGATCGAGTATCCAAAGCCAATTTAGGATCGAGTATCCCAATCCAATTTATGATCGAGTATCCAAATCCATTTAGGATCGAGTGTCCAAATCCAGTTAGAATCGAGTGTCCAAATCCAGTTAGGATCGAGTATCCGAACCCAATTTAGGATCGAGTATGCCAATCCAAATCTAGTTAGGATCAAGTATCCGAATCCAGTTTAGGATCAAGTATCCCAATCCAACCCTAGTTAGGATCTAGTATCCGAGTCTAGTTTAGGATCGAGTATCCAAATCTCTTGGGTCCAGAACCCAAAATGCCCTTAGGTCTATAACCTATAATTATCCTTGAGTCCAGAACTCGAACCGGGTCCAGATCCCAAATTTTCCTTAGGTCCAGATCCCAAATTTTCCTTAGGTCCAGAACCTAGAATTTATTTCTAAGTCCAGAACTTAGCTCGGGTCCACAACCCAAATTTTCCATTAGGTCCAGAACCTAGAATCATTTCAAAGTCCAGAACTTAGCTCGGGTCCAAAACCCAAATTTTCCTTAGGTCCAGAACCTAGAATTATCCTTGGGTACAGAACTCGAACCAAGTCAAGAACCTAAATTTTTCATTAGGTCCAGAACCTAGAATTTATTTCTAAGTCCCAGAAATTAGATCGGGTCCAGAACCCAAATTTTTCCTTAGGTCCAGAACCTAGAATTATCCTTGAGTCCAGAACTCGAACGGGTCCAAAACCCAAAACCTCAACCATCTTAAAAATTATGTCTTATTGCTTTTCACTCTCTTTTACTAAAGTCTCAGAATATTCAAGCAGGGGGCAAACTGTAGACCCTTAATTTTTGACCCAGTCCGGTCCAATATATTTTAATTAGTCCAAAATAATTTTTATGTTAATTAAATAATATTTGTTTTAGTAATTAATAAAAAATAAATAATAATAAATAAATAAATAAAAATAAAAATCAGCGACGAAAAATTTCTTCACCAAAAATGTCAAACGAAATGGCCTTGGGCCATTTCGCCTGCAGGATTTTTCTTGGGGGCAAGTGTGCGATCACCGACTGGAATGACACCATTCTCCTTGGTTTATGAAATGGAAGTAGTGTTGCCAATTGAAATTGAGATCAAGTCATTAAGAGTGGTCTTGGAAGCTGAACTGCTTGAAACAGAATGGGTAGTGAGCAGATACACATAGTTAGCTTTACTAGAAGAGAGAAGGTTAAAAGCACTGTATCATCATTGATTGTATCAAAGGAAGATAGCTCGGGCTTATAATAGAAGAGTTAAGATCAGAAACCTCAAAGTCGGGGATTTAGTGCTGAAACAATGTAAGCCTAATGTATCTGATCCAAGAGGGAAGTTTAGGCCTAGCAGGGAAGGGCCATATGTTGTGAAATTGAGTAGGAAAGGCAGAATATTATTATAGTTTTAGGACAAAAAAAGGCTTCCATTTGGTTTATAAGGAAATTTTGACTTGAATTGGTCCAATCCAACCAAAGATTCAACCAAAATTGGAGAAAAAAGGAGGAAGACCATCCAGTTCTTAAAAGTTCTATATTTGACAGTCTTACAAGGAAGAAGGACGAAATGATAAAATTTCTCAAAGAAAGGGAGGAGTAAGAAAAATAAAAAGAAAGAAAAGGGAGAAGAAGAAAAGAAACAAATTTGGGTACCAAACTTTTTGCAAGGGCATAAACTGTCCTAATCAAGATCCAGATTAATGCCAAGAATTTGGAATTTAGCAAGATTACCTCCAAGCTGCCGAAAATTCAAACAAGAAATTTATAGTGTGAAGGTTTGTCCATTTTGTCACATCAACTCCTATCTCAAAATGTCCTTCACTTAAACCTGTGTCACTTATAGACCCCATTTCAAGCCTATCAAAGACCTGTTGATCTCTCTTGGTAGGTAGAGTCTATTAGTGGAGATAGTTTGGATAAGCATGCATATGAGATAGACAGTATTTAAACTCAATGAGACCTTTGGCCAAGTAATGTGTATGTGCTTATATGAAGTGCAACAATTCTTGCTTAAATAGAAATAATTCCCGAGCTTAGTACGATAACTAGGGTTGTCATGTTATAGATATGTTAATTTGAAAAATCAAGTCCTGAGGTACATTGACATTAATTAGGCAAAGCAAACATTTGATTTCAAAATAAAAATTCAAAAAAAAAAGAGTTTGATTATATAAAGCCTTCAAGTTAAGGGAAGTATGTTGAACCTCCAAAGGACACATTGGGCAAAGGAAATGATTATTGGCAAGGTCATGAAGGAGCTACCAACAGACATATTGAAATATAGTTGGAAATGGATGCATCTCTGACTCTACTGCTTAGGGTCTCCACCACTCATGTTTTCATCATCTTGAAGATAAAAGCCACAAATGCAAAGCTTTCGATCATTCCAATGTAAGACTTGAACGAGCGTCAAAAAGGAACCAATGAGAACACTTCTACTGATCACCTCGGTCTGTGAGTCAATGAAACAACTATAAGTATTATTCATGCATATCATACATACATGAGCATATTACATCACACTTTATTATCTTAATGAACAACAAACTCCCTGCGAATTAAAGGATCAAAAGAAGATATTGAATCAAGGGGACATGGAAATCCTATTAGCTTGTGGAAGCCCCAGTCACTTTGCAAAGAGAAGAAATGCATGCTTATGCAGAGAACTAGACAAGAAAAACATCAATCAAAGCTTGCATGAAAGAAAAAGTCCTTGGGGGGGGGCAAGGAGAGGATATAAGATCCAATCAAAATTGGAGAAAAAAGGAAAAAGCAGTTGCAAGGGAAAAGTGGTTAAAGTGCAAAAACTCCCTTGGAAGATCAAAACAAGGAAAGAAGAGCATGAATCAAGCAAGACATGGCCAAGCCAAATCAATCTTGGCCGTGTTACCTCAAAGGAAATCTTGGCAGAACATGACACAGGCAGGAGACACGGCCAAGCCACTGGCCCTGTCTCACCTAAAGGGCAAAGCTAAGAAGGACCAAGCAAAGAGAGAAAAGAAACTGTAGGTGACACTGGCAGGTGACACGCCAAGCCGCTGGCCGTGTCACATGACATGGCCACAAGCTTGGTCATGTCCCATCCTAAGCCATGAACAAAGAAAAACCAAAGAAAAGACACAGAAGCTGACACACCCAGGAGACACGGCCAGGAGCTTGGCCGTGTCACTCCCATCTTCAAAGAACAAAGAAGACCTGATCTCAAAGGATGAAGATCTGTTTTCAAGGGTGAAGACCCAATCTCCAAGGATGAAGATCCATTTTCAAGGGTGAAGACTCGAAGTCTAATGGATGAAGATCCATTTACAAGGGTGAAGACCCAATCTCAAAGGATGAAGATCCATTTTCAAGGGTGAAGACCCGATCTCCAAGGAAGATCCATTTTCAAAGGTAAATATCCATTTTGAGGGTGAAGAACCATAATGTATAGAACAGCTGGAACAGTCAGACTTCTCACCTAAAAGGTTAATCAAATCAATCTCGAGTCCAAGTACCCAAATTAAATCAAAATCAATTCAATCTCGGGTTCAAGTACCCAATCTCGGGTCCAAATACTCAAATCAAATTCAAATCTTGGGTCCAAGTACCCAATCTCGGGTCAAAGTACCCAAATCCAATTTAGGATTGAGTATCCAAATCCAGTTAGGATCGAGTATCCAAATCAAGTTTAGGATCGAGTATCCAAACCCAATTTAGGATCGAGTATCCAAAGCCAATTTAGGATCGAGTATCCAAATTTGGTTAGGATTGAGTATCCGAATCCAGTTTAGGATAGAGTATCCCAATCCAATTTAGGATCGAGTATCCAAATCTAGTTAGGGTCGAGTATCTCAATCTAGTTTAGGATCGAGTATCCAATCCAGCTTTTTCACTAGTGCAATTTTTCCTGCGGTAAATTTTTTTGCTAGCGTAATTTTTTCGCAGAAGTTTTTTTCGCCAGCGATATTTTTTCGACGCAAATTTTCCGAAACCTTATGGAATTAGGTTTCGGTTTCCTTTTCTTAATGAATATTGTATGCCGTGAGTAACTAGGATTATGCATACAAAAACTTCTATAAATAATGGACTAAACAACACAAAAGGAGGAGGCAGAAAGAGGGAAAGAAATCCGAGAGGAAGGAGGAGAAATAGAGACGAAATTGGACAGAAGCTGGGAACAAAATTGATCCAAAATTGAGTAGGAAAGGGAGAAAATCAAGCTGATTTTTTGAGAGAGCAGAAAAACAATTCAAGCAATTCAATGGTAAAAAGCTTGTCTTTGACCTTGTTCATCCAAGAAGCAATTTTTGGTGAAACTTACAAAATAAGGTTTGAATTATTAAATTCTTTTATTTTTTCACAGTAGTTAGACTATGAAATTGTCTCTTTTAATTTAAAAGCCTCATAACATCAATTCACTTTTTCTAAGGTTTGAAAATCTTAAATCGTGGCTTTATTTTTCCAAAAGTTTAAAGCTATTAGATTTATTTCTTCAAAACCCCAAAACTAGGATTTGCATTCCAAATTATCAAAACTTTAATTTGTGTTCTGTTTCCTTCCAAAAGCCTTAAAAATATCTTTTTGCTCTTATAAACTTTAAATCGTTTACTTAATTTCATAAAATATCATAAAGTCATCAATTGTTTTTTTTTTCCAAATTCTAAAATAAAACTCATTCCCCGAAGCCCTAAATAAAAAATCTTTAAACCCTAATCCAACTCCAAAAACCAAAATAATGAAACCTAACCCCTTTAAAATGTTAAACCATAATTTTGTCTAAACCCTAATCCTTTAAAACCTTAAAAATCATATAAACACAAATATTTTAATTTAACACAGTAAGCTTAAAATCATCATTTAAAACCATAAATCAAAAGTATTTTAAAGTGTCCAAAACCCTAGTTTCATTGTTTCACCATCCAAACATTAATTTGATTAATCAAAGAGTCTTACCAACCTTTTAAAAGATAAAATCCTCAAGTTATTTTAATTCACTTAAAGTCACAGTAGCTAAATTCCATTAATTCCAAAACCTTAAACACATGAAATAAAGAGCCCTAAATGGAAACAGTAGCTATAATTGGACTTTTATTTGCTTTATTTAATTCTATATTTGATTATGCTTTGATTTATTTCTTATGCTTTAATTTATTTAAATTCAATGCTTGGTTTATTTTATTTATCATGGATGGATGTTTACTTTTTATTGATATTTAATGCCTTTGAAGAATGATTTATTTATTATGAATGGTTATTTACATTTATCAACTTATTTAGATTTTGTGAGCGGGGATTTTCGCCCCCACTCCCGGTGGAATGGTTCTTACGACTTCGGCACTGTTTAGGCTCGGGGCCTTAGAGAACACGAACCTAAGTCCTGAGAAAATGGAGTCGCCACCCGGATGGGCCGGGAAAAAAGAAAGGGGTGGATGACTCGATTCCTAAGAAATCCCCAACCCCCTAATGGGTTCGGAAAGTTGGGTACGTGTGGGGAAGGTGAGAAATGGCCCAGCACCCCCACAACGCCCGTTTCATTGGAACCGGCCTCCTTTACATGTCTTAATATTATAAAATTCTTAAGTATAACAACATTATCCATATTACACACAATAATTAAAAGAAAGCATCAATATATTAAAATCAAAGCAATGTCCAAACAAAACCAAACAAATAAATGGACACCCATCCAAGGATGGAAACATGTCCTTACATCACATGCCTAGGTATGACACCCACCAAAAGGTAGAAACATGCCCTTTACATAAGTTGTAAAATAGAAAGAAAATTAAATTACATGATGTTTAACTAATGAGGTACCCACCAAGTGGAAACATACCTCTTACATCTTTTGGAAGTCTAGATAAAATGATAAAAGTAAATATCCATTCATAATAAATAAATCATTCATCAAAGCTATTAACCAAAATATAAAACAAACATCCATCCATGATAAATTAAATAAATCAAGTATTAAAATTAAATAAATTAAAGCATAAGAAATAAATCAAGGTATAAATAAATATGGAATTGAATAAAACAAATAAAAGTTCAAGTATAGCTACTATTTCTATTTAGGGTTATTTATCTCATGTGTTAAGGCTTTGGAAATTCTAAAGTTTAAGCTACTGTGACTTTTTAGGGAATTAGAATAAATTAGGGTTTTAGGTTTTAAAAGGAGGGTAAGACTCTTTGATTAATCAAATTAAAGTTTGAATGGTGAAATTATGAAACTAGGGTTTTGGACACTTTGAAATACTTTTTAATTCATGATTTTTAAATGGTGATTTAAGCTACTGTGACTTTTTGAGTTTTTATGTTTTTATATTTTTTTTTATGTTTTAAAAGGACTAAGGTTCATAAAAATTAGGATTTAAGGTTTTAAAAGGGTTAGGATATATTGTTTTAGGTTTAAAAGTTGAACTTTGGATTTAGGGTTTGAAATTTAGGATTCACGTGTAATGAATTTGAATTAGAGTTTTAAAAAGTAATTTGATGATTTATGAAGTTTTATGAATTTAAACAAATGGATTGAAGTTTTTATAAGTAGAAAAGATGTTTTTTAAAGCTTTTAGAATGAAATAGAACCTACTTTAAAAATTTGAAAGAAACAGAATTTTATTTTGGTTTTGTAGAAAAATATGTTCAATGAGTGTTTTAAGGTTTTTAAGAAGAAAAAAATAACAATTTTAAGTCCTTTTAGAAAAGAAAGTCACTTTTTTAATGTTCTAATCTTGGAAAAATTAAGTTAAAGCTCTAAGATTTTTGATTTAAAAAACTAAAATTTTATAACCTAGCTACTGTAAAACATAAATAAAAAAGATTTTTACATACCTTCTTTTGTTGATTCTCCAAAAAATAACTCTTCTTGGATGAACTAGCTCCAAAAACAAGCCTTGGTTGCCTTTCAATTGATTAAATCATGCTACTGCTGCTTTAAATATCAATTGAATTGAATTTTTCCTTTTCCTTCCTTGATTTGGTTTCAAAAATCAAGCCACTGCCAATTTTTTTCCTCTCCTAATTTGGTTCAATGGTCTTTATTTATAGTGATTTTTAGGTTGTTTATTCCTAATTAATTAAGGTAAGTAATATTAATAAAAAAAGAAATTAAAATCTAATTGGATTAGGTTTCAAAATTTTGGGTCAAAAAAATTTGCGCTGGCGAAAACTGTGGCAGCGGGCCCATGGCTGGCCAGCCAGTGGGCGTGCCAGCCAGCAGGAAATTCCTGCAGGTGGCTCCTACGGGCGAAATAACTTGCCCCGCAGGACCTGCGGGCGAAATAACTCGACGGGCCCGACGGGTGAGCTGTTGCTGGCCTGACGGGCCCGCGGGACCACTTTTCGCTGTCAATTTTTTTTCGACTCCGATTTTTATTTTTATTTTTATTTTTTTGATTTTGATTTTGATTTGTTTATTTTTATTTTTTATTAATAAAAATTAGATAATAAAGCAAAAACTATTTAATTAAAATTATTTTGGACCAATTAGACAACAAAAAACATTTTGGACTAAATAAAGCATATTGGATCGGATTGGGTCAAAATTTAAGGGTCTACAGTTTGCCCCCTGCTTGAATGATCTGAAACCTTAGTGAAAGAGAGTGAAAAGCAATAAGACTTAATTTTTTATATGGCGACTTGTTTTGGGTTCTGGACCCGAGGATGACTTTAGGTTCTGGACCTAAGAGAAATTTGGGTTATGGACCCGGATTTGAGTTTTGGACTCGAGGATAACTCTAGTTTCTAGACCTACGTAAAATTTAGGAGCTAAGTTCTGGACTTAGAAAACTCTAGGTTCTGGACCTAAAGAAAATTTGGGTTCTAGACCCGAGCTAAGTTCTAGACTTAGAAAATTCTAGGTTCTGGACCTAAGTAAAATTTGGGTTCTGGACCCGAGCTAAGTTCTGGACTTAGAAAATTCTAGGTTCTGGACCTAATGAAAATTTGGGTTCTGGACCCGAGCTAAGTTTTGGACTTAGAAAATTCTGGGTTCTGGACCTAAGGGAAATTTGGGTTCTGGACCTGAGCTAAGTTCTGGACTTAGAAAATTCTAGGTTCTGGACCTAAGTAAAATTTGGGCTCTGGACCCGAGCTAAGTTCTGGACTTAGAAAATTCTAGGTTCTGGACCTAAGTAAAATTTGGGTTCTGGACCCGAGCTAAGTTCTGGACTTAGAAAATTCTAGGTTCTAGACCTAAAGAAAATTTGGGTTTTGGACCCGAGCTAAGTTCTGGACTTAGAAAATTCTAGGTTCTGGACCTAAGTAAAATTTGAGTTCTGGACCCGAGCTAAGTTCTAGACTTAGAAAATTATAGGTTCTGGACCTAAGTAAAATTTGGGTTCTGGACCCGAGCTAAGTTCTGGACTTAGAAAATTCTAGGTTCTAGACCTAAAGAAAATTTGGGTTCTGGACCCGAGCTAAGTTCTAGACTTAGAAAATTCTAGGTTCTAGCCCTAAAGAAAATTTGGGTTCTGGACCCAAGCTAATTTCTGGACTTAGAAAATTCTAGGTTCTAGACCTAAGGAAAATTTGGGCTCTGGGCCTAGTTCGAGTTCTGGATTCAAGGATAATTCTAGGTTCTCGACCTAAAGAAAATTTGGGTTCTGGACCCGGTTCGAGTTCTGGACTCAAGGATAATTCTAGGTTCTCGACGTAAAGAAAATTTGGGTTCTGGATCCGGTTCGAGTTCTGGACTCAAGGATAATTCTAGGTTCTTGACCTAAAGAAAATTTGGGTTCTGGACCCGTTTTGAGTTCTGGACTCAATGGGGATTCTAGGTTCTGGACCTAAGAAAAATTTGGGTTCTGGACCCGGTTCCAGTTCTGGACTCAAGGATGTTCTAGGTTCTAGACCTAAGGAAAATTTAGATACTCAATCTTAAACTAGATTTGGATACTCGATCCTAACTGGATTCGGATACTCGATCCTAAACTAAACTTGGATACTCGATCTTAACCTGGCTTTGGATACTCGATCCTAAACTGGATTTGGATACTCGATCCTAAACTTGATTGGGATACTCGATCCTAACCTAGGTACTTTGACTTGAGATTTGAATTAATTTTGATTTAATTTGGGTACTTGGACCCGAGATTGGATTTAATTTGGGTACTTGGACCCGAGAATGGGTACTTGGACCCGAGAATGAATTTGACTAACCTTTTATCAGTTGAGAAGTCTGACTGCTTCGACTATTCTATGCATTGTGATTCTTCACCCTCAGAATGGATCTTCATCCTTGGAGATTAGGTCTTTATCCTTGCAAATGGATCTTCATCCTTGAAAATGAATCTTCATCTTTTGACATCGGGTCTTTACCCTTGAAAATAGATCTTTATCCTTTGAGATCGGGTCTTCACCTTTGAAAATGGATCTTCATCCTTTAAGATCGGGTCTTCACCTTTGCAAATGGATCTTCATTCTTTCGACATCGGGTCTTTACCTTGGCTTCAGCTCTTTTAGCTGGATTGGTCTTTTATCTTTTGCATCTTTATTCTTTTGAGAGTTATATTGTTCCATTCTTTTGTTCTTTCTTTTTGCAAAGATTTAGCTATTTTTAATTGGACCTTATATCCTCTCCTTGCCCCCCTGTGTGGCAAAATATTTGTAAGTGAGTTTAAAAAGATTTGGTATATAAACTCAAAAATTGAAAAGGAGAAACTTTGCCCCCTG